>CM070301.1:52655089-53179695 GCA_036321655.1 Quercus alba
CCAATTTTTTCTTTTCTTCTTCTTCTTTTCTTTGGCCCTAACTTTTGCCTAGACCGCCCTTTTGGGTTTTCAGCCTAGCGGGCTCTTTTTTCCTTTTCTTTTTCTTTTTTTTTTTTTTTTTTGGCCCTATCTTTTGCCTAGACCACCCTTTTGGGTTTTCAGCCTAGCGGGCTTCTTTTCTTTTTCTTTTTTGGTCTTTCATTTCTTGATTGAATGAACTTTTAGGGACCTTTTGCCCTCCTTGTATTTCTCAGCTTAATGATTTTTGGTCATTTTGATGCACTCTCTAGACTTCTTTCTTGCCTCAATGCACTTGCACCTTTTTGTGCTTGATGAATCTTTTCCTTTTTTGATGAACTTTCTTTTGGATGAACCTTCTACTCTTCTTGGCATGATGAATTTTTGGTTCTTTAAACTTGATGCACATTTTGTTTTCTCTCACATTGATGGAATTTCATTTCTCTTTCCTTGATTGAGTGAAAACTCCTTTTACTTTGATGATCTCTTATCTTTAACTTAATGAATTCTCCACTTGTCTTTCATGTCTTCTAAGAGAGCTTTATCAGTTAACTTCAAAGATACAAGGTCGACTCCTCCTCAACATGAGATTTAAGCATGCATACTTTGAATTTTCCCACCCTAGGTTTAGATTTTAGTGGGTTCATGCAAAAAAGAGGCTAAGTGTTTAAAGGCTCAAATGGGCTAGCAATGGATAATGATCATTCTAGGTATTAAGGTATAACCTTGTTTTACCAAAGACGGCATCCTATCCCTAGCAATGCTTGCTTGCAGGCACAGTGACTTGAGCTCTTTTAATAAATTCCTCTTAAAAGAAAAGGTATGAATGCTCTATTGGAGACACAAAAGTTTTCAAAAATTTTGAATGAATGCATGAGCTTTTTGAATTTTCTGATGGATAGATTTTCTTTGATTGCCTTGTAAGACCATTTCTTCTTTTATTCAAAGTAATTTAGCAAAAGTGTTTACATGGATCAAATGAAATTAATCCTTTCTCAGTACACGTTGATTGTTCAAGCCTTTAAACATCACAATTTAGAAAAAGTTTTGTCCAAGGGATCCTTATGTACCATTTTGAAAAGGAGACTTCTTCCTTCTTCTTCTTCTTCTTTTTTTTTTTTTTTTTTTTTTTTTTAATGACTTAAGGGCTTAATGCCCCTAGTCCAAATACTTTTTTCATTTGAAAATTTTTCTCTTTTTTTGGGGAAAGATTTTGAAATCTTGAATTTTTTTTGAAAATTTTTTTTTTTTTGTTTTTTAAATATATATACACAAACAACGCTCATTAAATGCTACATGAAATTTTTGAATTAAAAAAACATAGAAACATGGAATAAACAAACAAACTTTAAGCTTAACCATAATGTTGCAAACCAAATGTGGAGTGAGGCAAAGTTGGGCCACTTGCTTCCTCTTGGTTCATTTAGGATGCTTAAGGCTTGGTGTGCTTGAACCTTGATTATGATGAAATGGCTTGGGCTTGCACTTGGAAGGCTTGAATCTTGATTATGATCTCTTGGTATCTGCTTAAAACAGCTTGGGCTTACACTTGGAAGGCATGCATCTTGTGAGCTTTTGGCCTTTGATGTTGATCATGCATATACACCTTTGATGGGCTCAAGTGTTGGGCTTAGACTCGTTCAAGAAACAAATTGGGCTTCCATTTCAAGTAGAGTTCAATCTTAGGCTTTTAGGTTTGAGTTCATTCACAACATACAATGTTCAAACAATCATGATGCGCTCAAGCGTTGGACTTGAGTCATCATGGTTCAAACAACGGCCAAACAAATGCGTAATGAAATGCAATTTACATGGACCGACCTAAAGGTAGGTTCTATGGGTCATTACAACATAGGTAGAAGGTAGGTTAAAGGTCCCTACAAGCTAGGACGTCGTACCTCCCAACTTGTGACGCCAAGAGCGCCGCGTTGGTCCGAACGGTACAGTTTGTCCCTATGAACCACCATGGCATAACCATGATTATCCTTATCGCGGTGGGTGGTAGGTTCACCGCTAGGTATGCGAGTCTCAGGAAGACCACAATCTACGGCTAATACTACCGGACTTTCGGGCTA
Organism: Quercus alba; assembly: GCA_036321655.1. Lineage (NCBI taxonomy): Eukaryota > Viridiplantae > Streptophyta > Magnoliopsida > Fagales > Fagaceae > Quercus > Quercus alba. The sequence goes on from CM070301.1 coordinate 52,657,183, forward strand.
GCACACAAATAAAATAAATTTCATTCAAGCAAATGATGCATGAAATGCAATATAATGACATATTAGACATATTATATACAAAAAGCAATAAACAAACAATGACATGGTTGGCCACCATAACCTAATTGAAGCTTAGCCCTCAATATCCCCAGTGGAGTCGCCACTGTGAGAGACCGCGCCCTCGGCCCGTTTTTGTAAGATGTTAGGCCAAAACCACGTGAATGGGTGGAGTCATGTTATTGTCTCTCAAAATGGAGGTTCGACTAGTTATATTTTTCCCTTTAGATTAAGGGTTTTACAATGGAGTCGCCACTTATTTAATTATTGGGATAAATAAGAAAACCAAAATTGAAAAATTCATCATTTTATTAATTTTCAATTGAATTTACATTGATCATAGGAAAATTACATGGTTTTGGTCCTAGATACAATCTAAGATAAATTACATGGCTTTGTTTCCTAGTTACAATCTAAAAATCAAAAATTACATGAATAAACATTTGATCTACTAACCCTTGATCTAAGCTCGGAGGCTATGTTATAAGGTAGGAAGGTGTTAGGCACCCACCTTGCTCGGTGAAACCGGTCTTCTAGACTATGGTGGCCAACATTCAGATCACATCATCCAACATGTTATCAATCAATTTGCATGTTTAATTTAAAATGTGTGCATGTGATAAACCCTAACCAATTTATTAAGCATTTCATTTGGATTAACAAATAAATTCTAGTGAATGTGTGTGGATAGTGATATCTTAGATTCAAGAATTTAAAAGAATTATTAAACAAACATATTTTTCATATTTTTGATGTGAATCTAAGATTAAATCTAGTGATATGTATGAACATATGATGAACAACCAAGAACATGTGAAGAACACATAAGAACAATTAAAAACATTCAAACATATTCAAGGAAATTATCATACTTTAATCTTAAATTCTCATCATGGCAACATAAACAAACAGTTAGGGAATGAGATTATACATTCGTGCAAGATCCATATAGTGGAAGAGAGGACTCTTGATGGAAGTCCTGAGGGTGGAGGAAAAGAAGAGTTAGGAGAGGGAGAGTGAGTCTCACTCAATACCTTGAGTCTCAGGAAGACCAATATATGACAAGACTACTCAACTTCACTAGAACTCAAGAGAAGAGAAGAAAGGGGGTTTTTTGTGTTTGAAATGAAGGAGAGGAAGGGTTTATATAGTAGTGGTAGAAGAAATATAAATGGAATTCCATTTAATGAGGGTTGACAAAGAATCATGAATTTAGACCTCATTTCAGCCTTTGGGGAAATTTGGTGCATTAAATGTGGAGATAGATGAGAGTGAGAAGTAAACAAAGTTCGGTTTTCCCGTAGCTACTGTAACAGCCTGTAGAACCAACTTTGAAAAATCATATCTGACTCAATTCTGATCGGAATTGTCTCATTCTTAAGCTTAAATTGAAGTCCCAGATGTCTAGTTTCTGGAAAAATTAACCTCATTCAAAGATTCAAAATATTCTGAGAAATATTGACGAAATAGTGAGCAGAGGTCATTTGTTAAAAAATAGTTTCAGCACAATTAACATTAATAGGTCGCAAATTAGCTCCCAATTAACATTAAATGGCTGCAATCACTCCCATTTCAGACTTAAATGATTCCAAATTTACTCTAATTAAAAGATAATTGCATAAATTACTCATTGAATAATTAATGTTTAACTATCTAGTTAATTAGGTGTGTGTAACCCTACCATATAATGTAGTCCTAACCAATCAAATTATGACATATCATCGTTCTCAAATTGATTATACTTATAACTAATTAAAATCAATTATTCATAATCACATATAGTCGGACTCAATTTCTGATTGTCCACCTCGGCCATTAGAACTTGATTTGATGATAACTTTCAATCTGATGGTCCAATTAGGGCTTATGACCAGTCGATTTGATCGTTACAACATCAAGATCATTTTGGTGAAATGAGGTTAAGGATCTAGTGACCAAAATTAATATGCATATTTCTAAGGTGAAATTACCCTTTTACCCTCCATGTGAGGTTAAATGCGGGTTGCAAAATGGGGTGTCAACAAGTTGATTTCATCCTCTCATAGAATGACATTGGCATAGAACTCATGAATCAACGGTTCACACACCCCAGGGAGATCACCAAGGAGCTTGTCCCAAAACTTAGGATAAAGTAATCCTTCAAATCAGTCAAATACACAAAACACACTAGGACGATTGGAGCCTTCATGTAGAACTGATTGTATCTTTCAAAGTGTTGGATAGAATGGAACTGAGTATTGTCCATTTTCTTCCTTTTGTCACCACGATGCGCCGTATTCTTCTTCTTTGGAGTCATTTGCAAAAACATAGTAGCAAAAACCACAACACAAGGCACAACATATGGAAACACCAAAGATTAATAACAAGTTAGCAGCAATAAAATGGACTAAGGATAAGGCCAAAGATTAAACTAAAGCATAGTTCAATAGCAACAAGACATGAGAGGGCACAAATCATCAAAGCACAATAGAGACTTGGCATTAAGTCCACAAACATACCACAGTGTATGTTGTGTTAACAAATAATACCATGTACAACCTAAGGCATAGTGAAAATCATATATCCAAACAAAAATTAATAATCAATTGCGAGATCTAGTCGCGAGACTCCCTTGAATTGACTGACTGATTTTTCTTTTAAAATATGATCGGGCTAAGGTGGTTGCCTACATACGTCCATTGGGAAGGATTAGGTCATCACGTAACTCAACTGACATTTTTTGATTGCCTTAATTATTGCCTAGACCGCCCCTTCAGGTTTTCGATCTAGCAGGCTCTCTCACGCTCTTTCTTTTGTTCTCCTTTTGCGTAGATCGCCTTTTCGGGTTTTCAATCTACCTTTTCATAATTTTGTATTTTTTTTTTCCTTTTGTCTGTTTACATAAGAATGTAGAAAAAAAGGTTGCACTTGGAAGCTCCCTAATGCAAAGTACTGTATGACAAAATCAGAATTGGTGGGTATATTGAAGTCATTCCTATCACGCCCCAAACCCCAAAAGGTCCAAAGCATGAGAAAGACGTCTCAAAGTACCTGTAGATTTTTCCTTTTTGACAATCCAATCCACAAAAATAATATCAAGTACAAACATCAAGAATTATCATAATAATTCCATTGAATATACTCTCAAAGTAAGACAGAGCTCTAAGCAAAAATTACAAGGACCATTGGCCATAAAAGAATAGAGGTCTGAATAAATAATTACATATCATCAGCTTGTCCCATCAGTGGGAATAATGTCACAACCACTATAGTATACAAAATAATGAGTCAAGCCTATTCTAAGATGTACATTATCTAATATCTCCATTACAAAAGTTCAACCTCCATCAGTAGTTAGTCTAACTACTGTTAGCCACCAAAATGCTGTCCAAAAGATTGTTGCCTTCTCTGAAAATTTTATAAAATAATGAAATGAGACAGAGCCTAGTAAGTAGCATAATTAAAGGGGGTGGGGAAAATGTAAGTTTCATCTTCAATAATAATAATATGACAAGAATGATTAAGTAATGAAACACAAAGTTTCTCAAAGTAAATACCTTGAAACTATATACTATAATCTGTGAGCACTAACAATATAATTTCCAAAGCCATAATATCTAACGTAAGGTAAATTATCACAAATATACCACACTACCACTTAGACTGGTTAGGGGATCCACCCATTCACAACTGGCATGATCTTATCCTCTCTGGTATGCAGACTCTTGGCCCCATGGACAGCAACCTCACCCATACCCTCAAGGTTTTTCTCTCCCCCCACAGGTAGCAGAGAGAGCATGTCAAATAGGACCTTTTTTGCATGTGGTCATTTGGCCGCATGGATAGCAGCCTCATCCACACACAATCAAGGAACTTTTTCCCCCTATGGTCAGTAGGGAAAAACGTGTCATCCAAAGTGAAAGGACACTGACCTGGATTTGATTCCATTTTCACAAAGACTATGGAAACCAAATCGAGTGATCACTGGGAAATCACACATGGCATGATGTTAAAACCACATAAAACTCATAGGTTACATATACTTTGAAACACATAGTTTATATCCAAGTAATTTCAGAAAAACCTTAAATAATCTAACCTCTACAAAGTTTGTAAGGTTTTCAACTTCATTCTTGTCAATAGATTTTCTATCAATTTCCCACATAACAAGACAAGATAAGCATCTTTAAATTTTATAATATACCATAAAATCCATGATTTCCTTATCAAAGATTAAATAAAAGATGCTCATTTTTTTATATCAACAATTCATGCATTTCCCCAAATCCAATACCAAATATGATGCATTTTCATATATAATCATATATATATATATATATATATATTAAGGTTACAACACAATAGTTTTTAGGAAAATATAGTTTTCATAGGTAGTTTCCAAAAGCGCGTCTAACGCAAAAACAACATTTATGTAACATAGTTATTTTTCAAAAATCACATTAAAAAGCTGCTTACCTCGCAACACAAAAACCTAATTCTCCAAGCTCCATCGAGATTAGCTAGAACCTAAACAATATCAAGTTAACCTATCACAATAAGCATAAAGCTTGAAATTGTATCTAGCTACAATTTTGGAATTGCCAGATAAGCACTTAATTAGGCAAGCCTAGTATTTAACCTCATTAATAATAATATATTTTACTTCCAAAGTTTCTCAACAAATTGATTCACAAGGCATAAACTCCAATTTATAAAGTTAACCTATTTAATATTGTTTCCAACATCATGACTAGCTTCCCTAAAATTTATACTACATCAATAAGTGACCCATGAAAGCAAAATCAAAATATCCTCCAAGACAAGAAATTTAGAACTTCAATTAATTCCAAATAAACCCAGTGGCAATGGAAAAATTAAATTTACCAAGCATCAAAACCCCTAAATTTCCCACCATACATAAACCTTAAGCAGTTATCGTTAGCACAAACCTTATACCCATTCATCAAATAATTCCACCAATACAAAACCCATACATACAAACACATAAATATCGCTTTCAGTGCTCATAAATCACATGGGTATCATTATTAAAGCTTAGATAAAAATAACTTTAAGCAAAAGTGTAAAACCCACCAAAAAGATTAGAAATTTTTACCTCAAAAAAAGGATGTGAAGGTGCTTATAGGTTCACAAGAATTTTCCGGTGATCTTGCCAAAAAATTATGGTGGAAATGGTGGTAGTGGTGTGGAAGTACTAATGAGAGGATATAAGAGTGGAGAGGAATGTATGAGAGAAAACAAAAAAATGAAAAGAAAGGAAGAGAGTGAGCCAGACAAAGAGTAAAGAGATGAGTGAAAATGAGTGGTGGGGAAGTACTAATGAGAGGATATAAGAGTGGAGAGGAATGTATGAGAGAAAACAAAAAAATGAAAAGAAAGGAAGAGAGTGAGCTAGACAAAGAGTAAAGAGATGAGTGAAAATGAGTGGTGGGGAAGGGGGTTAGGTGGGGCACGTGTGGTCCATTAAAAATCTGCCCTCTACTTTTCTTTTCTTTTTTTTGGCTGACTAGGACGTTATAGTTCCCATCCATGTTGGCTAGGATCGAGGCTCCTCTAGGGAAGGCATTCTTCACCACATAAGGGCCCTCGTAGGCCAGGGCAAACTTTCCTTTATGATCAGGCATGGCCTGGTTATGCTTTTTCAAGACTAGGTTGCCTTCTTCAAAGACTCTGGGTCTAACTTTCTTGTTGAATGCTCGCTTGACGCAGTGTTGGTACAACTGTCCATGGCACATTGCGGTCACATGCTTCCCGTCTATCATGTTCAATTGCTCACATCAAGAATAGGCCCATTCAGCTTTTGATGGCTATGTCTGTGATAAGATTCTAAGAGATAGGATCTCTACCTCTGCGAGGAGGTTGGCTTCTGTGCTGTAAACTAATGAATACGGGATCGCACTTGTGGAAGTGAGAACAGAAATGTGATAGGCACTTAAGGTAAATGGCAAGAACTCGTGCCAATCCTTATAGATGTCTATCATCTTCACCAAGATCTTCTTTATGTTCTTGTTGGCGGCTTCTACTGCACCATTCATCTAAGGACAATAAGGAACCGAATTTCGATTCGATATTAAATTGTTGGCAAAGTTGCTCGTTCATTTTCCCATTTAGATTCTTTTTGTTATCTATAATGAGCTCTCCTGGTATGCCATAGCAATAAATGATGTTCTATTTCAAGGATCGGGCCACCACATCTTGGATGACGCTTTTGTAAGAAGTGGCTTCCACCAACTTGGTGAAGTAATCGATGGCCACCAAGATATACTCTTGCCCATTGGAGGCTTCTAGAATCACAAGTCCAATGACATCCATCCCCTAGGCTGAAAAAGGTCATAGTGCTGCTAGAGAGTATAAAGGTTGAGAAGGAATATTCTTTCTATTTTGATAGACTTGGCAACTGTGGCATGTCCTGACATGCTTGATGCAATCGCTTTCCATGGTGAGCCAATAGTAGTCGGCTCTCATAATTTTTCGAGCCAATAGAAGTCTACTGGCATGGGCTCTAAGAAAGCCTTCATGCATCTCTTCCTTCAAGTGGTTAGCCTTTAGGGTGTCTATGCATCAAAGCAAAGTTGTATCGTGGTTCCTCTGATACAAGACTTCTTCTCACATTCTACGGCCTCAAGCGAGTATTCACTATCTTTGATATAAGCCTTGATATCATGGTAATATGGCTTCCCATTGACTTTAGTTTCGACATTCATGCATTCTTCGATATTCATGCAGTAAGTTGGCATGCCGCAGGCCTCTATGCGCAATTGTCGCATATCATCTTCTTCTGCCAACTTAACCATGCTAGCCAAGGTGGGTAAAGCATCTGCGAACTGGTTGTGTGCTCAGGGCAAATAAGCAAAGGTAATGTTTTGGAACTTCAGGATCAAACAGCTAACACATTTCTGATATGGAATCAACTTGGTGTCTGGGGCTTACCACTTTCCCTCTACTTAAGAGATGGTTAATAGGGAATCTCCAAAGACGCTTAGATTGTACGTGCAAAACTCTAAGGCAACCTGCAGGCCTACTATGCACGCCTCATACTTTGGGATGTTGTTGGTGCAATCAAAATTCAACTTGATTGAAACAGGGATTTTCTAGCCCTTTGAGGATACTAGAACTACTCTCATTCCATTTCTAGTGCTATTGGCAGCTTCATCAAAATTAAGTTTCCAATGCCACAGCTCTACATTGCTTGGTTCCAGCTCTATTGCCAAAACATCCTCATATAGGAAGAGGGATTCTGAAAATTCTAGATCATTTAATGGCTGGTCCACTAGGTAATCGGCTATGGCTTGGCCCTTGATGGCCTTTTGTGTCACAAACACAATATTGAATTTAGATAGCAACATTTGCCAATGGGAGATCTTTCCTATGAGGGCAGACTTTTCAAAGACGTACTTGATAGGGTCCATGCGGTAAATCAATCGCGTGGTGAAGTAGAGCATGTATTGCCACAACTTGCACGAGGCCTATGCTAGGGCACAACACATCTTCTCAATGGCGATATAATTGATCTCATAGCTGGTGAACTTCTTATTCAGGTTATAAATCACATTCTTTTTTTGATCAAATTCATTTAGCTAGCCTAACATGCAACCCATGGATACCTTTTGCACAGCTAGATAGAGAATCAATGGATGTCCTAGTGTTGGAGGAACCAAAGTAGGAGGGTTCAACAAATACAGCTTAATCATGTCCATTCTATCTTCGTATCCTTCTTTAAGAGCTTGAACAATGGATCGCACGTGGTGGTTAACTACACTATGAAGCAGGCTATGTAATTGATCATTCCTAAGAAGCTTCGACCTTGTTTCTTGGTTTTCGGTGCAAGCATGTCCCTGATGGCCTAGACTTTTGCTGGGTCCACCTCAATTCTTCTCTGGCTAACTATGAAGCTAAGCAATTTCCCTGAACTGGCTCCGAAGACGCATTTGCATCATATCATGGAACAGGGTTACCATGGCTTGTTGGTAGGTCACCTTGTCATTTTTCAAGCCAAATGGCATGACTTTGTAGGCATAAGTTCCCCAATGAGTGGTGAACGCTGTCTTGGCTTTGTCTTCTTCAACCATCTTGATCTGATTATAACCCAAGAACCCGTCCATAAAGGAGAAGAACATGTTGGTCATGATGTTATCAATCAAAGTATCGATATGTGGCAAGGGAAAATTATCTTTGGGCTAGCCCAATTCAAATCTCTATAATCGACGCACATGCGTACTTTCCCATCTTTCTTTGGCATGGGAATAAGGTTAGCAACCCAGTTAGAGTAGGCTATGGCGGTACGAAAACTGGCTTTCAATTGTTTTTCTACATCTTCTTTGATTTTCAATATAATCTCTACCTTCATCCTTTGGAGGGCTTGCTGCACTAGGAGGCATTTGGATTTGACTGGAATCCTGTGGATGACAATCTTGGTATCCAGTCCTAGCATATCTTGATAAAACTAAGCAAAGATATCCTTGAATTCGTTCAGCAGAGCAATGAGCTCGTCTTTCATGTCTTTAGGAAAGTTCACCCCGATCTTGATGGGTTTTTCTATCTTGCCTTCATCGGCTAGGTTTATCACCTCTGTCTCTTCTATATTGGGCTTAGACCCTATGCTCTCTCTATTCAAAACTTCTAGGATGTCTCGAGGTATGTTCAGGACCTCTTTCATTCCTTCAACATCATGATCCATCTCGATTGTCTCATTCACATCATCTACATCTTCGTTATGGCAAAGGGATGATGTACCTACTTGGGAATCATTACAGATCCTCTAGAGTGGAACATATACATAGAAACATAAGATAATTTGCACACACATATTCATAGGAAAGAAAATAAAGAGAGATGTAAGAATTTCCTGAATAATACGTTGAATATCTCATTAATGGACTATGAGTAGGGGAAAACAAAGTTCATGACTAATAATAATAAAAGGGATTTTTTTTTTTTTTTTTTGGGAAAACAAATTAGGGAAATGAACAGAGAATACAAATAAAGCAGGAAATAACATAAGCATGCAAAACAAACTAGATATGCTATTCCAACCCTCTCGGGTGATCAGGAGGCCCAATCACTCGATGTTGAATACTCCTCACTCAACCAGTGCAACCACAAAGCAAGGCTTAATGATCCAAAAGCCATCCCCCTTGCCTAGCATCCTTGGTCAGATAGTAGAAGTCAAATTATCTTCAGGAGATATGATAGCATTCATGGAGAACTCTTTGGGATAGAGTCAAATAATGCAAGCCAAATCAAGCTCTTTTTCTTCTAATTCCTTGAAAGGCTCTAGCATAATGACCTCAACTAGAACCGAAAAAGTGGTCTTGATATGGGGAATAGACATCCCTAAAGTGTCGCACTTCCTCTCCTTGTCTCTGGAAGCTTGAAAGAGTTCTTCATGAATGGGTTCATACCCCAAACCGAATCTTCCTTTGTTATCTAAAAGCTCAATGAGAGTAGGGCTCCCTTGGTCTAATTTGTATCCAAACTTGAGCATTTCCTTTGTGGCCATTAGAACTGCTGCAGGCCAATTGGACTCAGGCTCTAAAGCATTATGGATCATGAAAACTAGCTCGAAGCCATGGACAGACACTTCAGGGAAGGCATTGGCATCGATGTAGGGGATAGATGTCTCCTGGCAGATAGTTATGGGCTCCTCAGCCATAATAGTGATTACCTTATTTTCGAAGATGAACTTGAGTCTCCGATGGAGGGTAGATGCATCTACACCTACTGTATGCAACCGAGGCCTCCCTAAAAGCATCTTGTATGGAGAGTCGACCTTAATCACTTGGAAGTTGACCATGAAGGATCTCGGGGCCGATTTCAAAACATTTACTCAATTTTGCCTTGCACTTCACGACGTGTGCCGTCAAAGGCTCTAATGATCATAGTGTTAGGCTTAATAATAGACATATTCACTTTTAGGCACAAAAGCGTGACCATCGGGCAAACACTCAAGGCTGATCCATTGTCGATTAATACCCTTGCAACAGTCATGTCTTCACACTTGACAAAGATATGCATGGAAAAGGTATGATCTTCACCTTTTGGTGGCAACTCATTATCGGAAAAGGAGACTTGGTTGGTGGCCAACACCACTAATACCATACCCTTAAAGGAGGAGTCTGTAATACTAGCACGAACATGCATTTCCTTTAATACCTTCAATAAAGCTTCACGATGGACCTCAAAAGATAGCAACAGGGCTAAGATAGAAATCTAAGCTGGGGATTCATTCAACTATTAAATCACACTATAATCAGCCTTTCAGATGTTTTTCAAGAATTCTTCAGCTTTCTAGTTCGGGTTAAAATCAAAGTTACATTGTACTTCCATAGGACACAATGGCTTTCTTTGTAAGGGAAAGGCTTTGGCATGCGGATGACTACACCTTCTTGAATCTGCAAATTTGGTGCCATGAAGAACATTGTCGGACCAGTAATGACTGGGCTAGGCAGAACAACTTCTAAAGCTTTTGGGCTAGGAGCCTTAGAGATTCCTTGGATAGAGCTTGGCAAGACTGAAGGATCGAAACCTCGAATGGCAGGGTCGACAGGGGTTCCCTTTTGGATAAATCCTAGAGATGGCTCTGTGACAACAGGAAATGCCAAAACTAGAGTAAAGCCTTCAATGGATGGCATGGCTTGTCCTTTCTTTGTAGCTAGTGCCCTTGAATCCACAAGTGATTCTGTAATCTCTTTGATAATGACTGAAGTCAAAGGAGCTAGAGGAATCTTACACAAGCACTCTTGCAAGTATCTAGTCTTTCTTTGTTCCTACCGTCATAATGCTATAACTAGTTCCTGCTTGGATACTCGGAGGGCATAGGCTGGCTACCATACAATTGCTCCCTCATACAAATTCTCTTTTGATCCAGATGATACCATTGTCGGCTAGACTATAAACTTGTGCTCGAAGCACTCTACAATCAAATAAGACATGTCAGTCCCGCTATCACAGAATAAGCAAACTCCCCAGTCAAAACCTGGAGCTCCTATGTTCTCGAGAACAATGTGACTTTCCTGGGATAGGGCCCGCAGTATGGCTTACCAAGGGAATGAAGGATATGAGAAATCTAGGATCCTTTCCTCCACTATAAAGATAGCATTCATGTTCCCTTCCTGATGAGGAGGCAAAGGGTTAGTGATGACATTTGGCTCAACCGTGTTATCAAACGATACTAACTTGTTGTCAATGAGATCTTGGATTTGGTTTCTTAAAAGTATGCATTCTTCTAAGGTATGCCCCTTGGCTCCAATATGGTGCTCACATTTTTTGGATGGGTCAAAACTGGGCAGAGAAGGACCGTCTTTGGGTTTCATGAATATTGGAGTCACTAGCTTCTTCTCCAATAGATAAGCATAAAGCTCTACCATGGGCATGGGTAACAAAGAGAATTTTTGTGGTTCCGTCTTAGGATATCGGGGTGAATCGAGCCTTCCCCTCTGATTGAATGCTTGATAAGGCGCCTGGTCTGGATGAACCTATTGCTGATAAGGTTAGGCATTTGGGACTGTGTAAACAGAAATAACACCCCTTGGCCCTTCAGGTGCTTTGTCAATCATATGAACATCGGCTTTCTTCCCTTTATGGCTGATCGCCTTCTTCACTTGTTGTTTTATCATAGAATTCAAATCCTCAGGATCGACTATTTTCACAAGTTTACCAATAAAATCTTATATTGATTGACCCACTGAGGGATACGGAAAGTGGAGAGACCGCATAAAGTAAACTGCCTTAATGTAGGTTTTATGCGATTCTTAATAGGAAAGGTTCCTAGCGGGACAAACCTGTCATTATACTCAAAGTTTCGATCTTGAGTATACTGATTTGTAGAAATGGACCAAACTACTAGAAATAAACTACCCAAGTGTGGATTTTTCGTGGTTCTAAAATGATCAACCAACTTGAAGCGAGATTAGAATCGCACTGGATGATATATATGATAATGGGTGTCTTGACAACCCTACTTATGAACATGGACTTCCCCAAGCAAAATTTTCTCGAACTCGCCATGTGGCAAAATGCATTGACTAACCTGGCAATTGACTAAACCGAATGGTGTTTTGAAAGGGTTCCACGTAGGAACTAATCATTAAAATCTTCATACCATGCTGGATGGCTTACTATCAGTGATCGGGAATGGCCTTGGTGCTATCCCATTATATGTCTTGATGACGGAGGCTAAACCAACTCCTGAACTGAGTGAACTAGGCTCTGATAATGAGGTTCAAGATATTTCAAAATGACGGACGAGACACGCAAAGATAAACAACCCTAGTGTAGGTTTTCTACGATCTCGATTTGTGCGAAAAAACCCCAAACGGACCGGTTTACTGCTGAACCACCCATGTACCACTATGTCAACGCCTCATGGCTACTCGACTACCCATCTTGATGACACACGCGCACCTCTCCACCTATCTCAACCTCGATGCGAGATGATGATGGTATGGAGGTGTGTCGTACCTCAGGTGTGTGACTGGAATATGAGTTAATTTTAAGGAAATTACCAAGGGTAAGTGAAGTCACCACCAATCATTGGCCACCTGACTCTATTTGATTTTACTACCAATCCTAGGCTAAGAAAAAGGTATTTTTTCCTAATCTAATGTGGATGCATAAAAAGTCTTGATTCTTGAGTTCAGAAGTCTGGTTATGTGTGGGAAAGGTGTTAGGCACCCCACAACGCCTATCCGTAGACAGTCTTTTGGTTTGGTAAAATCATAATTTAAGGACATTGGAAGTTGAAAACAAGCTATTGGCATTAGCTTTTGAGGTTTTAAATGTGTTGGCCTTTGAGGTTTGATTTTGGAATGGGTGTGGTCTTGATCAACGTTTCTCAAGTGTGTTTGAAGTCGTTGCCAAATTTCCACAGTGAAAATCTAGCAGCAATTCACCTTATTTTCGTGGCAAAAATCCTGTAGCGCTTCACCTCAAATGCATCATAGCGAGCAAAATGCAATTCTCACCAAGCTTTCAATGTGAGAATACGGCAATGGGGATGCCCCATTTTCACGGCGAAAATCTAGTAGAGTTTCACGTTTGGTGCACTATAGCGCACCAGTAGGGTTTCACATTTATGTATACAATGCATATTGACAGGCTCCTACTGTGATGAGCCAAAGCCCTTCAAAGCATTAAGCATGCTGAGGCATGTCACATACACGAGGAAACCAATGTTACTTGGTGATATGGATCAAGACAATCACACCACGATGATCGTGCACACAATATAGCCTGAATATGCACCTACGGCAATTGCCTTGAGTACATACCCGCACTATAAGGTCAAGAGCTCTCATGAGAGGGGTGCTCATGTAGCTAGGAAAGTCCATCATACAAAGTGCACAGTCACCCATATACAAGTAGATATATATATATATATATATATACATCATGCACAATGCTATCACACAGAGCGGGAAAGTAAATCAAACATTACAAACGTTCCAAGGTTATGGCCCTGCAAGGACATGAAATGTAAAACAGTCATTGCCATATCTAAGGGCGTAGCCCAAGCATGGAGCAGGAAAATAAAAGGGAGTACAAGGAGAGAGGGAACCTTAATACATGCTCTAGAGAAGAGGCTTAGAGAAAGAGAAAGAGAAGACTGCTTTGGTGGGTCTAGGCCCCCTATCTACTAAACATTGCCTTTTGTGGGCATGCATCCTTTTTCTTGCATCCTTGCCCTTTTTGCTTGTGCCTAGAAGGTCGCACCCTTACTCCAAATGTCCATGCTCCATGCGTGTACATGCAAATACAAAAGAAACAAGCCAACAGACAAGCAAAGAAACGAATAAAAGGAAAGCATGCTAAAAGACAAGCTAGCACCAAACGGGGGCGTACAAACATGTGAAGCACATGAAAAGGCAAACAAACATGTTATCAAACAAAAAAGTGGTGTCCTAGGAGGACCAATGTAGGTTTGGATCGAGTGTCCATAGTTCCATTGGATTGGAGTATGGATGACACACAGACTCATGCATGAACATGTAGGCAAGCATGCAAAGATGCATAAAAGCAAAGAAAGCCAAACCGGTGGCACAAAGTAAGCAAGGCAAGCATATCAACATCGTACGGAGTGGAGAAAGGTGTGTATCGAGCACACCAACACCATGGGCATGTATCTCACAAGTGGTTACACTCAATCAATCCCTAAAAGGGACAAACATGACCACACAAGCACAAGCCCACAAAGGGCACAAAACATGGCAATGCCTAGATTTAGAGAGGCTAACATGGAGATAAAGTATAGAAAGAAGCAAGCAAACATAGACATGCAAAGGAAATGATCCAAACCCTGTAATATAGGCCTAGGTGTATGGATGTAGGCCTAGACCACAAGATCTAGATCTAAACCCCACCAAAAGGGCCAAAATACAAGAAAGAGGGATATCGAAGGACAAAAAGGGCTAAAGTAGTACATGGCATAGCAAACAACATAGATCTGGGCGCACAAGCATGGCACGAAGCATATATACACATAGATCTAAGCATAGGGACATAGATTTAAGCACTAACATGTAGATCTAAGCAAAAACATGGCAAATAACACATAAGCATGTAGATCTAAGCTTAAACATGGCAAAGAACACATAGGCATATAGATCTAAGCATAAGTACTAAATTTAGACATATCCTAGCCCAAGAAGACTAGGCCAACAACATCAAAGCGATAAATCATGGCATAGGCAAGGAAACATGCTAGAAAAACTATAAAGACATGCTAGGAAGCAAGAACATGCTAGCAAAAGCAATAAAAGCATATTATTAAGCAAGATAAAGCTAGGAAAAGCTACAAAAGGAAAAGGGGGTGGATTGTAGCTAAAAAGCTACATCCACACCCCTAAACCTCAAATCCAAGGTATGGAACCAAGGAGAGGAGGATTGGGTGCAAGAACACTACCTTGATGATTGTAGAGAAAAGATGATAATCTAAGATGTTTGAAGGTGTTTGGTTGTGTTTGGATGTGTTTAGGAAAGAAATTAGAGAGAAAAAATAGAGTTGTTTGGTTATGTTCGCAAGAACACTACTTTGATGAATATAGGCTCGAAGTGTCTGCAGTTCCCATATCAAGACCCTAGCGTAACCATGAAGCATGGCTAGCTCACCCTGAAGCTGGCTCTGCTCTCTCTCTCTCTCTCTGTGTGGCAGTAGCACGGGCTTCTCTATCCCTTTGCCAAAGCTCTCCCAAGCTATTGCCCGAGCAGTCACCTCCTACATGTGCACCTCCCTAGTGGCAGCAGCAGTCTCAAGCTCTATCACCCTGGCCTGCAAAGCCTCTGCACGTAATCTCCACTCAACTCTGAAAGCTACCTAAGCATGAACAATGCCTCCTAGCACTCTACCTTCACTCATAGGAACATCTCCAATGATAGGTTCTGTGGAGGACTCTGCAAACCAAGTGGCATAATCCTTGCTAGTATCCATGTATGCATCAAAAGAACATAGCCAAGTTGTCCATGACAATGGACTCAAATGACAAGCTAAGAGTAGGTGGATCTTTAGGTACCCTAAAAACCAATATGGCCTGAATGAAGGTCCTCTCTACCAAAAAGAAATCCCAACTCAACAAGACCCAGAACCAACGTCATACTCTCGACTGGCCTATGGCAACAATAAGCTTTGGTTTCCCCAGTAGTGAGCCATCATAAGGACAAACAACTATTTCACCCCAAGTGACACAATCCAAGGCCGTAGTGATAATAACCAACTGCACCAGGGCAACGCTGGTAATAGTGCAAAAAGACTAAGCATGAGCTCAAGGATAAATGGTCATAGACAAACCTATAAATCGTGGTCGCAAGGCTGGGATATACTCATAGGCCCACCATGTCAAGATCTGCCAGCACCCCTCCAAGCTCTTGAAATTTCGCTGTGAAGTTCACCTCAAGAAGGCTATGAAGAAGCCATAAGTGACGGACTCCCAGTCATATCTACCAATGTCGGAGACTACTCTCATAACCCACAACTTGATAGTTTTTAGACCCCTTAAAAACACAATTGGATTAACCTAGGTAATTAGCCAAGTTGTTACTTAGTCCAAATTAACAAATCTAGGTTATCACAATCAAAACAATCATATCATGCAAAGCAACGAAAAGATAAATAAGACAATGATATGATCACCTAGGAAACCAAACCGGTAAAAACCTGGGAAGGATTTAACCTAGCTATCCTCAAGGTAAACTTGAATCCACTATCTTGAAAGAATCGAAGTTCATACAATAAGACTTACAAGCCCCCACGCTCGACTTCTTATTGCTGCCCACTAGTAGAACTTACTGACACGACCACGTGTAAGCTCCAAATCTACGGACTCTTTCTTTCTTGGATTCACCACCAGATACAAGCACACCTGCTTGTGTTTCTTTAAGCTTCAATGGCAGCAACTGAATTGATCATCAAGGTGTAGATAATATCTCCTTCTTGAAAACCCTAAGTTTGTGTAAAGGAAAGGTCCTCTAGATCTCACAAGAGATTTACACAAACAGTAATATGAACCAAAATACAACTTTCAAGCAACCAAGACTTTAGAGAGGTTTAGGTACAAAACCCTAAAGGCACAAGAGGCACTCTAATCTCTCTCTCTTCAGTCTCAAAAATGTGGCTTAGGGTTTCCTTTATATAGTGGGAGAAGTAGATCTGAAACCCTAATCCTTAATGGGCTTAAGTTGCTGTTTGGGCCGACTTAAAATTCTGTAGATACGATTTTCGATTGATCAAGCCTGTCCTTCGATCGATCGAACTAGGCAGAATATGAAGTCTTCTTCCTGCAGCTTGTATGTTCTTGAACCTTGACTTGAATCACCTTGAGCATTGTCTACTAAAACCTATAGACTCTAAGATCTATATCTAGACAAGTTTGTGTTCATGATTTGCCAATTGTTCTAAACATTTAGAACCTAACACACCCCAAGTGACACAATCCAAGGCCGTAGTGATAGTAACCGACTGCACCAGGACAACTCTGGTAATAGTGCAAAGAGACTAAGCATGAGCTCAAGGATAAACGGTCGTAGAAAAACCTATAAATCGTGGTCGCAAGGCTAGGATATACTCATAGGCCCACCATGTCAAGATCTGCCCGCACCCCTCCAAGCTCTTGAAATTTCGCTGTGAAGCTCACCTCAAGAAGCCTATAAAGAAGCCATAAGTGATGGACTCCCAATCATATCTACCAATGTCGAAAACTACTCTCATAACCCACAACAGCTGGCAGGATAATACTGGTCGATTGTTGCCAAAGAAGAAACTACCAAGGAAATACATGAAGAACCACCGAAGATGAATATCAGTCGACACTACACTCCAGGGGATGCTACCCCGCAACCACTCAGTACGAATTTGTGGTGATGCGGTAGGCCCAAAATATGCTCTCATGCCCTCTGTCAGTGAGAAAGGGATGCCCAAGAGCTCACATGCTATCGCAAAGCTCATATCATCAGTCGGAATCAGGTATCCACCAAATCAAATGCCTAGAATGGCCGTCCAGTCAAGAGGAAGAACTGCATACTCCCCACAACTCAGGTGAAAGGTGACTGTCTTGGTAGGAAACTACCGCACCAAAGCCTCCCCAATCTTGTGCCTCATGGTATACAGAGGGATCCTCATAAAATTATCGAATCCCTGCTCTCTTAGGAATCTGCATAGCGCCGGTGGGTCTTAGGATCAGACAACAGTCGAAGAAAGGTGGACCAAGCACCCTGACCACAGATCTTGTCGGATCCTGCATTCAGAATCAGAAGCTATCCGTTAGCACATGCATATAACAGGAATCTAAATGACAAAAGAAGAAAGACAACATACCTATCCCTTCTGTGCCTGGGTAGAAGGATGATCCTTCAGCCCGTGCTAAAGGTGAGTGTCTCTGATAACTGTCCCTTCCGTGCCGTACTTCTCACCATTTCCACTATTCCCGACTACCAGGTAAGTCCCCTTACCTATGTCCCACATTTTATTTTCAGCATTAAAATTCCTACATATTTGCACACCTATATAACACAGAAAAAAAAAGAAAAAAAAAATATTTGCATTTTCCTAAGATAGCATGGCATAAATCATGGCAAAAAATATATATGCTTATGAAAAATCGAAAAATAAAATAAGCACTAGCATGCATCCCTAGTGGTATTGCTACTAACATTTTGCACAAAAAAAAAAGGGGGAAGAGAAGAGGAAAAATAGACACTAACCTTAAGTGCAGAAAAGGTAGTAACAGCAAACTGAAGCTAAAAAGCCGAACCCGCCAAGTTCGCAAGTTTCCAAAGAACTTTTTAGAAGTGAGAAGTGAAAGGAAGCACTTGAAATGAGGTCAAAATGAGTCAAAAGGGGGCTTTTATTGGCTTTTGTACGGACTGGGCTGCCTAGCGCACCTTCTTAGGTTGCCGAGTTAGCCCAGCGCACCCTGAAGGGCCACCAGTCAACATTGACCAGTTGACCTAGTCAAACTTCTAAAAAAAAAAAGAAAAGAGAGCCTTTTCCTCTCCTAGAGCTTAGAGAAAGGTCCAAAAAATGTTTCAGAAGCTACTGCAGTAGATCGGTCCAATCACGTAAAATCCGATCTCAATCTATGAGTAGTCTCCACATGCAATTTGGGGGCGACATAATTCAAAATTACGTTCATTATTTGACACCTCTCATTGCACTCAAGATGTTAGATAAAGAAAGGGCAGCTGTTGATACGGTATTTTAACCACCCTTAATTTGCGTGCTAGACCCCAAAAAATCCAAAAATATTATTTTCTCTCCATGGGACCATGAGAACATCATGGCACAACCCATTCAAACACCAGAGCCCCCAAAGTGCCTTTTTAGCTAAAATTAACAAAATGCCCCTAGTCAACCTTGACCGAAAGTCAAATAAAGTCAAAATCCCTTCAAAACAGTACCTTTCATAGTTTTACATCAAACCCGAGCTTTTCAAAGATTTTTGGCAACTTTGACCAAGTTTGACTCGGAGTTGACTCCCGACAGGCACCAAAAACCCTAATTTTGATCCGGTTGTCACAACAGGTTGAAACCAATGCCATTGCAAAGATTATCAAATCCTCAGTCCAACGACTATTCATGGGTTGAAATTGGAGTTAGTACGGTTGAGATATCATGAAAACTAGGTTAACGCACCGATCAATGCACCTTTAACTTCCCAGAGCCATAACTTTTGATCTAACCATTGGATTATCGAGTTCCATACCCTTTTAGAAGCAAGAAGTCAAGATCATTCCAAGGGTGTCAAGATTAACCCGATCTGAGACCACTTGAACATGTCAAAGAAAATTCCAACTAAACATATAAACATAGCAATTATGAATTATGAACAAGAAAAATGATTAAATCAAACATATATTAACAAAATTCATGCAATGAATGATCACAATATATTAATTAATAGACATAAGAATGAAACTAAATACCTTTTGCGTGACCGTGCCTTCAATAGAAGAATATTTTGGAAATCAAAGAAATTTTCACTTCTTTGAGGTCTAAAATACTTTACTTACAAAAAAAGAAGTTCTTAAAGCCAAGGCTTCCAGAATGTCTATAATGTAAGAGCATTCAAAACTGGAAATGTCATCCTATTCTATTTTACCATATCAAAAAGCTACTTTATCAATTATACCATACCATTTTACAACACACCAAACATCCCATCTTTTATTTTCCTATACAACATATTAAAATAATATATCTACACAATAATTTTCTTTTTCTCTCAATCTCATTTTTTTCTTCCTTTCCATCTCAACCACTCATCAATCATCACTACCTAAAACCTAGACCCAAAATTCCCATTATAGAAACCCTCTAGACCCATGCCACCACAACAAAACCCTCAAGCAACCAGCCACCAACCACTAGAGAAGTGGCCAGAGTTCTTCCATAGTGTATAAGACCTGCAGAAGCTGTCGTTTGCATTGAAGAAAATTACACACAATGCTCAATAACAATCCATACCTCCAAATTGAAAACCCAAGCTCACCCAATGCTCAAGCTGCAACAACCATTCTTGCCATTGTTGAGTCCCAGAGACAACACCCAAAACAATTTCTTTCTCCATACATGAGAAAGCAAAAATACACATAACACGAAAATACAATGAGCAAAGCCTGATTAACCACCAAACCCAGCTAACCCAAACTCTACAACAACTAAATCAAACCCCCACCATCTATTAATTTAAAGGATTGTTAAACATACCCACGCTGCTAATGGCTCCACCAAATTATGAGACCCACAGAGGCTTGATTCAAGGGAAAATAGAGAGAAAAAAAAAGGGAAGAGATCTGCACGAGATCCAATCCACATAGAGAGGGGCAAGAGAGGGGGAGGGATTGAACAAGAGAATCAGAACTAAAAAAAAAAAAAAGATGAGAGTGACCGGTGAGAGAGAGAGAGAGAGAGAGGAGTTGAAATAGCAGTTAAAGCAAACAGTAAAAAAGAATAAAATATTAATATTTTTTTTTACAATTGAGCTACAGTGCGATTCTATATTTAGAATCGTACTGTAGCACAATTGCAAATTTTTTTGCAATAGTCAGCTTTTACAAATTGGATGGTGTGGGGGGTTTTGGGCTTTTATACTAAATTAAACCAACATATGGCATATGCCATTCAAAATGTGAATGCTCTAAGAGGAGCAGAGAAGTCAAAAAAGAAGGGCCCTGAATTCTGATCTTTTTCCTCTATTTATAGAGGTTAAGATGCTTAAAAAAATAAGCTGAATGAGATCATATACGAATTGGAATGCATCCTTATCTCTAAAAATTTGAAAAAGATGGGTTTTATCTTAATTAGGAGGTTCCTAGGTCGGGCCACGCATTTGGGCCAATCAGCACTCCAAGAGTCCTGAGAGGCCCTCTTAGGTACCAAGCCCTATTTCAATTTTGGTTCGATTTGGACTTCTTTTTTGAGGATTTTTTTAGCTGGAAATTGCACCTAGACATGTTTTAAATTGATATTCAAAAAATTAATCCCTTTTTCTAAAAAGACTTAATTATCCACAATTTCTTTGTTATCTAATTATCCACTTTATTCCCATGCAAGCAGGCTTATTTTTAATACTAACCAACAACCAATTACAAAATTATTTAATTAATTTTAACTGTTTAACTAATCAGAATTAATTTAAATTAATCATGCATGATTGATTCCACCCAAACAAAATGCATGCAGATTGTGAAAACTTGATCATGTGATATCTTTCAATTCGTCGGTCCGATTTGGAAATTGGGCATACCGTCGCAACCGTTAGAATCTCAAGGTCATTGTTATGATATGCAATGAATGAATTAATGCATGTAATGCAACTACCATTCCCTACCATTCCTTCCACCTCCACTCCTTCTTCAGCGGGTGGTGTGACTTTTGAGGCAGTCATGGCGTAGTCTCAGCACATGGATGCTCGCCTTGATAATCTCGCTATTGAGTTGTATCAAGTGAACACCTGTGTCGGTCGTATTGCACGATGACAGGCTCGCCTTGGTGGCTTTGTCGCTTCTCCATCTCCTTCTCCAGAGGCTTCTAAGAAGGAGATGACGACCTCTCAATGACTTACCCTTTGTCATTCGTGACAAAAAGGGGGAGTAATTTTGGGATGATGAGAGTCGTCATGTATTTAAGGGGAGAGTTAGCGTAGGACATTTTTGTTAGGGGGAATGTCTATATTTTTTTGAGGGATGTAGTGAGGATTATATATAATTTTGTTTTCTTATCCTTTAGTTACATTTTCCTCTTGTACACTAGTCTTGTGACCATTTATTTAGGACATACATTTTATTTACTTCTCATTTATATATATATATATATATGATGTATGTTGTTTTTCACCTATCTCTCCATGTGTTATTTCTTTTATATCTTTATACACATGTTTCTTTATGTATGTAATCCTTTATTTCTATTTCACAGTAAGATGCCTTGATGAGTTTTGTTTAAAGTGTTTTAGAAAGACAGGTTGTCAAAATCTATCATGCCACGAACTCTCTTCTTGCAAAGTTTTTCAAGAGTTTGTGTTAGGATTAGATTTTATTGTATTTAACAAGTGATTATGAGTTTAGTGATTTAAGACTTCTCTCATACTTCATTTGTTTGTTGTGGTTTTATCATGAATTGCTAAAGGGAGAGATTGTTACGACATATGTGGATATTGTTAGAGACATATGTTATATATGTATTGGCGAATCCTTTGACAAAACGCACTTTACTTGTAATTGGCTAGATCTAGGATGGGTTTATTACTTCGAGGAACAAGAGATTAAGTTTAGTATTGAAGCCATGCAAATCTGTCCAAGAAACAAGTGAAGAAGTGTTGTTCATTAAAGCTCGACAGATAGCTCGACAAATCCATATCCATCAAGGTTTAATGCGTGGTTTAATGGGGGTTGGAAAGTTTAATTTTTGTCAATCTTTTTGATTGAGTTTTGTTTAAAATGTCTATTTTCTTTGGATGTTGGCCCCTTAAGACATTTAGAACATGTATTGAGGGTAGTTTTCACCATATTCATGCATTTCATTACATATAGGGTTTAAGGATGCAAGCTATGTGTTTGATGAATTGCCTCTTAGGCATTTTCTCACTCCTTTGGATTCCAATGAGCACCAAACTTTGTGGTTTTTCATGTTTCCTCATTAGGAACATTTTTTACTTATAGTTTGTGTATTTTACAAACCTTGTCCCACATGTGAATTTCTCATGCCATGTTCATGCATTGCACATAGTCATCTCAGGCACACACCTTTGCTACCCTTGTCATGCCTTGGTCTATATCTTGTTTGCTTATCCTTAGCATGTCATGATTTACCTTATGCTTTGCAGCATTTTTTAAAGGTGCTTTGTCTTTTGTTTAAGCTTCATTTTTTATTCATCTTGTACCCATCATGCAACATTATCCTTGTTCATATCTTCTTTTCTTTCCCTCATTCTTCTTGGGCCCTTTGTCTATTTGTGTCAAAAAGGGGAAGAGTATGCTAGAAAGTATACCAAAGAGTATTTTCATTTCTATATGACTCTTGTGCACATTCTCAGGGGGAAAAATTCTATCCAGTGCACATTCTTAGGGGAAGAAATTCTATAGGGAATATGCATATACCAAGGGGGGGAAGACATATTTTATAAGAAAACCATGTTTTGTTTCATTTTACTCTATGTTTGGTTTCTTGTTTATCTTTATGTTGCTTTGAGTTAAGTTTAGTATCTATGCTTTGTTTTTCTCATCACATCGTACATGTGTGTTGGACATGCAATTAACTTGTGCTTTTGCTCGTAATTGCTTATGTGTCTAGATGTTCATTTACATGATAAATGTTCATTGTAGTCATTTTCACATGACTGTTTTATGTTTGATCAAGTTGCTCATTTGTTTCATATCATATTTACTTGATCGTATTTTACTCATTACTTTATACTTGTCCTTTATTACTTGCTTTAGCTTGAGGATCTAATGTGTTTTGTGCAAGTGTTTCAAGATATAGGTATTTTGTTTCAAGTTCGTTACAAGTTTTAGATTTAGGTGTGAGTGAGTTTTGCCATTGTTCCCAAACTTACATTTCAGTCTAGAGTTTATTATAGGGTGTTTTGTCACGGAATAGCCAAAGGGGGAGATTGTTAAGTTATGATTTTTCACATAACATTTATGTTCACTATATTCCATGACAAAGAGTGTTGTAATTGCATTAATTTATTTCCTTGTATTTTGTGGGATTTTATTATGATGGATTTAGTATTAAGTTGGTGAAAATCTGATCAAGATAGTTGAAGGTCACATAAGGAGCACACTTTATTGAGAAGACCCGCGAAATGCACTAACTGCTGGGATTTTAAGTGTGACTCTTATACCCTTCACCCATAATATATATACCCTCATTACTCTCAAAATTGTAAGGAGGCTATTGAGAGTAAAGCCGTGGAGAGGTTCCTACAACACCCACCATTTTAGAGAGAGCTACTCATCCTTAAGTGAGAATTCCTCTAGAGTCTCTTCCCCTCCCCTCTCTCATTGTTATATTTTGAGAGGAGATTTGTACCCAAACATAACCCACACCTATTTAAAGCGTAGAGAGTGATTTGGAGCTTGGGAAGCATTGGAGATTTGTCAAAATAAGACGGTGAAGCTTGGTGGATGCTATTGGTTGATATTCCGGGATGGGAAGCTAGTGAAGCCAAGTTTCCAAGAAATCCGTTGGTAGCTAGAGCTTGGAGGGCTCAAGTACTTTGGGTTAGGTTTGGAGGGTACTTTTGGTATCCTTGTACTCCAACTTATTCATTAGTGGATCATTTCAACTTAGAGGGTCGCAGAGATGTTTTTTGCCAAGTTCTTCAGTTTTCTTTTCGATAACACGTCTCAGTGTTATCTTGTGTTTGCATCTCTCTTCTTTTACTCTTTGTGCTATACATTTATTGTTTATTGCTTATGTTTATGCACTAAAGTAGTTCCGGTTTATTGCGCTTCATTTACTCTTGTTCCGCACTTAAATAAGTAAAGTAAAAGCAATTAAGCCGTGTTTTTAAAATTGGGTATCTAAACAAGCTATAGTGTTTTACAATATTTGAGCTTTCATATCCTTTGGAGGATTCAATTCTTGGTCACTCCCTTGTGGGATGAATGGCGGTGTGGTTTGGCCTTGATTTGGATCTAGTGGTAGCTGGGTTTGATTTTTAGACTGGGGCGAGCACTCTGTCGTGGGACCTTATGAATCTCGGTTTCCTCCAACAACCAGCTGTTGCATCATGCACATCATTTCTGCCATCTGCTCTAAAAGCTCAAATTAGTGTAAAACACTAGAGCTTGTTTAGACCCCAAATTAAAAATTACGGCCAGATTGCTTTTACCCTAACTTATCAAAGTGCGAAATAAGAGTAAACAAGCGCAATATGCCGATAACACTGCTCTAAACCATATCCAACCACAATGAACAATAAAATGAAAGGTTAAAGAGCAGAGAAGAGAGATGCAAACACAAGATAACACCAAGATGTGCTATCAAAGAGGAAACCGAGGAACTTAACAAAAAACATCTCTGCAACCCTCCAAGTCGAAATCGATTCACTAGAGAATAAAGTTGGAGTACACGAATAACAAAAGACCCTCCAAGCCTAGTCTACCCCATGTACTTGAGCCCTCCAAGCTCCTGCTACCAATGGACTTCTCGAAATCTTGTCTTCTCTAACTTTCCGGATCCTGAAATTCATCCCGATTGCATCTGCCACTAAATGGCTCTTTCCAATGCTTCCCAACAGCACCAAAACTTCACTCAACACTCAGATTTGGTGTGGTAAGGGTTTGGGCTAAGAACCTCTCAAGGATGTAGAGATGGAGAGGTAGGAGTAAAGGAAAACTAAGAGGAAATGTGTAGATGATTGTGGGTATAACAATCTCTAACTCTCAAGTGTATTTGCTAGGGTTTTCTCTCTGAAAAGTACTCCTTACAATTTGTGGGTAATAAGGGTATATATAGTGCGGGAAAAGAATTTGGTAAAGCAACTTAACTTTTTGCGAAACAGAATGTTTTGCGAGTACCTCACGAGATGGCCTTTCTTGTAAAGTACTCATGAAATGACAGGTTGGCATGGCTCTTCAGCTTCTAGTCATGAGCTTCACACGTGGCCTTTTCCTGGGTTGCTTTCTCGTGAGCTAGTTGCAAATTGCACTGATTTATCTTTTGAAGCTTGATTCTTCACCAATCTCCCACACTCATCCCTTACAAATAAACCCACATAAATACAAGGAAATGATTGAAGAAATTATAATCAAATTTGGCATGGAATTAAAGCCAATAAAGGCTAGTTGGAAATCATAACTTTACAATCTCCCAATTTGGTTGTTCTGTAACAAAACATCTAAATAGACTCTAGGCTTAAACATGAGCTTGGCAACAGAGGTAAAACTCACTCACACCTAAATCTAAAAACTGTGAAGCACTTGAACCATATACACCAATATCTTGAAACACTTGCACATAACAAATAAACTTCATTAAGCACGAGACAAGTAGAATACCAGGCATGTATAAAGAACAAGTAAAATGCAATCAAGATAAATAAGAGATATATGAAAATATAGATATGTATACCCTTCCAAGTATAAAATCAAGGCGGTCGGGTGCTCTATCTTGTGCTTGAGAAGAAGGTTGTGGAGTATCCTCCGGTATCGAAGTGAATCGATCAATCTCCTCTTCAGTGTTGCCACCTTCTTCTGTAGCTTCATCTCTTGGAATTTGAGATGCACCAGTTTCTAGTCCAGGAATATGAGCTTTACTCTAGATAATGGTGTGCTCACTAATTGGTTCTTCCCTTTGCATGATTGGGAGGCCATTTGGAATCTTCACCCTTGCCCTAGATATTACAGACATGACAAGGCTTGGGAATTGTAGAGTTAGCCTTAACTTTCTCTTCTTGATGCACTTGATGAAGAGTGGTAGATGTGACCACAAATATCAATCTCTTTGTGAGTGAAGAGATCATGAAGGAAAATGGTCCTTGGCCCCAACAATGTTGTCAAATTCTTCACCAGATAAAGGTTGAAGATCATGATATAGGCCAAAGCCCTCATCTTCTGAGAGAACTTAATCATTTGCAAGGCCTTTTTCTAGAGCTGACCTCCAAGAACTTGCATAAGAGGCTCAAACTTTTCTTTCCTTTCATCATAGTGTAGAGAGGTCTCCGGAGTTGTCGGTCAGATCTCTAGTAGCTCTTGGATTGACTCTCTTAAGACTGTGAACTCTTTCCCCTTGACCCAGCAGTTCATGTGGTCGCCTTCCATATTCGCATATGCAAAGAATTCCTTGATAATGCACTCATACACATCATCGGTAGGCTTCAAAAATTTGGTCCATGTCCTCTCCTTAAACACTTCTGAAATGAATGTGTTCTCCAAGGACTCAATGTCCACAGTCCTTTCCATGACGATCGAAGCATTCTTGTAATGATCATAGTAGGCCATGTTAGCATCATCGTTTCTAAATGAATTGGGGGAGTGGCGAGGAAACTTTGCTGATTTCTTTGCAGCTAACTTATGAGGAGACATCTACAAAAAGAACAAAAACACAAACCATACACATACATGGAAAAAAAAACTTGATTAGATACAAGTTAGTCCATAAACAAGAACAAATTAAGAAAACTTGTCCTAAAATGGAAATATACAAGCAAACATAGACACAAGGACATGTTGTAAGTACTAAAGGTCTAAAAATACTTAAATAGCATGAGTGAATGCAAAACATGTTAAGTGTTAGAACGTATGCATCAAGTGTGCTTGTAGTGTGCATGTGAGATGCATGAACAAACACTCATGGGGAAAAGTGTATTAAACACATAACCAATTATCAAATCATGTTAAACATGCATAATCATGGTAATCCTTAAAAATTGGTACTCAATGGAGTCCAAAACAATGAAAAAATACAATATAGGCATTTTATCAAATACTTAGAGTGCACACACTACACTAATATATGAAACAATGCATGAACATATGTAAAGCTTGCCTAAATACATGTTAAAATACCACTACGAGCCAACAAAAACACAAACAAACACAAAAGGACACAGCCCAATCAAAAAAAATTGACAGAAATTGAAATTTTCCCAACCCCTTTCAAAATAACCCCAATCCTAGAAATCTAAGAATCTAAGCCTTAAACTAAGGAATCAAAGAGTAAAAGAAGTTAAAACATACCTTAGATAAGTCTTATAGTTGAAATCCTTTGAGTTTTGGTTGAGATTTGAGTGAGAAATGTGTTTTGGATTGAAAGAGGCATGGAGGAGGCAAAAAGAAATTTTTGAAAATCTATCACTTTTTGTTCTTTTAAAAACTGAAAATCCACTCATTTCACGAGATAGCTTCTCGTGAAGTACTCGCGGGATACTCGTGGAATGCCTCAAATGCACAGGGCAAGTTTCGCGAGAAGTTGTTTCTCACGAAGCACTCGCGAGGGAGTCAGGAAACTCTCTATGTAAAATTTTGGAAGAAATGGAAATTAGCTTCCTCATTTTCGTGGTTAGGCTACAAGATAGCTTTTTTTGCGACTTACTCGCGAAAATGCCACTAGATGAGTTTTTTAGCAAAATAGATTTGGCTTTTTGGAAAAAATCTCAAAACACAAGTGGTACACAAAAACACTTTCAAAAACAAATAAAATACTCAAAAATATTTTTGGGTTTGATTATCAAGAAATTGAGTATACACAAATCACATTTGAACATGTACAATCAAACAAATGAAATAGTCATTCATTGAACATTAGTCTTGTGTGTTGTGTGTGTGAATCAAGTATGAACTAGGCCATAGTCTAGTATGAAACTTCTATGATCAATTCAATCAAGTCATACACAACTAGTAAGAAGTCAAGTGATCTATCTCACTAGTAGAAATGAACATATATGACCCCCCACCAAAGTGTTTACATTTGATTGAAAGCTTTTCATTTGGCTTCCTTTTTTCTTACTTTTTGAAATCAAAAATTCTAGATCTAATTTTTGGCCCATGCTTGTATTGTATAGGGTTTCTTTTCTCACAACCCTAGACATATATAAGAATTATTTTTAAAGGCCGTCATGCATGCATTGTGTGACTGGAGGCAGAAATTGCTCTAGTTCATTATTCTCTCTGTAGAAGATATTGCGTCTTTATGCCAAGGGTTTTGTGACCAAGAAGCTTCTTGATCTTCATTTTTGATGAACTAAAGAACTTTATAACCAACAATCTTCTTCAAGTTGGTGAGTTAGTCATGTACTTGGATCTATACATCATTAGTTAGTCATGTACTATGATTCGTGCATTGAACGAAGAGATTGCTGCTACAATACAAGACCAATTATGTATTGGGGTAAGGGTTCAACTGTAAGTTGGTATTTCGGAATAGGCCAAAGGGTTTGGTAAGATTCCTTATACTTGTAACCGCTTGCGATTGATAATAGTAGATTCTCGAGAGTGGTGACCTTAAATTCACCCAGTGGGGTTTTCCCTCGCTGGTTTTCCCCATTCGTAAACAAATACCTGTGTCATATTTATTTTCCGCTGCATTTATTTATTTGGTGATTTGTTTGTACTACCACGCTATTGCATGTAATTTGCCTAATTAATTAACTTGGGTAATTAATTAATTTGCAAGGAGTCAATTCATTTTAACCCAACACTTAGCATATTTGGTGAAAGCTGAATAGTTTCTATCACTATCACATTCTCATTCTGCGTCGGAATTTAAGCTCTCTAAGTCACTAAGGGTAGTTGCAAACACTTTACCTTTCCTCTCAAATAGTTTGGGCATTCTTTCTTTAGATGCCCATGTCCATTGCATTCATAGCACATGATTCCTTGGGTTGATGATGAGTCTTTCCCATCCTTCTTCTTGAAGTCTCTTTTATCATTTTTGGAGGATGAGAATCTTCCTTCACCAAATGACTTCCCATTGTTCTTCATTTTAAGAAATTTTTGGAAGTTCTTTGCAAGATACGCCACCTCCTTTTCAACATCATCTTTATCGGAGGAATCACGGATTCTCTCATTTATGGTTTTGAGAACTAGTGATTTGCTAGACTTGTGACAAGGTAGTCTGAGCTCATAGGTTTGAAGAGAGCCAACAAGCTTTTGAATCTTGATCTCATCCAAATCATTGCTCTCCTCAATGGCAGTGGCCTTAGATTGGAAATTTTTAGGTAAGGATCTCAAGACTTTCCTCACCAATTTGGCGTCTTCAATCTTCTCTCTGAGATTGAGCTTTGCAATAACAATCAAAATTGGGACGTGCGTTGAGGGATTGAGATCTATCCATCTCAAACAGGGTCTTGGATCACACAAGGATATTGAAATCCAACAAAGTGTACCCGCTCTAATACCAATTGAAAGATCAAATTAGTGTGAAACACAAGAGCTTGTACAGATTAAAATTATGGCAAGATTTCTTTTACCCTAACTTATCAAAGTACAAAAAAAGAGTATATAAGTCCAATATGCCAATAACACTACTCTAAGCCATATCCAACCACAATGAACAATAAAATGAAAGTTTAAAGAGTATGGAAGAGAGATGCAAACACAAGATAACACCAAAATGTGTTATCGAAGAGGAAATCAAAGAACTCGGCGAAAAATCTCTTCGTGGCCCTCTAAGTCGAAATCGATCCACTAGAGAATAAAGTTAGAGTACACGAATAACAAAAGACCCTTCAAGCCTAGTCTACCCCATGTACTTGGACTCTCTAAGCTCCTACTACTAATGGACTTCTCGGAGTCTTGTCGTCTCTAGCTTTCCGGATTCCGCAATTCAACCCGATTGCGTCCGCCACTAAATGGCTCCTTCCAAATCTTCCCAACAGCACCAAAACTTCACTCAACACTTAGATTGGGTATGGTAAGTGTTTGGGCTAAGAACCCTTCAAGGATGTAGAGATGAAAAAGTAGGAGTAGAAAAAAACCAATAAGAAATGTGTAGATGATTGTGGGTATAACAATCTCTAACTTTTAAGTGTATTTTTTAGTGTTTTCTCTCTGAAAAGCACTCCTTACAATTCATGGGTAACGAGGGTATATCTAGTGTGGGTAAAGAATTTGGTAAAACAACATAACCCTTTGCCAAACAGAATGTTTCGCAGGTACCTCGCGAGATGGCCTTTCTCGCGTAGTACCCACAAAATGACATGTTGGCATAACTCTTCAGCTTCTATTCATGTACTTCACAAGTGGCCTTTTCGTGGGTTGCTTTCTTGTGAGCTAGTCATGAACTACACAGATTCATCTTTTGAAACTTGATTCTTCACCAATCTCTCACACTCATCCCTTGCAAATAAACCTACACAAATACAGGGAAATTTGGCATGGAATTAAAGACAACAAAGGCTAGTTGAAAATCACAACTTTACATGCTCTTTCTAGAGAGTGATCTCATTCGTGTTTTCCTCAATGGGGGAAAGGAGCACTAGTAGACATCTGTTAGGTTCTAAGGAGTTAGGAACTAATGTATTAGAACTTCATTTTGTAATGTTGTCAAACCATGATCAAAACATTTTAGTCTTGTTTAGACTTATTTAGAATTGCTCAAAGTATGTGTTTTTATGTAAAGTTGGAATCGAGTAACTGCAGGATTTACTGTGTAAATCTACCTGGCTTGATCTATTGAGAATTAGACTCGATCGATCGATCGAAAGTCGTGCAGAATGTTTTTTCTGCAGAATTTCCAACTTAGCCCAAGCCCGTTTGACGTGTAGGGTTTTATATTTTGCCTTAAGTATAAAAGGGAAAACCCTAGCCACATTTTAGAGTTGCTCTTTATGCTGTGTGTAAGAATCTTCTGTAAGATCTAGAGGTGTTTGTCATCACATACACTTAGGGTTTCCAATCTCAAGATTGATGCCGAGAGCTTGGTGATTAATTCAGTTGCTGTTTCAAGAGCTTGAAGATACATAAGCGGGAGTGCTTGTACTTGCTCGGAATCCAAGAAAGAAGTAGTTCATGGACTCGGAGCTGTCACATGGTCGTGGATGTAAGTTTCCTACTTGAGGTAGCAATAGGATGTTAGTGGTCTAAGTCACTATTATGTAAACTTCAATTCTTTCATAGTTGATTCAGTTTTACCTTGAGGATAGCTAGGTTAAATCCTCCCTAGGTTTTTAACCGGTTTGGTTTTCCCGGGTTATCATATTGTTGTGTTCTTTATTTTTCACACTTTACAATAATATGATATATGTGTGTTAACCTAGATTTGATAATTTGACTAAGTAATTACTTGGCTAATTAACTAGGTTAATCTGGTTGTGTTTTAAGGGGTCTAAAAATAAACAAGTGGTATCAAAGCAGGTTGCTCTTTTGTTGTAGATCTTTTGATCTAGGAGCTGGTCCTTGACCTCGGTTGTCATGGAACACAGACACTTTCTAGTTATTCCACCTCACTTTGATGGGAACAACTATGCTTACTGGAAAGTAAGGATGAAAACATTCCTGAAATCTATTGATGAGAGAGTCTGGAACTCCGTTGATTACGGATGGGAGAAGCCCACTACTCCTGTTAGTAAATGGCAAACTTCTCATAAAGAAGCAACTGCTTTTAATAGCAAAGTTATGAATGTTATTTTCAATGCTGTTTCTATAGAGGAATTTAAGAGAATCTCTAATGTTGAGATTGCTCATACTACTTGGAATATCCTCCAGACTGTGCATGAAGGCACAAAGGCAGTTAAAATTAATAAGTTATAGCAATTAACAACGAGATTTGAAAGCATTAGAATGTCTGATGATGAATCTTTTGTTGAATTCTATGCTAAGCTTAATGATATTGTTAATTCTACTTATAATCTAGGTGAAATCTATGATCAACCTAAAATTGTTAGGAAGATTCTTAGATCTTTGACTGAAGATTCTAGACCCAAAGTGACTGCCATCACTGAAAGCAAGGATGTGGACTCCATCCTTGTTGATGAACTTGTAGGATCTCTTCAGTCCTATGAGTTGGACCTACCTATGACTAGCAAATCCAAATCAATGGCTCTTAAGTCTGTTGATGATGTTGATGTGAGTGGATTTGATGATGAGCTCTTTGCTACAGAGATTGCTTACTTTGCCAAAAACTTTAGAAACTTTCTTAGGAACAATAACAGAAGTGCAAGAGGTAAAAACAGTGTTGAACCTAGAAATTTTAGGAGGAATGGTCCCACTAAAGTTAATAACATTGAAAAACCTAAAGAGAAAGTAGGTCAACATTCTAATAATTCTATGGGTTAACAATGTTTTGAATGTCAAGGGTATGGTTATGTGAAATTTGACCAACATTCTTGAGGTCTAAGGGTAAGACTATGGCTGTAACCCTTAATGATGATGAAGTTTCTAACAATGAATCTAGTAGGGATAAGGATGGAAACTTCATTACTTTTACAACTACTGCTGTAGTTGATGAAAGTGTTGCTATTAAAGAGAACCCTTCTGATGGAGAACTCTCTGAGGATGCAAATTTACAAAAAGCCTATAATAAACTTTGCAAAGTTACTATAAAAGATGCTATAAGTGTTGAGTTAGGCTTAAAGAAAATTGCATCTCTTGAACTTGATAAGAAAATTTTGCTTTTGAAACTGTTTAATGCTAATGAATTGTTGAATAATGTGAAGACTGAGAACATGCTTTTGCTTGATAAAGTTAAGAATTTGGAACTTGAATTATCTGCTGCTAGAGAATAAACTAATAAGTCTGTAAGCTCCAAACTTGATCACATGCTGAGTGTTCAAAAGTCTCCCTCAAACAAAACTGGTCTAGGTTTTGTAGAAAGCATCTCTATGCCTGAACCACATTCCACAAACTTTGTTCCTTCCTCTTAACCCCCTGTGAGTGAGGTTGTCAAACCCGTAAAAGTTACACCTCCTAGGAAAATTAGGGTTGATCTTCAAGAATCTAAACCTAAGACTCCTAATCCTTCTAAGGGCAAGTTGCATGATAGACCTGCATGGGTTTGTCATTTTTGTGGAAAGTCTGGGTATATTTATCCAAACTGTTTCAAGTTGTAAGCTGCTAAGTGAGCAAACAAGCCAAAAGTTCCTATGCCTCAAGCATAAGATCCTATGGTACTTATTGGTGAATTGGTAAAGGCTCTAAACCTTTATTCCAATCCTGGAGTTGGTAATCATTCTAGCGTGAATAATAACTCAAATGATCGAGGTGCATCTAAAAAGTTTTGAATGCAAAAGGCTCAATCTAAGTGAGTCTTTTTGACATGGTCCTTGTGCTTCATCGCTCTACTCTTTGTGACCATTCTTCTTTGTTACTTTTGTTGTCTTTGCTTTTCTAGGATTTGTATTGCATAACATTCATGCATTTCATACTAGGTTGTTTTTGTTATTTCTTTTCAAAAATAAAAAATAAAAAAAAATAAAAAAACAAAAAAAAAGGAAAAAGGGAAGAAAAATGTGTTTTGCATTATTTTTCTTGGATTTGAAATCAAGGTTGGCCAATTTATTTTTACATAACATGTGTATGTACATTGTTTAGCTTTGATGAGCTTATTTATTGCATTTTACTAGTCTAAGCTGTGTAGTGCATGTTGTGTGGGAAAATGTTTATAATTTTTGATCACATGATTTTGATTTTGAAGTCACATGCCTTTGATTGTCGGACTTAAACTTATTGAGAAAGGCATAAATAATCATCTCACCACTGTTTACTAGCCAATCATGAACACCTTAGTGTATATCATAAGATTTTGTGCTCGAGAAAATGTAGTACATGCACAAAAAGAACATTAAGGTGTAGCCTCGATTTAAATGCTAAAATTGGTATATACATTATTGGGCTTTAATAACTTCACAATCTAATAAAATAGATGTGTACATTATCCTAGCTATTTTAATAAGTTTCTAATCAAATAAAATTGGTGTGTATATTATGAGGCAAAATCAAGAAACTTACATGATTACAAGCTTTTATTCTAGGAGATGTGAGAGTTATATGATGTAACTCTCTAGATGATAGTCTCTCTCAAATTTATGTGATAAATTTTGTAGAAATTGTGATTGATTTCTATTTACATATCACCTCACATTTATCTCAAGATTTTGCTAGTTGTACACACTACACAAGTTACTCTTTGCTAAACTTTGTACATGTTATTGTGTCTGATTTTGGTTTGGCCAACCAAGTTTGAAAATTCCTTGAGTTCTATGCAAAACATATTTGCTATTTAAGAATTTAAGGATAATTGATTGAAAACCTTATTTTTGGGAAATCTGGGTTCAATACAAGTGTCTTTTAAAAGCATTTCATCTCACATTCATGCATTTTATTCATAAAATTCAATACTTTGAGGAGTTTTTGCAGAAAATTGCTTTATTTTCAAAAAATTATGTCTTTCCAAATTTTTGATCGATCGAACATGTTTTTCGACCAATCGAAAATGCGATTAAAATTTTGGTTTAAACCTGACCATTTCGATTGCTGCTTGATTGGTTTTGGATCAATTGAAGGAATTTTTGATCGATCGAACCTAATTTTCGATCAATCGAAAATCATATAGAGAGTTTTTTAAAAACCTTTGTTTCTCACGTGTTCATTCACTATTTCAAAAGTTTCAAAAGCTTTTCTCTCTCTCTTTGATTGGTCAAGGAGTCAAAGCAATTTTTTGTTGTTTTCCTTCGAAATATTTGCAAGGTTTTTCTCTTCCAAGGCCGATAAGACCATATTGCCCTTCCTTTTTCATTTATTTTCAGTTTTCATGCATTGTTGGGTAATTTTCGAACCTATTCAAATTTGGGATTTCTGATAATTTAAGCCATTTTTTTGGAAATTGATCAATGGGTTTTTGTTGTGGGACACTATAAAAGTGATCTTTGTGTTTAAATTTGATCAATTTGGTGTTTTGTTAAAAATTGGAAATTCTAGAGCTTGAAACTACCCGAATTGGGGATTTTGTTCAATTGTGCTTAATTTGATGAAATTGGCTTGTTAGATTGATTCCTTTGATCATTATAATGTGTTATCTCTCTTGTGTATGGTCAATTGATCAATTTTTTGGGTTTTGTGAAAGTGGGTTTTTCAAATTTTGGGGTTTTTTGATGTAAACTCTATGCTCAAGCCAATTTTGTGATCTTGGAGTAAAATTGAACTTATTCTAACTACATTGGAGCATGCATCATGTGTTGATATTGTTCATGCATCATATAGAATTGTTATTTCTATATTGTTCTGTGCTAACTTGCAGTCTGCCTTTGGTTTTTCTTTTTCTTTTTTCCTTCTCTTTTGTGTCAGTCCTTCTACTCTTTAGCATCATGTCTAGGAAGACTAGTGCTAATAGGAAATCCACCTCTACTTCTTCCCCCACCTTTGATAGTGAGAGGTTTCTAAGTGAGAAAAACCAGGAAGCTTATGAGAAGAGGAACCTTCGTAGGAACATTTGGGTTGAGAGAAAGGTTCTGTTAGACGAACTAGATGGGGAGATTAGGAGAAACTTTGACCGTCGGGGCTGGTTACCCTTGTTGGATGTTGATCATCCTCCTCCGCCTACCTTGATCAGAGAGTTCTATTCGAACCTTGTTCACAAAAAATAATCTACAAGCGCACAGAATCGTAACAAGTAGTAAAGTGTTTTCAGAAAACGAATGTCGAACCCACAGGGATTAACTATGTTATTGAATACCGAAATTCACTAAATTAATTACTCTTTGGAAAATCGAAAATAAATGGAATGTTCTACTATCTGAATTAAATTAAACTATTTAATAAAAATAAATCTACGAATAAAAAGAATTAACAAAGTGTAAAAATCTAACAATGTAAAAATATAATAAGAATGGATCTAGAGCAGTTGATTTCACCTAACAAATCCCACACAATTTATTCTTCCTAATTATTAAATTCTAATAATCTCCCGTTGATGATTAAAAATTCCTTAAGTATTCAATATCTTCTCTCGAATAATATCAAAAATATCTTCAAATAACAATTCCATATCTTTATGTGAATTTAATTAATTGGAGACTCATTACGTACTTTGAATTTTCTGAAAAATCACACTAATTGCGGTAAAGCATCTCTACTTTTGCTCAACTAATGGTGTTTAATTCTAGAACTAAAATAACAAATCACCTCTCGGTCTCATTGTCATTCAATTGATCAATCAATAATTCGTAAAAAGAAATATTAAGCATTAAGAATAAGAATTAAACACTCAATCATGGAAATATTAAAAATAAAATAACTCAGAATATAAATTGTGTGTTCATTGCTAGACTACATCAACGCTCTAGAAAATAAAATTTAGTTCATAATAAAATTGAAAAGAAAACAAATAAAACTTATGTCTTTCATCTGAATTGGTTTATCAACATGAAGCAGTGCCCCTTTGTCCTCAGAAAGACTCTCAAGAAAATTCTTCAAATGCGACACACTCAATTTTTGCCCTAAAGAGCCTTTAAATAGGTAAAGGAATCCTATTACAAGTTGAATTCCCATTTGGAGAAAATCCCAGATTTTTAGGCTTCACTTAACCGACTATTTTGGCCCATTTAACTTCAGAATTCGGGCTTTTGGTAAACTACAAAGTTGTAGCCCTTTAAATTAAATTTCCAGCCCAACTTGAATCATCTCGATTGGACATCTGAGCCCAAAGTTATGCTAAAAATACTAACTGATGTGCAGGCTGGAATCCTAATCTGAATTGGACTTGGATTTGGTGCAAATTTCCTTTGATTCCTTGCTCCAGTTGGACTTAAATTTAATTGGGTTGGTCTTCTCTTGAATTCATGCCTAGCTATATGTAAGTTGACTTGATTCAATTGGCCTAGCCCCACTTTGCATGTAAAGCCCTTGTAGATTAATCTAAAATCTTCTCATTCCTTCAAAGCACAAATGAATAGATAAATATAAATAAAAATCAAATCAAATCAAAAGAAATAAAGGAAAACTAACAATTTTAATAAATAAGAGGATAATAAAAATCATGTAAAAATTACACTTATCAAACCTCTCTGTCCACTCCTATGATTCCAACACTCTTGTGAGAAGTTGGATACGAGATGATGAGTACACCATTACTCCTTCAATAGTGGCTGCTGCTCTTGGGGTGCCATTGGTCTAGCATCCTGTTTATCCATATGATGAGTCTCCGCCCCTTGATGACATTATGTCATTTATTACTGGTACTACTATCCAGTGGGGTTTTCGATCCTTGGATCACCTCTCACCAGCTAACTGAGAATCATTATCTTTTCTTTCAGATTTCTTACCATTCCATTTGGCCTATCTCTCATCTACACACCATTCCTTTGGAGAGACATGCGTTTTTGTATGCCCTTGTTTCTGATGCTCCTATGAGCTTTCCTCATCTTTTTATTCATTCTTTTGATTGAGGTTTATAGGAGTAGTTCTACTGCTCATGATCTTTTCTTCCCCGTTTTTATTCATCGGATTCTTTTGCATCTAGGATTAGATGAGTTTCCTAGATCTGAGCCTATTCATATCATTGCCCCTATCGTTGCCACCTTTCTTAAGCAGAGGGCTGCTTAGATGAGAGCAAACTCTAAACGCCCTAGGGTTGAGTTTTCTGGTGTAATACCCGGAAATAAATAAATAAAAGGAAGGGTAATTAAGTAAATCTTTTGTGGGGTCAATTTTTATAATTTATAATTATAAGGGAGTTTTTAGAAAATAAAGTTGAAACCCTAGCAATATATATAAACTTATCATGTCAACGTACATGGGGAGATATTTTGGGAGAGGGGAGACTACTCAAATTACTCAAGTAGAGAATGTTTGACGGCACAATTGAGGTAAGAGCTTAAGAATTTCCTTCTTGTCAAATCTAAGTTTTATTTAGAATTAGAGTATTTCTTTTATGTGAGTATTGTGGTCAATAGTGAAACTATTTAAATATTCAAGAGTTTGAATAATACAAACGAAGTTTAGTTTTATTTTTGGGTAAACTAAACGATGTGCCTGCAGATTTTTCTAGGTGATGAGATTTAATCTTTTTTTTTTTTTTGAGTTTTATTGAGTTATGCGAAGATAGAGGCTATAAACTTTTGGGCTTAATGGTCAGGTTTCTCCACGGTTTTCTTTGATAAATATTACCTGATGTGGACTTCTTAGGGTATATTGCAGAACCAAAGTGGTATTGGGGGAAAATCAGAAGCCCAGTAGTCTAGGCATGCTTGGAGATTTGACATAGAGTCACGTGTGTAACAAAAACAAATCAACGAGAAAACATTAACAAAGCAAAGCTCAACTTCTTTCTTTCTTCTGCTTATTATTATTATTTGTTTATTGATCTTGGTAGAAGTGAATAGAAAAGTCAATGAGGTCTGACCAGTAATTAAAAAAAAAAAAAAAAAAAAAAGAAGAGAGAGAAACAAACAAAGGAAAACAAAGGAACACTTGAAATTGAAGATGGCCCACGTGCCTACATAGTAATAGGAGTATCTTTGGGGCTTTAGTTGTGGCAGAAGGAAAATATATATATATATACATATATATATATATATATATATACACACAAAGAAAAATATTATGGATAGGAGGAATTTTGGTGTGAGATAACAATGGATAATTATTGGATATTTTTAGTAATCTCTTTATCTGGCTGGGTACCATTATAATTCTTTCTTAAATTATTTGATTATTGAGTAAGAATATTTGAAAATTGTTCTAGGTGATATTTAAAGATTTTAGAGGAACTGTTAAAGAAAAGTTTCTTTTGAAATAGCTTTTGGAGGTAAGTAACTTTATCCTAATTAGTTTTGTCTCTGCATAATTTAACTACTGAAAATTGTGTACAGTTGTTACTATTTATTCCTATTGTATTAATGATTTCAAGTAAAAACTGGATAAATTCCACAAATAAATATGAGCATTGAATATATGATTTATATATTTAGTTGTTCCTTTAACTAAATTGATTTAAAGTACAGAATATAGAAATATCACAAATATATTTGAATACTGAAAATATGATTATATATGTATATATATGTACTTGAATAAGATATATTTTTGTTAGAAACTATGATTTCATATATATATGATTATGGACAAATTGACTATGAATTGATTTTGATACCCAAACCAATGGAGGTTATTCATTGGTACTCTGATACCCAGCCAATGGGGGTCATTCATTGGTATTCTGATACCCAGCCAATGGGGGTCGTTCATTGGTATTCTGATACCCAAACCAATGGGGGTCGTTCATTGGTATTCTGATACCCAAACCAATGGGGGTCGTTCATTGGTACTTTGATGCCCAGTCACGGGGATATAGCGTGACCATAGTCATAAGGTTGTTAAGAATATGAATTACGTTTGAGTATTTGAACCCTTTTGAGTCCTTAAAACTACATATGTGATTTTGGAAATGTTTGAGTATTTAACTATTTTGAGTCACTTAAACTGGTTATGTATTTTTGGAACCTATTGTAAGTTATAGCTTTTGATATCTGGAAAACTAACTGCTTTCTAAACCATCTATGATATATATTTATACGATTAAAGTATGTGATCTATTGCAACTTATTATTTTAAGACTATGAAACTTCTTCAGTTATTTTTTTGAAAACTCATAGTATATTATAACTTTTGAAAACTCATATTACATCTTATTACTTTACAGATTTATTGTTTGATAGAACTTATTAGGATTTTGGTTACTTATTGAGTTTTCAACTCACCCATTTTTCCCATCCAGTTTCAGATTGTGAAGAATAGCAAGTCTTGGGAGTTTTAATGTTGTGTTGTGAGCAGGAAAAGAAGCTTAGTGATTTTGGATTGGATGGTTTTCTAATAGTTTTATATTTATTGGCCAATTAGCATTATGTACATGAGGTTTGGATTTTGTTCCTATTAAATTATTGGAGATCTATTTCATAAAGAAATTGTTGAAGTATTTTGGTTTTATTTGATGTAATTTTTGAGGATAAATTTTTAGTTGCTAAGAAGGCCTTGTACACTTGTAGGGTGCTTACTATATAAGCGTGCGGCATTTGTCACGTGCCTATCTTTATAGTTGGGTTCGGGGCGTGACATCTGGTGTCACACCTCCTCCTCCCTCTTCTACAGGTGATACTACAGCTGAGGAGTCTGTTGATCCTGCTGTTGTTGTTGTTATTCCTCCACCTTCTACCTCGGATGATTCACACATTCGACATATGTTGGAGACTGTCATGACCATTCAAGCGGTTCATGGTCAGCTTTTGGAGGACATGCTTGATGAGCTTCGTGCCTTGCGAGCAGATTTGGAGCATTTGAGATGGTCACCTCCGCCACCTCCTTTTGATGATGAGTGATTGCCCTTTGACAATTCGTCACAAAAAGGGGGAGTACATATGTAAATGAGATTTTGTAGTTAGTGGGATATTTTTGATGTTTTGGAGCTGTGGAGCTTTTAGATTGTATCTAGGTGCTTTATTTTGTATTTACATTTTTGGCTCATGATGTATTCTTTGTTTTTTATTGGGTTGTCCATGATTAGGGAAGATACATTGATGATATATGTTTCCTATTTCACATTGTTTATTGATTTATATTTATGAGGTTATTTATGATATATGTCTTTATTTGTTATTTTATGTGAAATCAAGAAGTTACTTTATTTCACTTGTATTTTCTACACATGCGTTTATGTGTTTGTTATAAGTGTTACAGGAATATACAGATTGATTTAGTCATGCTGCTATCTAAACTTACAACTGATAGATAGTAGTTAGGTTGAATTTGTTGTCTTAGGCAATATTTTTGTAATGGCCTGTTTTTATGTAACTTTGAGCACTTTGTTTAGTTTGTGTTTTGTCACAGATTGCCAAAGGAGGAGTTTGTTAGGTTCTAAGGAGGTAGGAACTAATGTATTAGAATTTCTTTTTGTAATGTTGGCAAACCATGATCAAAACGTTTTAATCTTGTTTAGACTTGCTCAAAGTATGTGCTTTTATGTAAAGTTAGAATCAAGTTATTGCAGGATTTACTGTGTAAATCTGTCTAGCTCGATTAATTAAGAATTAGACTCAATCGATCGAAAGTCCTGTAGAATGTTTTTCCTACAGAATTTCCAACTCAGCCCAAGCCCATTTGACGTGTAAGGTTTTATGTTTTGCATTAAGTATAAAAGGGAAAACTCCAGCCACGTTTTATAGTTGCTCTTTATGCTATGTGTGTGAATCTTCTGTGAGATCTAAAGGTGTTTGCCTTCACATACACTTAGGGTTTCCAATCTCAAGATTAATGTCGAGAACTTGGTGATCAATTCAGTTGTTGTTTCAAGAGCTTAAAGATACACAAGTGGAAGTGCTTGTACTTGCTGGGAATCCAAGAAAGAAGTAGTCCGTGGACTCGGAGCTATCACATGGTCGTGGTAGTAAGTTTCCTACTCAAGGTAGCAATGGGATGCTAGTGGTCTAAGTTGCTATTATGTAAACTTCAATTCTTTAATAGTGGATTCAGTTTTACCTTGAGGATAGCTAGGTTAAATCCTCTCCAGGTTTTTTACCGGTTTGGTTTTCCTGGGTTATCATATTATTGTGTTCTTTATTTTCCGCACTTTACAATGATATGATATATGTGTGTTAACCTAGATTTGATAATTTGACTAAGTAATAACTTGGCTAATTAACTAGGTTAATCTGATTGTGTTTTATTATTTCTATCCAAACCAGGTTAAGATAGGCCGAGAAAGAGAGAAAAAATCTTCGTTCCAAATTTCGCTCCTTCCCGACCCGAGCTAGAAAATTCCAAAAAAAAACAGCAAAAAAATTCAAAAAATTAAAAAACATCATTCCATCATTATTTCTATCCAAACCGAGTTGAGGTAGGCCAAGAAAAAGAGAAAACAAATGTCTGCCCCATAATTTCGTTCCTACCCGACCCGAGCTAGAAAATTCCAAAAAAAATAGCAAAAAAATTCAAAAAATTAAAAAACATCATTCTGGCATTATTTCCATCCAAACCGGGTTGAGATAAGCCGAAAAAAAAATTTTGCTTCGAATTCCTTCTAACCCAACCCGGGCTAGAAAATTCCAAAAAAATAGCAAAAAAATTTTTAAAAAATTATAAAACATCATTCTGGCATTATTTTCTATACAAACAAGGTTGAGATAGGCCGAGAAAGAGAGAAATAAAATTTTCATCCCAAATTTCATTTCTACCCTACCCGAGCTAGAAATTCCCAAAAAAAATAGCAAAAAAGTTCAAAAAATTAAAAATAAATCATTCTAGCATTATTTCTATCCAAATTGGGTTGAGATAGGCTAAGAGAGAGAAAAAAAAAAAACTTTCATCCCAAATTCTGTTTCTACCCGACCCAGGCTAGTAAATTCCCAAAAAAAAATAGCAAAAAAATTCAAAAAAAAAAAATCATTCAAGCATTATTTCTATCCAAACCTGGTTGAGATAGGCCAAGAAAGAGAAAAAAAAATTCGTTCCGAATTCCGTTCCTCCCCGACCCAGGCTAGAAAATTCCAAAAAAAAATAGCAAAAAAATTCAAAAAATTAAAAAAACATCAGTCCGGCATTATTTCTATCCAAACCGGGTTGAGATAAGCCTAGAAAGAAAGAAAAAAAAATTTTGTGCTGAATTCCGTTCATACTCAACCCAGGCATTAAAATTCCAAAAAAATTAAAAAAAAAAAAAAACATCATTCCGGCATTATTTCTATACAAACAGGGTTGAGATAGGCTGAAGAGAGAAATAAAATTTACGTCCCGAATTCCGTTTCTACCCTACCCAGACTAGAAAATTCCCAAAAAAAATAACAAAAAATTAAAAAAAAAAAAAAATCATTCTAGCATTATTTCTATCCAAACCGGGTTGACATAGGCTGAGAAAGAAAAAATAAATTTTCATACCCAATTCCGTTCCAACCCGACCCAAGGTAGAAAATTCCAAAAAAATAGCAAAAAATTTCAAAAAATTAAAAAACATCATTTTGGCATTATCTATATCCAAGCCGAGTTGAGATAGGCCAAGAAAGAGAGAAAAAAATTTTCAGTCCGAATTACGTTCCTTCCCGACCCGGGCTAGAAAATTCCAAAAAAAAATTAAAAAACGTTATTCTGGCATTATTTCTATCCAAACCGGGTCAATAGGCCGAGAAAGGAAGAAAAAAAATTTTGTTCCGAATTCCGTTCCTACCCGACTCGGGCTAGAAAATTCCAAAAAAAATAGCAAAAAAATTCAAACAATTAAAAAACATTATTCTGGCAATATTTCTATCCAAACTGGGTTGAGATAGATTGAAATCAAAAAAATAAAAAATAAAAAAAAAATATTTCGTCCCGAATTTTGTTTCTACCCAACTCGGGCTAGAAAATTCCCAAAAAAATAGTAAAAAAAAAAAAAAAAAATCATTCTAGCATTATTTCTATCTAAACCGAGTTGAGATAGGCCGAGAAAAAGAGAAAAAAAATTTCATCCCGAATTCCGTTCCTACCCGACTCGGGCTTGAAAATTCCCAAAAAAATAGCAAAAAAATTCAAAAAATTAAAAAAAAAAAAAAATCATTCTAGTATGATTTCTATCCAAATCGGGTTGAGATAGGCCGAGAAAGAGAAAAAAAATTTCATCCAGAATTCCATTCCAATTCGACCTGGGCTAGAAAATTCCCAAAAAAGTAGCATAAAAATTCAAAAAATTAAAAAACATAATTCTGGCATTATTTCTATCCAAAACGGGTTGAGATAGGTTGAGAAAGAGAGAAAAAAAAATTCGTCCCGAATTCCGTTCCTACCCGACCCAAGCTAAAAAATTAAAAAAAAATAGCAAAAAAATTCAAAAAATTCAAAAACATCATTCCGGAATTATTTCCATCCAAACCGGGTTTAGATAGGCCGAGAAAGAGATAAAAAAAATTTTGTCCCGAATTCCGTTCCTAACCGACCCGGGCTAGAAAAATCCAAAAAAAATAGCAGAAAATTTTAAAAAATAAAACAACTTCTGTAATACCCAGAAAAAAATAAAATAAAATAAATAAAAGGAAGGGTAATTAAGTAAATCTTTTGTGGGTCAATTTTTATAATTTATAATTGTAAGGGAGTTTTTAGAAAATAAAGTTGAAACCCTAGCAATATCTATAAGCT
This sequence comes from Quercus alba, assembly GCA_036321655.1. Taxonomy (NCBI): domain Eukaryota; kingdom Viridiplantae; phylum Streptophyta; class Magnoliopsida; order Fagales; family Fagaceae; genus Quercus; species Quercus alba. Next base: position 52,701,763 of record CM070301.1, read on the forward strand.
TATCATGTCAACGTACATGGAGAGATATTTTGAGAGAGGAGACTACTCAAATTACTCAAGTAGAGAATGTTTGACTGCACAATTGATGTAAGAGCTTAAGAATTTTTTTCTTGTCAAATCTAAGTTTTATTTAGAATTAGAGTATTTCTTTTATGTGAGTATTGTGGTCAATAGTGAAACTATTTAAATATTCAAGAGTTTGAATAATACAAAAAAAGTTTAGTTTTTTTTTTGGGTAAACTGAACAATGTACCTGCAGATTTTTCTAGGTGATGAGATTTAATCTTTTTTTGAGTTTTATTGCGTTATGCGAAGATAGAGGCTATAAACTTTTGGGCTTAATGGTCAGGTTTCTCCACGGTTTTCTTTGATAAATAGTACCTGATGTGGACTTCTTAGGGTATATCGCAGAACCGAAGTGGAATTGGGGGAAAATCAGAAGCCTAGTAGTCTAGGCATGCTTGGAGATTTGACATAGAGTCACGTGTGTAACAAAAACAAATCAACGAGAAAACATTAACAAAGCAGAGCTCAACTTCTTTCTTTCTTCTACTTATTATTATTGTTTGTTTATTGATCTTGGTAGAAGTGAATAGAAAAGTCAATGAGGTCTGACCAGTAATTAAAAAAAAAAAAAAAGAAGAAGGAAGAGAAACAAGCAAAGGAACACATGAAATTGAAGATGGTCCACGTGCCTACATAGTAATAGGAGTTATAGTCTTATCTTTGGGGCTTTAGTTGTGGCAGAAGGAAAAATATATATATATATATATATATATAAAGAAAAATATTATGAATAGGAGGAATTTTGGTGTGAGATAACAATGGATAATTATTGGATATTTTTTGTAGTCTCTCTATCTGGCTGGGTACCATTATAATTTTTTCTTAAATTATTTGATTATTGAGTAAGAATATTTGAAAATTGTTCTAGGTAATATCTAAAGATTTTAGAAAAACTGTTAAGGAAAAGTTTCTTTTGAAATAGCTTTTCGAGGTAAGTAACCTTATCCTAATTAGTGTTATTTTGCTTATACTACTGTATTTTAACTACGGAAATTTGTTTATAATTGTTACTATTTTATTTAATTTTTTTAGCTACATTGATTTAAAGTAAAGAATAAAGAATTATCACAAATATATTGAGTACTGAATATATAGTTTTATATATATGTATTTGAATGAGATATATTTTTGTTCGAACTATGATTTGATATATATGATTTTAGACAATTTGACTATGTTTGACTTTGATACATAGAATTTTTATTTCTATTGTATTATTGATTTCAAGTAAAAGTTTATTACAAATATATTTTAATACTGAGTATATGATTTTTATATACATGATTGAATAAGATATATTTTTGTTAGAAACTATGATTTCATTTATATGATTATGAACAATTTGACTATGAATTGATTCTGATACCCAACCAATGAGGGTTATTCATTGGTACTCTGATACCCAAACCAGTGGGGGTTATTCATTGGTATTTTGATACCCAAACCAATGAGGGTTATGCATTGGTACTTCGATACCTAAACCAATGGAGGTTATTCATTGGTATTCTAATACCCAACCAATGGGGGTTATTCATTGGTACACTGATACCCAGTCACAGGGATATAGCGTAACCATAGTCATAAGATTGTTAAGAATATGAATTACGTTTAAGTATTTGAACCATTTTGAGTCCTTAAAACTACATATGTGATTTTGGAAATGTTTGAGTATTTAACTATTTTGAGTCACTTAAACTGGTTATGTATTTTTGGAACTTATTGTAAGTTATAGCTTTTGATATCTGGAAAACTGACTGTTTTCTAAACCATCTATGATATATATTCATAAGATTAAAGTATATGATGTATTTGCAACTTATTATTTTGAGAATATGAAACTTCTTTAATTATTTTTGAAAACCAATTGTATATTATAACTTTTGAAAACTCATATTACATCTTATTACTTTACAGATCTATTGTTTGATAAAACTTATTAGGATTTTGGTTACTTACTGAGTGTCAGCTCACCTCCTTTTTCCCATCCAGTTTCAGATTGTGAAGAATAGCAAGTCTTGGGAATTTTGATGTTGTATTGTGAGCAGGAAAAGAAGCTTAGTGACTTTGGGATTGGATGGTTTTCTAATAGTTTTATATTTATTGGCCAATTAGCATTATGTACATAAGGTTTGGATTTTGTTCCTATTAAATTATTGGAGATCTATTTCATAAAGAAATTGTTGAGGTATTTTGGATTTATTTGATTTAATTTTTGAGGATAAATTTTTAGTTGCTAAGAAGGCCTTGCACACTTGTAGGGTGCTTACAATATAAGTGTGTGGCGGTTGGTCACGTGCCTATCTTTATAGTTGGGTTCGGGGCGTGACAACATCATACCAGCATTATTTCTATCCAAACCAAGTTGAGATAGGCCGAGAAAGAGAGAAAAAAATTTTCGTTCCGAATTTCATTCCTATCCGACCCGAGCTAGAAAATTCCAAAAAAAAAATTGCAAAAAAATTTAACAAATTAAAAAACATCATTCCGGCAATATTTCTATCCAAAACAGGTTGAGATAGGCTGGAAAAAAAAATAAAATAAAAAAATCTTTCGTCTCGAATTCCATTTCTACCTGACCTGGGCTAGAAAATTCCAAAAAAATATAGCAAAAAATTCAAAAAATTATATATATATATATATATATATATATATATATATATATATATATATATATATATATATATATATATATCTTTCTAGCATTATTTCCATCCAAAACGGGTTGATATTGGTCGACAAAGAGAAAAAAAAAAAATTTGTCCCGAATTCCGTTCCAACCCGACCTGGGCTAGAAAATTCCAAAAAGAAAAAGCAAAAAATTAAAAAACATCATTCCGACATTATTTCTATCCAAACCAGGTTGAGATAGGCCGAGAAAGAGAGAAAATTTTTCTTTCCGAATTCCGTTCCTACCCAACCCAGCCAGAAAAATCCAAAAAAAATTGCAAAAAAAAAAAAAAATTTATTCTGGCATTATTTCTATCCAAACCGAGTTGAGATAGGCCAAGAAGGAGAAAAAAAATTTTCTATCCAAATTCCGTTCCTATCCAACCGGGCTAGAAAATTCCAAAAAAATTCAAAAAATTTAAAAAAAAAATCATTCTAGCATTATTTCTATCCAAACTGGGTTGAGATTGGCCGAGAAAGAGAAAAAAAAAAAATCGCCCCGAATTCTGTTGCAACCCGGCCCGGGCTAGAAAATTCCTTAAAAAAAAAAAAAATGCAAAAAATTTCAAAAACTAAAAAACATCATTCCAACATTATTTCTATCCAAATCGGGTCGAGACAGGCCGAGAAAGAGAGAAAGAAATATTCTTTCCGAATTCCGTTCCTATCCGACCTGGGCTAGAAAATTCCAAAAAAAATAGCAAAAAAATTAAAAAAAAAATTATTCTGGCAATATTTCTATCCAAACCGGGTTGAGAAAAAAAAAAAAATCTTTCGCCCCGAATTCCATTTCTATTTGACCTAGGCTTGAAAAATCCCAAAAAAATTGCAAAAAAATCATTCTAGTATGACTTCTATCCACACCGGATTGAGATAGGCCGAGAAAGAAAGAAAAAAATTTTCTTCAAGAATTTCGTTCTAACCCGACCAAGGCTAGAAAATTCCCAAAAAAATAGCAAAAAATTAAAAAAAAAAAAAAAATCATTCCGGAATTATTTCTATTCAAAACGGTTGAGATAGGCTAAGAAAGAGAAAAAAATATTTTCATCCCGAATTCCATTCCTACCAAACCTGGGCTAGAAAATTCCTAAAAAAATGGCAAAAAATTTAAAAAAACATCATTACAGCTTTATTTCTATCCAAACCGGGTTTAGATAGGTTGCGAAAGAGATAAAAAATTTTCATTCCGAATTCCATACCTACCCGACCCGGGATAGAAAATTCCAAAAAAAATAGCAAGAAAAAAAAATAAAAATAAACATCATTCCGGCATTATTTCTATCCAAACCAGGTTGAGATAGGCCGAGAAAGAGAGAGAGAAATTTTCATCCCGAATTCCATTCCTATCTGACCCTGGCTTGAAAATTCCAAAAAAGTATAGCAAAAAGAGAAAAAAAAATCATTTCAGCATTATTTCTATCCAAACCAGGTTCAGATAGGCCGAGAATGAGAAAAAAAAAAATTTGTCCCAAATTCCGTTACAACATGACCCTAGCTAGAAAAATCCAACAAAAATAGCAAAAAATTTCAAAAAATTAAAAAACATTATTCTGGCATTGTTTGTATCCAAGCCAGGTTGAGATAAGCTGAGAAAGAGGGAAAAAAAATTTGCTCCGAATTCCGTTCCTTTCTGACCCGGGCTAGAAAATTCCCAAAAAAATAGCAAAAAAATTCAAAAAATTAAAAAACATTAGTCCGGCATTATTTCTATCCAAATCAGGTTGAGATAGGTCAAGAAAGAGAGAAAAAAAAATTTTGTCCCGAATTCCGTTCTTACTCGACCCGGGCTTGAAAATTCCAAAAAAAAATAACAAAAATAAAAATAAAAACTACATTCCAGCATTATTTCTATACAAACAGGGTTGAGATAGGCCAAGAAAGAGATAAAATTTTCATTCTGAATTTTGTTTCTACCTACCTGGGCTAGAAAATTCCCAAAAAAAAAAGCAAAAAAATTCAAAAAATTAAAAAAAAAAAAATCATTCTAGCATTATTTCTACCCAAACCAGGTTGAGATAGGCCGAGAAAGAGAAAAAAAAAATTTCGTTCCTCATTCCGTTCCAACACGACCCGAGCTAGAAAATTCCAAAAAAAAATAGCAAAAAATTTTAAAAAATTAAAAAACATCATTCCGACATTATTTCTATCCAAACTGGGTTGAGATTGGCCGAGAAAGAGAAGAAAAAAAAAATTCATCCCGAATTCCTTTCCAACCCGACCCGGGCTAGAAAATTCCAAAAAAAAAAAAGCAAAAAAATAAAAAAATAAATTAAAAAAAAAAATCATTCCGGCATTATTTCTATCCAAACCGGGTTGAGATAGGCCGAGAAAGAAAAAAAATATATATTCTTTCCGAATTTCGTTCCTATCCGACACGGGCTAGAAAATTCCAAAAAAAAATAGCAAAAAAATTTAAAAAAAAAATTAAAAACATCATTCTGGAATATTTCTATCCAAACCTAGTTGAGATAGGCCGCGAAAGATTTAAAAAAAAAAATAAAATAAAATAAAAAAACCTTTCATCCCGAATTCCGTTTCTATCCGACCCATGCTTGAAAAATCCCAAAAAAAAATAGCAAAAAATTTCAAAAAATTAAAAAAAAAAAAAAAATCATTCTAGTATGATTTCAATCCAAACCGAGTTGCGATAGGCCGAGGAAGAGAGAAAAAAAAATTTCGTCAAGAATTCCGTTCCAACCCGACCAAGGCAAGAAAATTCCCCAAAAAAAAATAGCAAAAAAATCAAAAGAAAAAAAAAATTCATTCCGGCACTATTTCTACCCAAATCTGTTGGGATAGGCCGAGAAAGGGAAAAAAAAATTTCTTCTCGAATTCCATTCCTACCCTACCTGGGGTAGAAAATTCCAAAAAAAGACAGCAAAAAAATTCAAAAAATTCAAAAACATCACACTGACATTATGTCTATACAAACCGGGTTTATTTAGGCTGAGAAAAATAAAATCTTCCCAAATATCGTTCCTACCCGACCCGAGCTAGAAAATTCCAAAAAAAAAAAAAAAATAGCAAAAGAATTCAAAAAATTAAAAAACATCATTATGGCAATATTTCTATCCAATCCGGGCTGAGATAAGCTGAGAAAGAGTAAAAAAAAAAGAATTCCATTCCGAATTTTGTTCCTACTCAACCCGGGTTAGAAAATTCAAAAAAAAAAAATTGCAAAAAAATGAAAAACATCATTCTAGCATCATTTCTATCCAAACTGGGTTGAGATTGGATGAGAAAGAGAGAAAAATATTTTCATTCTAAATTCCGTTCCTACCTGACCCGGGCTAGAAAATTCCTAAAATAATAGGAAAAAAATTCAAAAAATTAAAAAAACAAAATTCATTCTAGTTGGATTTCTATCCAAACTGGGTTGAGATAGGCTAAAGAAAGGGAGAAAAAAATTTTCGTCCCAAATTCCATTCCTTCCTAACCCAGGCTAGAAAATTCCAAAAAAAAAAAATAGCAACAAATTCAACAAATTAAAAAACATCATTCCGGCATTATTTCTATCCAAAACGGGTTGAGATAGGTCGAGAAAGAGAGAAAAAAAATTTCGTCCCGAATTCCGTTCCAACACGACCTGGGCTAGAAAATTCCCAAATAAAAAGCAAAAAAATTCCAAAAATTAAAAAAAAAAAAAAATCATTCTATCATGATTTCTATCCAAACTGGAGATAGGCCAAGAAAGATAGAAAAAAAATACTCTTTCCGAATTCCGTTCCTATCCGACCCGGGCAAGAAAATTCCAAAATAAAAATTGCAAAAAAATTCAAAAAATTAAAAAACATCATTCTGGCATTATTTCAATCCAAACCGGTTGACATTTGCCGAGAAAAAGAAAAAAAAAATTCGTCCTGAATTTCGTTCCTAGCCGACCCAGGCTAGAAAATTCCAAAAAAAAAAAATAGCAAAAAAATTCAAAAAATTAAAAAACATCATTCCAACTTTATTAAAAAAATTATTGCCTTAAATTCCATTCTAGCCCGACCTGGGCTAGATAATTCCCAAAAAAAATAGCAAAAAATAAAAAACCAAAACAAAAAACAAAAAACAAAAAAAAAAAACATCATTCCGGCATTATTTCTATCCAAGTCAGGTTTAGATAGGCCTAGAAATAGATAAAAAAAATTTCATCCAAAATTTCATTCCAACCCGACCTAGGCTAGAAAAGTCTCAAAAAAATAGCAAAAAAATCAATAAATTAAAAAACATCATTCCGGCATTATTTTTATCCAAAACGGGTTGAGATAGGTTGAGAAAGAGAAAAAAATTGTCATCTCGAATTCCGTTCCTACCTGACCCAGGCTAGAAAATTCCAAAAAAAATTAAAAAAAACTAAAAAAACATCATTCTGGCATTATTTCTATGCAAACAGGGTTTAGATAAGCCGAGAAAGAGATAAAAAAAATTTCGTCCCGAATTCTGTTCCTACCTGACCCAAGCTAGAAAAATCCAAAAAAAATAGCAAAAAAATTCAAAAAAAAAAAATATCATTCCTGCATTATTTCTATCCAAACCGAGTTGAGATAGGTCGGGAAAGAGAAAAAAAACAAAATTCATTCCGAATTCTGTACCTATCCCACCCGGACAAAAAAATTGCAAAAAATTTAAAAACATCATTCCGGCGATATTTCTATCCAAACCGGGTTGAGATAGGCCAAGAAAGAGAGAAAAAAACTTTCATCCCGAATTCCGTTTCTACTCGACCCGAGCTAGAAAATTCCCAAAAAAATTCAATAAATTAAAAAGAAAAAATCATTCTAGCATTATTTCTATCTAAACCGGGTTGAGATTGGTCGAGAAAGAGAAAAAAAAAAAAAAAAATTCATCCTGAATTCCATTCCAACCAGACCTCTGGGTAAGAAAATTTCAAAAAAAAAAAGCAAAAAATTAAAAAACATCATTCCGGCAATATTTCTATCCAAACCTAGTTCAAAAAAAAAAAAAAAAAAAAAATTCTTCCCGAATTCCATTTCTACCCGACCCAGGCTTAAAAATTCTCAAAAAATAGCAAAAAAATTAAAAAAAAAAAATAATTCTATTATGATTTCTATCCAAACCGGGTTCATATAGGCCGAAAAAGAGAAAAAAAAATTTCGTCAAGAATTCCGTTCGAACCCGACTAGGATTAGAAAATTCCCAAAAAATAGCAAGAAATTCAAAAAATTCAAATAACGTCATTCCGGCATTATTTCTATCCAAAATGGTTGAGATAGGCCGAGAAAGAGTTGAAAAAATTTTCTTCCCAAATTTCTTTCCTACCAGACCTGGGCTAGAAAATTCCAAAAAAAAATTCAAAAAATTAAAATACATCATTCCAATTTTATTTCTATCCAAGTCGGGTTTAGATAGGCCGAGAAAGGAAAACAAAACTTTCCTCCCAAATTACGTTCCTTCCCGACCCAGGCTCGAAAATTCCACAAAAAATTGCAAAAAATTTCTAAAAATTAAAAACATCATTTTGGCATTATTTCTATCCAAACTGAGCTGGGATAGGCCAAGAAAGAGTGGAAAAAATTTTCGTCCTAAATTCTATTCTAGCCTGACACGGGCTAGAAAATTCTCAAAAAAAAAAAAAGGAAAAAAATTAAAAAAAAAAAATCATTCTAGCAGGATTTCAATCCAAATTGGGTTGAGATAGGCTAGGAAAGGGAGAAAAAAAATTTCGTCTCGAATTCCGTTCCTTCCCGACCTGGGCTAGAAAATTCCAAAAAAAAAAAGCAAAAAAAATTCAAAACAATTAAAAAACATCATTCTGGCATTATTTCTATCCAAAACAGGTTGAGATAGATCGAGAAAGAGAGAAAAAAAATTTCGTCCCGAATTCCATTCCTACTCGACCCTGGCTAGAAAATTTCCAAATAAAAAGCAAAAAAATTCAAAAATTAAAAAAAAAAAAAAAATCATTCTAGCATGATTTCTATCCAAACCAAGTTGAGATTGGCCAAGAAAGAGAAAAAAAAAATTTCGTCCCAAATACCTTTCCTACCTGAACAAAGCTAGAAAAATCCAAAAAAAAAATAGTCAAAAAACTCAAAAAATTAAAAAACATCATTTCGACATTATCTCTATCCAAACTGGGTTGAGATAGGCCGAAAAAGAAAAAAAAATTTTCGTTCCGAATTCTGTTCCTACCCAACCTAGGCTAGAAAATTCCAAAAAAAATATCAAAAATATCATTCCAACAATATTTCTATCCAAACCGAGCTAAGATAAGCCGAGAAAGAAAAAAAAAATTTGTTCCAAATTCCGTTCCTACCCGACCTAGGCTAGAAAATTAAAAAACAAAATTGCAAAAAAATTCAAAAAATTTGAAAACATCATTCTAGCATTATTTCTATCCAAACCGGGTTGAGATAAGCTGATAAAGAGAGAGAGAAAATTTCGTCCCAAATTCCATTACTTCCCATCCTAGGCTAGAAAATTCCAAAAAAAACTAGCAAAAAAAATTCAAAAAACTAAAAAACATCATTCTGGCATTATTTCTATCCAAACCGGTTGAGATAGACCGAGAAAGAGAGAAAAAAGTTTTCGTTCGGAATTACGTTCCTTCCCGACCCAGGCTAGAAAATTCCAAAAAAAATAGTGATATGAACTTCACCAACAATTGTGATGAAACCCAATAACAATGATGGTTTGGAACCCCAAGATCATGTAGACAATATTTGTTGAGCCTTGACCCGTCACCTAACTAGATGAAAACCAATACTACGATAGAATTGAAACACCACACCAAGAATTCCTAAGAATCTCTCAAGAATCTAAGGTGATAAGTTTGGTTGTTTGAACGCCACAAAATTAACTTGATAAGTTCAAGAGTTCTTTTAGGAACCAAGAGGATCACAAGACTCACAAGGAGAATAATTTTCTGAATACCAATCTATCCTCTTTAAAATTCGTACTACCAGATATATACTTGGAACAATCCTCCAAGAATAGGTAAAAATCATAATTACAACTTCAAAAAACACAAAAATTAATATAATCAAGTTCCCACGTTTTTTAGTTTTCTAGGACTTCTAAAGGCAATCAAAATAGCTAAAGGACTAGAATTAACATGCCCAGCCAATACCAAGACATCTTCCCATTTAATATCCTTGGAACTTAACAAATTCACACCCTTTTATGGTCAAACCATGCCGGTTGCGAATTTGCATGCATTAGCCTCTTCAATTGCTTTGATGACATGGACTAAGCCATGATTATTATTTGAGCCCATCTTGGTCTTTTTTGAACCAACCCAATTCTCTTGGACTAGCTCGTTTAGTGCTTCCTTGAAAAGTTTGGCTCTAAGTCTTGTAATTGGGCCACTAGAAAATGACAAAGGGTCTTGTGCAAGTTCAGCTCCATTTCCACTTGTATAATCAGCATGTCCAGCTCCTTGGTGTGCATCAAATAGCAAAAAAATTCTAAAAATTAAAAAACATCTTTCCGGAAATATTTCTATCCAAAACGGGTTAAGATACGACAAGAAACAGAGAATAAAAATTTCGTCCTGAATTTCGTTCCTACTCAACCCGGGCTAGAAAATTCCAAAAAAAATAGCAAAAAAATTCAAAAAATTAAAGAACATCATTCTGGCATTATTTCTATCCAAACCAGGTTGAGATACACCGAGAAAAAGAGAAAAAAAAAAAATTTGTCCCATAATTTCATTACCACCCGACCCGAGCTAGAAAATTCCAAAAAAAATAGCCAAAAATTGAAAAAATTAAAAAACATCATTCCGCCATTATTTCCTTCCAAACCAGGTTGAGATATGCCGAGAAAGAGGAAAAAAAAATTCGTCCCGAATTCCGTTCAAACCCGACCAGGGCTGGAAAAATCCAAAAAAAAAATTGTAAAAAATTAAAAAACATCATTCCGGTGTTATTTCCATCCAAACCGGGGTCAGATAGGCCAATAAAGAGAAAAAAAATTATTTTCGCTCTGAATTCCTTCCAACCCGACCCAGGCTAGAAAATAGCAAAAAAAAAAAATTTTGAAAACATCATTCCAGCAATATTTCTGTACAAACAAGGTTTAGATACGCTGAGACAGAGATAAATAAAATTTTCGTCACAAATTTCGTTTCTACCCTACCCGGGCTAAAAAATTCCCAAAAAACTAGGGAAAAAATTCAAAAAATTAAAAAAAAAAAAAAAATCATTTCTAGCATTATTTCTATCCAATGCGGGTTGAGATAGGCTGAGAAAGAGTGAAAAAAAATTTCTTCCGAATTCCATTCCTGCCCAACCCGGGCTAGAAAATTCCAATAAAAATAGCAAAAAAATTTAAAAATTTAAAAAACATCATTCCAACTTTATTTCTATCCAAACCAGGTTTAGATAGGCCAAGAAAGAGATAAAAAAAGTTCGTTTGGAATTTCGTTCTTTCTCGACCCGAGCTAGATAATTCCCACAAAAAATAGCCAAAAATATATATATATATATATATATATATATATATATATATATATATATATATATATATATATCATTCCGGCATTATTTCTATCCAAACCGGGTTGAGATAGCCCGAGAAAGAGAAAAAAAATTTCATCCAAAATTCCGTTCCATCCCGACATGGGCTAGAAGATCCCAAAAAAATGAAAAAATTAAAAAAACATCATTCCAACATTATTTCTACCCAAAACGGGTTGAGATAGGTCAAAAAAAGAGAAAAAAAAAAATTCATCCCGAATTGCGTTCCTACTCGACCTGGGCTTGAAAATTCCAAAAAAAAAAAAAGCAAGAAAATTCAAATAAATTAAAAAACATCATTCTGGCATTATTTCTATCCAAACCAGGTCTAGATAGGCCGAGAATGAAATAAAAAAAATTTCGTCCCGAATTCCGTTCCTACCCGAATCGGGCTAGAAAAATCCAATAAAAATATCAAAAAAATTAAAAATATCATTTCGGCATTATTTCTATCCAAACTGAGTTGAGATAGGCCGAGAAAGAGAGAAAAAAAAAATCATCCTGAATTCCGTTCCTATCCGACCCTGGCTCCGTTCTAACCCGACCAAGGCTAGAAAATTCCCAAAAAAATAGCAAGAAATTCAAAAAATTTAAAAAAAAAAAAAATCATCCCGGCATAATTTCTATCCAAAATAGTTGAGATAGGCCGTGAAAGAGAGGAAAAAATTTTCATCCCGAATTTCATTCCTACCCGGCCCAGGCTAGACAATTCCAAAAAATATTAGCAAAAAAATTCAAAAAATTAAGAAAATCATTCCAACTCTATTTCTATTCAAACTGGGTTGAGATAGGCTAAGAAAGATAGGAAAAAATTTTCATCCCAAATTTCATTCCTTCCCGACCCTGGCTCGAAAATTCCAAAAAAATTCTAAAAATTAAAAATCATCGTTTCAGCAATATTTCTATCCAAACCGGGTTGAGATAGGCCAAGAAAGATAGGAAAAAATTTTCGTCCAGAATTCTGTTCCAACCTGACCCAGGCTAGAAAATTACCAAAAAAAATAGGAAAAAAAAAATCATTCTAGCAGGATTTCTATCCAAACCGGGTTGTGATAGGCTAAGAAAGGGAGAAAAAAACTTTTCGTCCCAAATTCCGTTCCTGCCCGACCCGGGCTAGAAAATTCCAAAAAAATAGCAAAATAATTTTAAAAATTAATAAACATCATTTTGGCATTATGTCTATCGAAAACGGGTTGAGACAGATTGAGAAAGAGAGAAAAGAATTTCCGTCCCGTATTCCATTCCTACCCGACCCTGGCTAGAAAATTCCCAAATAAAAAGCAAAAAAAATCAAAAAATTTTAAAAAATCATTCTAGCATGATTTCTATCCAAACCGGGTTGAGATTGGCCAAGAAAGAGAAAAAAAAAATTCGTCCTAAATACCATTCCAACCAGATCCGGGCTAGAAAAATCCAAAAAAAAAAAAAAATTCAAAAATCTCAAAAAAATTAAAAAACATAATTTCGGCATTATTTCTATCCAAATCGGGTTGAGATAGTCTGAGAAAGAGAAAAAAAAAAATTTCATCTCGAATTCCGTCCCTACACGACCTGTGCCAAAAAATTCCAAAAAAAAATTAAAAAACATCATTCCGGCATTATCTCTATCCAAACCGGGTTGAGATAGGCCGAGAAAGGAAGAAAACAATTTTCACCCTGAATTCCGTTCCTTCACGACCATGGCAAGAAAATTCCCAAAAAAATTAAAAAAATTAAAAAACATCATTCCGGGAATATTTCTATCCAAAACGCGCTAAGATAGGCCGAGAAAGAGAAAAAAAAAAAAATCATTATGAATTCCATTCCTACCCGACCCAAGCTAGAAAGTTCAAAAAAAAATTCAAAAAAAAAAAATCAGTTTGGCATTATTTTTATCCAACTCGGGTAGAGATGGACCGAGAAAGAGAGAAAAAGGTTTTCGTTCCGAATTACGTTCCTTCCCGAGCCATGCTAGAAAATTCCAAAAAAAATGGTAAAAAAATTCAAAAAATTAAAAAAAACATCTTTCCTGCAATATTTCTATCCAAAATGGGTTGAGATAGGATGACAAAGATAGAAAAAAAATTTTGTCCCGAATTCCGTTCCTACACGACCCGAGCTAGAAAATTCCCAAAAACTACGAAAAAAAAAATTAAAAAAAAAATCATTCTACCATTTTTTTCTATCCAAACCGGGTTGAGAGAGGTCGAGAAAGAGTGAAAAAAATTTCCTTCCGAATTCCATTCCTACCCGACTTGGTCTAGAAAATTCCCAAAAAAATAGCAATAATTCAAAAAAAAAAAAAAAAAAAAAAACATCATTCCGACATTATTTCTATCCAAACCAGGTTGAGATAGATCGAGAAAGAGAAAAAAAAAAATTTCATTCCGAATTCCGTTCCTACCCGACACAGACTAGAAAATTCCCAAAAAAATAGCAAGAAATTCAAAAAATTACAAAAACATCATTCCAATATTATTTCTGTCAAAAACGGTTGAGATAGGCCGAGAAAGAGTGAATAAAATTTTCGTCCCAAATTTCGTTCCTACCCGACCCAGGCTAGAAAATTCCAAAAAAAAAAGCAAACAAATTCAAAAAACTAAAAAACAATCATTTTAGCTTTATTTCTATCCAAACCAGGTTTAGATAGGCCAAGAAAGAGATAAAAAAATTTTCCTCCAGAATTCCGTTCCAACCCGACCTGGGCTAGATAATTCCCAACAAAAAATAGGAAACAATAAAATAATAAATAAAAAAACATCATTCCGGCATTATTTCTATCCAAACCAAGTTTAGATAGGTCGAGAAAGTGAGAAAAAAATTTTCGTCCCGAATTCCGTTCCAACTCAACCCGAGCTAAAACTTCCAACAAAAATAGCAAAAAAATTCAAAAATATCATTTTGGCATTAATTCTATCCAAACCGGGTTTAGATAGACTGACAAAGAGATAAAAAAATTTTTGTCCCAAATTCCGTTCCTACCCGACCCGGGCTAGAAAAATCCAACAAAAATTGCAAAAAATTCAAAAAATTAAAAAAAAAAAATCATTCGGGAATTATTTCTATCCAACTGGGTTTAGATAGGCTCAGAAAGAGATAAAAAAAAATTACGTCCCGAATTACATTCCTACCCGACCCTGGCTAGAAAATTCCCAAATAAAAAGCAAAAAAATTCAAAAAATTAAAAAAAAAAAAATCATTCTAGCATGATTTCTATCCAAACCGAGTTTAGATTGGCCAAGAAAGAGAAAAAAAAAATTTTCCGTCCCGAATACCGTTCCTACCAGACTAGGGCTAGAAAAATCCAAAAACAAAAAAAAATTAAAAACAATTAAAAAAACATCATTTCGGCATTATTTCTATCCAAACCGGGTTGAGATAGGCCGAGAAAGGAAGAAAAAAATTTTCGCCCCGAATTCTGTTCCTTCCCGACCAGGGCAAGAAAATTAACAAAAAAAATAGCAAAAAAAATTCAAAAATCAAGAAATATCATTCCGGCAATATTTCTATCCAAACTGAGCTATGATAAGCCGAGAAAGAGAAAAAAAAAAAAATCGTTCCGAATTCTGTTCCAACCCTACCGGGGCCAGAAAATTCAAAAAAAAAATTGCAAAAAAATTCAAAAACCATCATTCCGGCATTCTTTCTATCTAAACCGGGTCGAGATATGACGAGAAAAAGAGAAAAAAAAAATTTGTCCCGTATTCCGTTCCTACTTGACCCGGGCAAAAAAATTCAAAAAAGAATTGCAAAAAATTAAAAAATATTCAAAAACATCATTCTGGCATTACTTTTATCCAAACCGGGTTAAGATAGGATGAGAATGAGAGAAAGAAATTTTCGTCCTGAATTCCGTTCCTACTAGACCCGATCTAGAAAATTCCAAAACAAATTGCAAAAAAATTCCAAAAATTAAAAAACTTCATTTTGGCACTATTTCTATCAAAACCAGATTATGACAGGCCGAGAAAGAAAAAAAAAAAAATCTTCGGTCCGAATTTCGTTCCTTCCCAGCGCAGGCTAGAAATTACCAAAAAAAAAACTGTTAAAAATTAAAAAAATTAAAAAACCCCTTTCCAGCATTATATTTAGCCAAAATGGGATACGATAGGCCGAGAAAGAGAAAAAAAAAAATTTTGGTCCTGAATTCCATTCATACTCGATCCGGGCAAGAAAATTCCAAAAAAAAAGAAAAAAAATCAAAAAATTAAAAAACCTCTTTCCAGCATTATTTTAGCGAAAACAGGATGAGAAAGGCCGAGAAAGAGTGAAAAAAATTTTAGTCCCGAATTCCGTTCATACTCGACCCTGGCAAGAAAATTCCTAAAAAAATAGCAAAAAAATTCAAAAATTAAAAAACCTCATTCCAGCATTATTTCTAGCCAAAACGGGATGAGATAGGCCGATAAAGAGAAAAAAAAAATTTCAGTCCCATATTCCGTTCATACTCGGCCCAGGGAAGAAAATTGCGAAAAAAAAAAAAAACAAAAAAATTCAAAAAATAAAAAAAAAAACCTCTTTCCGGTATTATTTTTAGCCAAAACAGGATGAGATAGGCCAGGAAAGAGAAAAAAAAATTTAGTCCCGAATTCCGTTCATATTCGGCCCCAGGAAGAAAATTGCGAAAAAAATAGCAAAAAAAATCAAAAAATTAATAAACCTCTTTCCAGCATTATTTTTAGCCAAAACGGGATGAGATAGGCTGGGAAAGAAAGAAAAAAATTTTAGACCCGAATTCCGTTCATACTCGACCCCGGCAAGAAAATTCCGAAAAAAATAGCAAAAAAATTAAAAAACCTCATTCCGCCATTATTTATAGCCAAAACAGGATGAGATAGGCCGAGAAAATTCCGTTCAAGCTTGACCTGGGCAAGAAAATTCTTTAAAAAATAGCAAAAAATTCCAAAAAATTAAAAAAACCCCTTTTCCGGCATTATTTTTAGCCCAAACGGGATGAGATAGGCCGAGAAAGAGGAAAAAAAAAAAATTAGTCCTGAATTCCGCTCAAACTCGACCCGAGCAAGAAAATTCCGAGCAAAATAGCAAAAAATTTCAAAAAATTAAAAAACCCCTTTTCGGCATTATTTTTAGCCAAAACAGGATGAGATAGGCCGAGAAAGAGGAAAAAAAATTTTAGTCCCGAATTCCGTTCTTCGTCTATCCAAGCAAGAAAATTCCAAAAAAGAAAAGAAAAAAAATCAAAAAATTAAAAAACCTCGTTCCAGCATTATTTCTAGCGATAACGGGATGAGATAGACCGAAAAAGGGAAAAAAAATTTAGTCCCGAATTCCGTTCATACTCGGCACGGGGAAGAACATGCGAAAAAAATAGCATAAAAATTCAAAAAATTAAAAAACCCCTTTCCGGCATTATTTTTAGCCAATACGGAATGAGATAGGCCAAGAAAGAGAAAAAAAAAAAAATTAGTCCCGAATTCTGTTCCTACCCAACCCGAGCTAGAAAATATAAAAAAAAAATAGAAAAAAAATTAAAAAAGTTAATTCTGGCATTATTTCTATCCAAAATGGGTTGAGAATGGCCGAGAAAGAGAGAAAAAAATTTTAGTCCCGAATTCCGTTCATACTCAACTCTGGCAAGAAAATTCCGAAAAAAATAGCAAAAAAATTTAAAAAATTAAAAAACCTCTTTCCGGCATTATTTATAGCCAAAACGGGATGAGATAGGCAAAGAAAGAGAGAAAAAAAATTTTACACCCGAATTCCGTTCATACTCGACCCCGGCAAGAAAATTCCGAAAAAAATAGCAAAAAAATTAAAAAACCTCATTCCGGCATTATTTCTAGCCAAAACGGGATGAGATACTCCGAGGAAGAGAAAAAAAAATTTTAGTCCCGAATTCCGTTCATACTCGACTCTGGCAAGAAAATTTCAAAAAAAATAGCAAAAAAATTCAAAAAATTAAAAAACTTCTTTCCTGCATTATTTTTAGCCAAAACAGGATGAGATAGGCCAGGAAAGAGAAAAAAATTTTAGTCCTGAATTCCGTTCATACTTGGCCCCGGGAAGAAAATTGCGAAAAAAAATAGCAAAAAAATTCAAAAAATTAAAAAACCTCTTTCTGGCATTATTTTTAGCCAAAACGGGATGAGATAGGGCAAGAAAAAGTGAAAAAAATTGTAGCCCCGAATTCCGTTCATACTCGACCCAGGGAAGAAAATTCCGAAAATAATAGCAAAAAAATTAAAAAACCCCTTTCCGGCATTACTTTTAGCCAAAACAGGATTAGATAGGCTAAGAAAGAGAGAAAAAAATTTTAGTCCCGAATTCCATTCATAATCGGCCTTGAGAAGAAACTTGCGAAAAAAGTAGCAAAAAAATTAAAAAACCTAATTCCTGCATTATTTCTAGCCAAAACAGGATGAGATAGGCCGAGAAAGAGGAAAAAAAATTTTAGTCCCGAATTCCATTCAAACTCGACCAGGGCAAAAAAATTCCGAAAAAAATAGCAAAAAATTTCAAAAAATTTAAAAACCCCTTTCCGGCATTATTTTTAGCCCAAACGGGATGAGATAGGCCGAGAAAGAGGAAAAAAAATTTTAGTCCCGAATTCCGCTCAAACTCGACCCGGGCAAGAAAATTCCGAAAAAAATAGCAAAAAATTTCAAAAAATTAAAAAACCCCATTCCGGCATTATTTTTAGCCAAAATGGGATGAGATAGGCCGAGAAAGAGGAAAAAAAAAATTTTAGTCCCGAATTCCGTTCTTAGTCTATCCGGGCAAGAAAATTCCAAAAAAAAAAAGAAAAAAATGAAAAAATTAAAAAACCTCATTCCAGCATTATTTTTAGCGAAAACGGGATGAGATAGGCCGAAAATGAGAGAAAAAATTTTTACTCCCGAGTGCCGTTCACACTTGGCCGGGGAAGAATATTCGAAAAAAAATAGAATAAAAATTTAAAAAATTAAAAAACCTCTTTCTGGCATTATTTTTAGCCAAAACGGGATGAGATAGGACAAGAAAGAGAAAAAAAAATTTTAGTCCCGAATTCTGTTCCTACCCAACCCGAGCTAGAAAATACCAAAAAAAAAAATTTTAAATTGTTAATTCTGGTATTATTTCTATCCAAAATGGGTAGAGAATGACCGAGAAAGAGAAAAAAAAATTTTAGTCCCGAATTCCGTTCATACTCGACTCGGGCAAAAAAATTCTGAAAAAATAGCGAAAAAATTCAAAAACCTCTTTTCGGCAATATTTATAGCCAAAACAGGATGAGATAGGTCGAGAAAGAGAAAAAAAAAAATTTTAGTCCTGAATTCTGCTCATACTCGACCCTGGTAAGAAAATTCATAAAAAATTAGCAAAATAATTCAAAAAATTAAAAAACCTCATTCCGGCATTATTTCTAACCAAAACGGGATGAGATACGCCGAGAAAGAGAAAAAAAAAATTTAGTCCTGAATTCCGATCATACTCAATACGAGCAAGAAAATTCCAAAAAACATTGAAAAAAAAATCAGAAAATTAAAAATCCTCTTTCCGGCATTATTTTGAGCCAAAACGGGTTTATATAGGCCGAAAAAGAAAAAAAAATTTTGGTCCCGAATTCTGTTCATACTCGGCCTGGGGAAAAAAATAGCAAAAAAATTTCAAAAATTAAAAAACCTCTTTCCGGCATTGTTTTTAGCCAAAACGAGATGAGATACGCCGAGAAAGAGAAAAAAAAAGATTTAGTCCCGAATTCTGATCATACTCAATACGAGCAAGAAAATTCCAAAAAACATAGAAAAAAAAATCAAAAATTTGACAAACTTCTTTCCGGCATTATTTTTAGCCAAAACGGGATTAGATAGGCTGAAAAAAAAAAAGAAAAAAATTTTAGTCCCGAATTCCGTTCAGACTCGGCCTAGGGAAGAAAATTTCGAAAAAAAAAGCAAAAAAATTCCAAAAATTAAAAAACCTCTTTCCGGCAATATTTATAGTCAAAACAGGATGAGATAGGTCGAGAAAGAGAGAAAAAAAAAAAAAAACTTAGTCCTGAATTCTGCTCATACTCGACCCTGGCAAGAAAATTCATAAAAAAAATAGCAAAAAAATTCAAAAAATTAAAAAACCTCATTCTGGCATTATTTCTAGCCAAAACGGGATGAGATACGCCGAGAAAGAGAAAAAAAAAAATTTAGTCCCGAATTCCGATCATACTCAATACAAGCAAGAAAATTCCAAAAAACATTGAAAAAAAAATCAGAAAATTAAAAATCCTCTTTCCGGCATTATTTTGAGCCAAAATGGGTTTATATAGACCGAAAAAGAAAGAAAAAAATTTTAGTCCCGAATTCCGTTCATACTCGGCCTGGGGAAAAAAATAGCAAAAAAATTTCAAAAATTAAAAAACCTCTTTCCGGCATTGTTTTTAGCCAAAACGGGATGAGATAGGCCAAGAAAAAGAGAAAAAATGTTACTACCGAATTCCGTTCATACTCGGCCCTAGGAAGAAAATTGAGAAAAAAATAGCAAAAAAATTCAAAAAACTAAAAAACCTCATTCCGGCATTATTTCTAGCCGAAACGGGAATGAGACAGGCCGAGAAAGAGAGAAAAACATTTTAGTCCCGAATTCCGTTCATACTTTACCCAGGGAAGAAAATTCCAAAAAAATAGCAAAAAAATTCAAAACATTAAAAAATCCCTTTCCGGCATTATTTTAGCCAAAACGGGATGAGATAGGCTAAGAAAGAGAGAGAAAAATTTTAGTCCAGAATTCCGTGCATAATCGGCCTTGAGAAGAAAATTGCGAAAAAAGTAGCAAAAAAATTAAAAAACCTAATTCCAGCATTATTTCTAGCCAAAACCGGATGAGATAGGCCGAGAAAGAGGAAAAAAAATTTTAGTCTCGAATTCCATTCACACTCGACCAGGGCAAGAAAATTCCGAAAAAAATAGCAAAAAATTTCAAAAAATTAAAAAACCCTTTTCCGGCATTATTTTTAGCCCAATCGGGATGAGATAGGCCGAGAAAGAGGAAAAAAAATTTTAGTCCCGAATTCCGCTCAAACTCGACCCGAGCAAGAAAATTCCGAAAAAAATAGTAAAAAATTTCAAAAAATTAAAAAACCCCATTCCGGCATTATTTTTAGCCAAAACGGGATGAGATAGGCAGAGAAAGAGGGAAAAAAAAAAATTTTAGTCCCGAATTCCGTTCTTAGTCTATCCGGGCGAGAAAATTCCAAAAAAAAAAAAGAAAAAAATCAAAAAATTAAACAACCTCATTCCAGCATTATTTTCAGTGAAAACGGGATGAGATAGGCCGAAAATGAGAGAAAAAAATTTTACTCCCGAATGCCGTTCACACTCGGCCCGGGGTAGAATATGCGAAAAAAATAGAATAAAAATTTTAAAAATTAAAAAACCTCTTTCTGGCATTATTTTTAGCCAAAACGGGATGAGATAGGACAAGAAAGAGAAAAAAAAAATTTTAGTCCCGAATTCTGTTCCTACCCAACCCGAGCTAGAAAATACCAAAAAAAAAAAATTTAAAAAATTAATTCTGGTATTATTTCTATCCAAAATGGGTAGAGATTGACCGAGAAAGAGAAAAAAAAAAATTTAGTCCCGAATTCCTTTCATACTCGACTCGGGCAAAAAAATTCCGAAAAAATAGCGAAAAAATTCAAAAACCTCTTTCCGGCAATATTTATAGCCAAAACAGGATGAGATAGGTCGAGAAAGAGAGAAAAAAAAAAAAATTTAGTCTTGAATTCTGCTCATACTCGCCCCTAGCAAGAAAATTCATAAAAAAATAGCAAAAAAATTCAAAAAATTAAAAAAGCTCATTCCGGCATTATTTCTAGCCAAAACGAGATGAGATACGCCGAGAAAGAGAAAAAAAAAAAATTTAGTCCCGAATTCCGATCATACTCAATACGAGCAAGAAAATTCCAAAAAACATAGAAAAAAAAAATCAAAAAATTAAAAAACCTCTTTCCGGCATTATTTTTAGCCAAAACGGGATTAGATAGGCCGAAAAAAAAAAGAAAAAAATTTTAGTCCCGAATTCCGTTCAAACTCGGCCTAGGGAAGAAAATTGCGAAAAAAATAGCAAAAAAATTCCAAAAATTAAAAAACCCCTTTATGGCAATATTTATAGTCAAAACAGGATGAGATAGGTCGAGAAAGAGAGAAAAAAAAAAACTTAGTCCTGAATTCTGCTCATACTCGACCCCGGCAAGAAAATTCATTAAAAAAATAGCAAAAAAATTCAAAAAATTAAAAAACCTCATTCCGGCATTATTTCTAGCCAAAACGGGATGAGATACGCCGAGAAAGAGAAAAAAAAAATTTAGTCCCGAATTCCGATCATACTCAATACGGGCAAGAAAATTCCAAAAAACATTGAAAAAAAAAATCAAAAAATTAAAAAACCTCTTTTCGGCATTATTTCTAGCCAAAACGGGATTAGATAGGCCGAAAAAGAAAGAAGAAAATTTTAGTCCCGAATTCCGTTCATACTCGGCCTGGGGAAGAAAATTGCAAAAAAAATAGCAAAAAAATTTCAAAAATTAAAAAACCTCGTTCCGGCATTATTTTTAGCCAAAACGGGATGAGATAGGCCAAAAAAGAGAGAAAAAATGTTACTACCGAATTCCGTTCATACTCGGCCCTAGGAAGAAAATTGGGAAAAAAATAGCAAAAAAATTAAAAAAACCTCATTCCGGCATTATTTATAGCCGAAACGGGAATGAGACAGGCCGAGAAAGAGAGAAAAAATATTTTAGTCCCGAATTACGTTCATACTTTACCCAGGGAAGAAAATTCCAAAAATAATTGCAAAAAAATTCAACAAATAAAAAAAACCCTTAACAGCATTGTTTTTAGCAAAAATGGGATGAGATAGACCGAGAAAGAGTGAAAAAGAATTTTAAACCCGAATTCTGTTCCTACCCAACCCAACCAAGAAAATTTAAAAAAAAAAAATTCAAAAAATTAAAAATGTTAATTCCAGCGTTATTTCTATCCAAAACGGGTTGAGAGAGGCCGGGAAAGAGAGAAAAACATTTTAGTCCCAAATTCCGTTCATACTCGACCCCGGCAAGAAAATTCCTAAAAAAATTCAAAAAATTAAAAAACCTCTTTCCGGCATTATTTTTAGCCAAAACGGGATGAGATAGGCTGAGAAAAATAAAAAAAAAAATTTTAATCCCGAATTCCGTTCAAACTCAACTCGAGTAAGAAAATTTTGAAAAAAATAGCAAACAATTTCAAAAAATTAAAAAACCCTTTTCCGGCATTATTTTTAGCCAAAACAGGATGAGATAGGCCAAGAAAGAGAGACGAACATTTTAGTCCCGAATTCCTTTCATACTCGATACAGGCAAGAAATTTCCAAAAAAAAAAAAGAAAAAAAAAAGAAAAAATTAAAAAACCTCTTTCCGGCATTATTTTTAACCGAAACGGGATGAGATAGGCCGAAAAAGAGAAAAAAATTTCGTCCCAAATTTCGTTCATACTCAGCCTGGGGAAGAAAATTGCGAAAAAAATAGCAAAAAAATTCAAAAAATTAAAAAACCTCTTTCCGGCATTATTTTTAGCCAAAACAGGATGAGATAGGCTAAGAAAGAGGAAAAAAAAAAAAATTATAGTCCCGAATTTCGTTCATACTCAGCCTAGGGAAGAAAATTCCGAAAATAATAGCAAAAAATTTCAAAAAATTAAAAAACCTTTTTCCGGCATTATGTTTAGCCAAAACGGGGTGAGATAGGCCAAGAAATGGGGAAAAAAATTTTAGTCCCGAATTCCGTTCATACTTGACCCCAGCAAGAAAATTCCAAAAAAAATTCAAAAAATTAAAAAACTTAATTTCGGCATTATTTCTATCCAAAATGGGTTGAGAGTGGCTAAGAAAGAGAGAAAACAAAATTAGTCCCAAAATCTATTCATTCTCGACCAGGGCAAGAAAATTTTGAAAAAAATAGCAAAAACATTCAAAAAAAAAAACCTCTTTCTGGTATTATTTTTAGCAAAAACGGGATGACATAAGCCGAGAAAAAGGGAAACAAATTTTAGTCCCGAATTCCATTCATACTCGACCCGGGTAAGAAAATTCCAAAAAAAATACCAAAAAAATTCAAAAAATTAAGAAACCTCTTTCCGGCATTATTTTTAGCCAAAACGGGATGTGACAGCCTGGGAAAGAGAAAAAAAATTTTAGTCCCGAATTCCGTTCCTACCCGACCGGGTAATAAAATTCTAAAAACAGTAGCAAAAAAATTCAAAAAATTAAAAAACCTCATTCTAGCATTATTTCTAGCCAAAACGGGAATGAGATAGGCTGAGAAAGAGAGAATAAAATTTTTATTCCCGAATTCTGTTCATACTCGACCCTGGCAAGAAAATTCCGAAAAAAATAGCAAAAAAATTCAAAAAATTAAAAAACCTCTTTTCGGCATTATTTCTACCCAAACCAGGATGTGATTGTACGAGAAAGAGAAAAAAAAAATTATAGTCCTGAATTCCGTTCATACTCGACTCGGGCAAGAAAATTCCTACAAAAATAGCAAAAAAATCAAAAAATTAAAAAACTTAATTCGGGCATTATTTCTATCCAAAAAGGGTTGAGAATGGCCGAGAAAGAGAAAAAAAAATTTTAGTCCTGAATTTCGTTCATACTCGACCTGGGCTAGAAAATTGTGAAAACAATAGTAAAAAAAAATCAAAAAATTAAGAAACTTGATTCCAGCATTATTTCTATCCAAAAAGGGTTGAGAGAGGCTGAGAAAGAGACAAAAACATTTTAGTCCCAAATTCCGTTCATACTCGACCTCGGCAAGAAAATTCCTAAAAAAATAGTAAAAAAATTCAAAAAATTAAAAAACCTCTTTCCAGTATTATTTTGATCCACAACGGGATGAGATAGCCTGGGAAAGAGAGAGAAAAATCGTAGTCCCGAATTCCGTTCCTACCCGAGTAGGGCAAAAAATTCTTTAAAAAATAACAAAAAAATTTAAAAAATAAAAAAACCTCTTTCCGACATTATTTATAGACAAAATGGGATTCGATCGGCTGAGAAAGAGAGAAAAAAATATTAGTCCCGAATTCCGTTCATACTCGACCCAGGCCAGAAAATTCCGAAAAAAATAGGAAAAAAATTCAAAAAATTAAAAAATCTCTTTCCAGCATTATTTTTAGCCAAAACGGGATGAGATTGCCCAGGAAAGAGAGAAAAAATGGTAGTCCCGAATTCCGTTCCTACCCGAGCCTGGCTAGAAAATTCCTAAAGAAAAAGCAAAAAAATGAAAAAACCTCTTTGCGGCATTATTTTTAGCAAAAACAGAATGAGATAGCCCGGTAAAGAGAGAAAAAAAATTGTAGGCCCGAATTCCGTTCCTACCCGAGCAGGGCAAGAAAATTCTTTAAAAAATAGCAAAAAAATTAAAAAACCTCATTCCGGCATTATTTCCAGCGAAAACGGGAATGAGATAAGCCGAGAAGGAGAGAAGAAAGTTTCAGTCCCGAATTCCGTTCATACTTGACTCGGAGAAGAAAATTCCGAAAATAATAGCAAAAAAATTCAAAAAATTAAAAAACCTCGTTCCGGCATTATTTTTAGCCAAAACGGTATGAGATAGGCCAAGAAAGAGAAAAAAAAAATTGTCCCGAATTCCGTTCATAATCGGGCCTGGGAAGAAAATTGCAAAAAAAAAAATCAAAAAAACTAAAAAAAAAACCTCATTCCGGCATTATTTCTAGCCAAAATGGGATGAGATAGGCCGAGAAAGAGGAAAACAAATTTTAGTCCCGCATTCCGTTCAAACTGGACCCGGGCAGGAATTTTCCAAAAAAAATAGCGAAAAAATTCAAAAAATAAAAAAACCCCTTTCTAGTATTATTTTTAGCCAAAACAGGATGAGATAGGCCGAGAAAGAGGACAAAAAAATTTTAGTCCTGAATTCCGTTCTTACTCAACGCCGGCAAGAAAATTCCTTAAAAAATAGCAAAAAAAATTCAAAAATTAAAAAACCTTAGTCCGGCATTATTTCGAGCCAACACAGGATGAGATAGGCCGAGAAAGAGAAAAAAAAAATTTAGTCCCGAATTCCGCTAATACTCGACCCAGGAAAGAAAATTCCGAAAAAAATAGGAAAAAAATTAAAAAACCTCTTTCCAGCATTATTTTTAGCCAAGACTGGCCCAGGATAGAGAGAAAAAAATTGTAGTCCCGAATTCTGTTCATACTCGGCCAGGACAAGAAAATTCTGAAAAAAATTGCCAAAAAATTCAAAAAATAAAAAACCCTCTTTCTGGTATTATTTTTAGTGAAAACGGGATGAGATAGGCTGAGAAAGAGAGAAAAATATTTCTGTCCCAAAAATAATAGCCAAAAAATTCAAAAAATTAAGAAACCTCTTTCCAGCATTATTTATAGTGAAAAGGGGATGATGTAGGCCGAAAAAGAGAAAAAAAAATTTTAGTCCCAAATTCCATTCATACTCGGCCCGAGGAAGAAAATTGCAAAAAAAATAACATAAAAATTCAAAAAATTAAAAAACCTCTTTCCGACATTATTTTTTAGCCAAAATGGGATGTGATAGGCCGAGAAAGAGGAAAAAAAAATTTAGACCCGAATTCCGTTCAAACTCGACCCGAGCTAGAAAATTCCAAAAAAAATAGCAAAAAAATTCAAAAAAATAGAAAAGTTAATTCTGGCACTATTTCTATTCAAAATGGGTTGAGAACGGCCGAGAAAGAGAGAAAAAAAATTTTAGTCCCGAATTCCGTTCATACTCGACCTGAGCTAGAAAATTCCGAAGACAATAGCAAAAAAAATCAAAAAATTAAGAAACTTAATTCCGGCATTATTTCTATCGAAAAAGGGTTAAGAGAGGCTGAGAAAGAGACAAAAACATTTTCGTCCCAAATTCCGTTCATACTCGACCTCGGCAAGAAAATTCCTAAAAAAATAGTAAAAGAATTCAAAAAATTAAAAAATCTCTTTCCAGCATAATTTTTAGCCACAACGGGATGAGACAGCCCGGGAAAGAGAGAAAAAAATCGTAGTCCCGAACTCCGTTCCTACCTGAGCAGGGCAACAAAATTCTTTAAAAAATAGCAAAAAAATTAAAAAACCTCTTTCCGACATTATTTATAGCCAAAATGGGATTAGATAGGCTGAGAAAGAGAGAAAAAAATATTAGTCCCGTATTCTGTTCATACTCAACCCAGGCAAGAAAATTCCGAAAAAAATAGGAAAAAAAATCAAAAAATTAAAAACCCTCTTTCCAACATTATTTTTAGCCAAAAAGGGATGACATAGCCCAGGAAAGAGAAAAAAAAGTTGTAGTCCCGAATTCCGTTCCTACCCGAGGCCTGGCTAGAAAATTCCTAAAGAAAAAGCAAAAAAATGAAAAAACCTCTTTACGGCATTATTTTTAGCAAAAACAGAATGAGATAGCACGGTAAAGAGAGAAAAAAAATTATAGTCCCCAATTCTGTTCCTACACGAGCAGGGCAAGGAAATTCCTTAAAAAATAGCAAAAAAATTAAAAAACCTCATTCCGACCTTATTTCCAGCGAAAACGGGAATGAGATAAGCCGAGAAGGAGAGAAGAAAGTTTTAGTCCCGAATTCCGTTCATACTTGACTCGGAGAAGAAAATTCCGAAAATAATAGCAAAAAAATTAAAAAACCTCTTTCCCCGCATTATTTTTAACCAAAATGGGATGAGATAGGCCAAGAAAGAGAGAAAAAAAAAAATTTTGCCCCGAATTCCGTTGTTACTCGATCCGGGCAAGAAAATTCCAAAAAAAATAGAAAAAAAAATCAAAAAAATTAAAAAACCTCTTACGAGCATTATTTTTAGCGAAAACGGGAAGATATAGGCTGAGAAAGAGAAAAAAAAATTTAGTCCCGAATTCCGTTAATACTCGACCCCGTTAAGAAAATTCCTTAAAAAATAGCAAAAACATTCAGAAAATTAAAAAACCTCATTCCGGCATTATTTCAAGCCAAAATGGGATGAGATAGGACGAGAAAGAGAAAAAAATTTCAGTCCCAACTTCCGTTCATACTCGGCCCGGGGAAGAAAATAGCAAAAAAAATAGGAAAAAAATTAAAAAAAAAAAAAAAAACTCTTTTTGGTATTATTTTTAGCCAAAATGGAATGAGATAGGCTGAGAAAGAGAAAAAAAAATTTTAGTCTCGAATTCCGTTCATACTCGACTCGGGCAAGAAAATTTCGAAAAAAATAGCAAAAAATTTAAAAAAATTAAAAAACCACTTTTCTAGCATTATTTTTAGCCAAAACGGGATGTGATAGCCCGGGACGGAGAGAAAAAAAAAATTAGTCCCGAATTCCGTTCAAACCCGAGCCGGGTAAGAAAATTCCAAAAAAAATTGCAAAAAAATTCAAAAAATTAAAATACCTAATTCCGGCATTATTTCTATCCAAGACAGGAATGTGATAGGCCAAGAAAGAGAGAAAAAAATTTTAGTCCCGAATTCCGTTCCAACCCGAACCGGGTAAGAAAATTGCGAAAAAAAAATAGCAAAAAAATGCAAAACATTAAAAAACCTCTTTTTGACATTATTTTTAGCCAATATGGGACGAGATAGGCCGAGAATGAGTGAAAAAAATTTTAGACCCAAATTCTGTTCATACTCGACCTCGGCAAGAAAATTCCGAAAAAAATAGCAAAAAAATTCAAAAACATAAAAAACCTCATTCCGACATTATTTGTAGCCAAAATAGGATGAGGTAGGCCAAGAAAGCAGAAAAAAAAAAATTTAGTCCCTAATTCCGTCCAAACTCGACCCGGGTAAGAAATTCCGAAAAAAATAGCAAAAAATTTCAAAAAATTAAAAAGCCTCTTTCCGGCATTATTTCTAGCCAAAACGGGGATAAGATAGGCCGAGAAAGTGAAAGAAAAAAAAATTTAGTCCCAAATTCCGTTCTTACTCGATTTTGGCAAGAAAATTCCCAAAAAAAAAAGTCAAAAAAAATCAAAAAATTAGAAAACTCTTTCCAGCATTATTTATAGTGAAAATGGGATGATGTAGGCTGAAAAAGAGAGAAAAATTTTAGTCCCAAATTCCATTCATACTCGGCCCGGGGAAGAAAATTGCGAAAAAAATAACATAAAATTTCAAAAAATTAAAAAACCTCTTTCCGACATTATTTTTTAGCCAAAATGGGATGTGATAGGCCGAGAAAGAGGAAAAAAAAAAATTTAGTCCCGAATTCCGTTCAAACTCGACCTGAGCTAGAAAATTCCAAAAAAAATAGCAAAAAAATTCAAAAAACTAAAAAAGTTAATTCTGGCATTATTTCTATTCAAAATGGGTTGAGAATGGCCGAGAAAGAGAGAAAAAATTTTAGTCCCGAATTCCGGTCATACTCGACCTGGGCTAGAAAATTCCGAAAACAATAGCAAAAAAAATCA
The DNA here is from genome assembly GCA_036321655.1 of Quercus alba. Classification (NCBI taxonomy): domain Eukaryota; kingdom Viridiplantae; phylum Streptophyta; class Magnoliopsida; order Fagales; family Fagaceae; genus Quercus; species Quercus alba. The sequence continues at coordinate 52,730,335 of CM070301.1, forward strand.
AAAATTAAGAAACTTAATTCTGGCATTATTTCTATCCAAAAAGGGTTGAGAGAGGCTGAGAAAGAGACAAAAACATTTTAGTCCCAAATTCCGTTCATACTCGACCCAGGCAAGAAAACTATGAAAAAAATTGGAAAAAAATTCAAAAAATTAAAAAAACCTTTTTCCAGCATCATTTTTAGCCAAAACGGGATGAGATAGCCCGGGAAAGAAAGAAAAAAGTTGTAGTCCCGAATTCCGTTCCTACTCAAGCCTGGCTAGAAAATTCCTAAAGAAAAAGCAAAAAAATGAAAAACCTCTTTACGGCATTATTTTTAGCAAAAACAGAATGAGATAGCCCGGTAAAGAGAGAAAAAAAATTGTAGTCCCGAATTCCGTTCCAACCCGAGCAGGGCAAGAAAATTCTTTAAAAAATAGCAAAAAGATTAAAAAATCTCATTCCGGCATTATTTCCGGCGAAAATGGAAATGGGATAAGCCGAGAAGGAGAGAAGAAAGTTTTAGTCCCGAATTCCATTCATACTTGACTCGGAGAAGAAAATTCCGAAAATAATAGCAAAAAAAATTCAAAAAATTAAAAAACCTCTTTCTGGCATTATTTTTAGCCAAAACGGGATGAGATAGCCCGGGATAGAGAGAAAAAAATTGTAGTCCCGAATTCTGTTCATACTCGACCAGGGCAAGAAAATCCGAAAAAAATTGCCAAAAAATTAAAAAAATAAAAAAAAAAACCTCTTTCTGGTATTATTTTTAGTGAAAACGGGATGAGATAGGCCGAGAAAGGGAGAAAAATATTTTATTCCCGAATTCCGTTCATACTCGACCCGGGCAAGTAAATAATGAAAAAAATAGCAAAAAAAATTAAAAATTAAAAAACCTCTTTCCAGCATTATTTTTATCCAACACGGGATGTGATAGCCCAGGAAACAGAGAAAAAAGTTGTAGTCCCGAATTCCGTTACTACCCGAGCCTCGCTAGAAATTCCTAAAGAAAAAGCAAAAAAAATGAAAAACCTCTTTACAGCAATATTTTTCGCAAAAACAGAATGAGATAGCCTGGTAAAGAGAGAAAAAAATTGTAGTCCCGAATTCCATTCCTACCCGAGCAGGGCAAGAAAATTCTTTAAAAAATAGCAAAAAAATTAAAAAACCTCATTCCGGCATTATTTCCAGCGAAAACGGGAATGAGATAAGCCGAGATGGAGAGAAGAAAGTTTTATTCCCGAGTTTCGTTCAAACTCGACACAGGCAAGAAAATTTCGAAAAAAATAGCAAAAAAATTCAAAAAAACTAAAAAACCTCATTCCGGCATTATTTCGAGCCAAAACGGGATGAGATAGGCCAAGAAAGAGAAAAAAAAAATTTCAGTCCCGAATTTCGTTCATACTCGGCCCGGGGAAGAAAATTGCGAAAAAAATAGCAAAAAATTAAAAAAACCTCCTTCCAGCATTATTTTTAGCCAAAACAGGATGAGCTAGGCCAGGAAAAAGAAAAAAAAAAAAAAATTTAGTCCCGAATTCTGTTCATACACGGCCCCAGGAAGAAAATTGCGAAAAAATAGCCAAAAAATTCAAAAAATAAGAACCTCTTTCTGGCATTATTTTGAGCCAAAACAGGATGGATAGGCCGAGAAAGAGACAAAAAAAATTTTGGACCCGAATTCCGTTCATACTAGATTCGGGCAAGAAAGCTCCAAAAAAAAAAAATGAAAAAAAAATGAAAAAATGAAAAAACCTCTTTCCAGCATTATTTTTAGTGAAAACAGGATGAGATAGGCCGAAAAAGAGAGAAAAAAATTTGTAGTCCCGAATTCTGTTCATACTCGACCAGGGCAAGAAAATTCCGAAAAAAATTGCCAAAAAATTCAAAAAATAAAAAAAAACCTCTTTCTGGTATTATTTTTAGCGAAAACGGGATGAGAAAGGCCGAGAAAGAGAGAAAAATATTTTTGTCCCGAATTCCGTTCATACTCGACCCCGGCAAGAAAATTCCGTAAAAAATAGCAAAAAAATTCAAAAATTAAAAAACCTCAGTCCGGCATTATTTCCAGTATTATTTTTAGCCAAAACGGGATGAGATAGCCCGGCGTAGAGAGAAAAAAATTGTAGCCCCTAATTCTGTTCATACTCGACCAGGGCAAGAAAACTCCGAAAAAAATTGCCAAAAAATTCAAAAAAAAAAAAAAAAAAAAAAACCTCTTTCTGGTATTATTTTTAGTGAAAACGGGTTGAGACAGGTCGAGAAAGAGAGAAAAATATTTTAGTCCCGAATTCCGTTCATACTCGACCCGGGCAAGTAAATTATGAAAAAAATAGCAAAAAAATTTTAAAAATTAAAAAACCTCTTTCCAACATTATTTTTAGCCAAAACGGGATGTGATAGCCCGGGAAAGAGAGAAAAAAATTTTAGTCCTGAATTTCGTTCCTATCCGAGTCGGGTAAGAAAATTCCAAAGAAATAGCAAAAAAATTCAAAAATATGAAAAAACCTCATTCCGGCATTATTTCTAGCCGAAACGGGAATGAGATAGGCTGAGAAAGAGGGAAGAAAATTTTAGTCCCGAATTTCGTTCATAGTCGACTCGGGGAAGAAAACTCCGAAAATAATAGAAAAAAATTCAAAAAATTAAAAACCCTCTTTCCGACATTATTTTTCGCCAAAACGGGATGAGATAAGCCAAGAAAGAGAGAGAAAAAAACTTTAGTCCCGAATTCCGTTCATAATCGGCCCTGGGAAGAAAATTGCGAAAAAAAATAACAAAAAAATTCAAAAAATTAAAAAAATCTCATTCTGGCATTATTTCTAGCCAAAACGGTATGAGATAGGCCAAGAAAGACGAAAAAAAATTTTACTCCCGAGTTCCGTTCAAACTCAGCACAGGCAAGAAAATTCCGAAAAAAATAGCAAAAAAATTCAAAAAATTAAAAAAACCCTTTCCAACATTATTTTTTGCAAAAATAGGCTTAGGTAGGCCAAGAAAGAGAAAAAAAAAATTTTAGTCCCGAATTCTGTTCAAACTCGGCCCGAGGAAGAACATTGCGAAAAAAATAACATAAAAATTAAAAAAAATAAAAAACCTCTTTCCGGCATTATTTTTGGAGAAAAGGGGATGATATAGGCCGAGAAAGAGGAAAAAAAATTTTAGTCCCGAATTCCATTTATACTCGACCCCCGGCAAGAAAATTCCTTAAAAAATAGCAAAAAAAATTAAGAAATTAAAAAACCTCATTCCGGCATAATTTCGAGCCAAAACGGGATGAGATAGGCCAAGAAAGAGAAAAAAAAAATTCAGTCCTGAATTCCGTTCATGCTCAGCCCGGGGAAGAAAATTGCGAAAAAAATCGCAAAAAATTCAAAAACCTCCTTCCAGCATTATTTTTGGCCAAAACATGATGAGATAGGCTAGGAAAGAGAAAAAAAAAAATTTAGTCCCAAATTCCGTTCATACTCGGCCCCGGGAAGAAAATTGCGGAAAAAATGGCCTAAAAATTCAAAAAATAAGAACCTCTTTCCGGCATTATTTTGAGACAAAACGGGATGAGATAGGCCGAGAAAGAGACAAAAAAAATATTGGACCCAAATTCCGTTCACACTCGACCCCGGCAAGAAAATTCTGAAAAAAATAGCAAAAAAAATCAAAAAATTAAAAAACCTCATTCTAGCATTATTTGTAGCCAAAACGGGTTGAGATAGGCTGAGAAAGAGGAAAAAAAATTTTAGTCCCGAATTCCGCTCAAACTCGACCTGAGTTAGAAAATTCTGAAAAAAATAGTAAAAAAATTCAAAAAATTAATAAACGTCTTTCCAGCATTATTTTTAGCCACAACGGGATGAGATAGCCCAGGAAAGAGAGAAAAAAAATCGTAGTCCCGAATTCCGTTCCAACCCGAGCAAGGTAAGAAAATTCTATAAAAAATAGCAAAAAAATTAAAAAAAATTAAAAAACCTCTTTCCGACATTATTTATAGCCAAAATGGGATGAGATAGGCTGAGAAAGAGAGAAAAAAATATTAGTCCCGAATTCCGTTCATACTCGACCTAGGCAAGAAAACTCCGAAAATAATAGCAAAAAAATTTTAAAAACTAAAAAATATCTTTCCAGCATTATTTTTAGCCAAAACGGGATGAGATAGGCCTACTAAGAGAGAAAAAAAAAATTAGTCCCAAATTCCATTCATAATCGTCCCTGGGAAGAAAATTGTGAAAAAAAATAGCAAAAAAATTCAAAAAATTAAAAAACCTCATTCCGGTATTATTTTTAGCCAAAACGGTATGAGATAGGCCGAGAAAGAGGAAAAAAAATTTTACTCCCGAGTTCCGTTCAAACTCGACACAGGCAAGAAAATTCCGAAAAAAATAGCAAAAAAATTCAAAAAATTTAAAAACCCCTTTCCAACATTATTTTTTGCCAAAACAGGATTCGATAGGCCAGGAAAGAGAGAAAAAAATTTTAGACCCGAATTCCGTTCAAACTCGGCCTGAGAAAGTAAATTGCGAAAAAAATAACTTAAAAATTTAAAAAAATAAAAAACCTCTTTCCGGCATTATTTTTAGCCAAAACTGGATGAGATAGGCTGAGAAAGAGAAAAAAAAATTTTAGTCCCAAATTCTATTCATACTCGACCAGGGCAAGAAAATTCCGAAAAAAATAGCAAAAAATTTCAAAAAATTAAAAAACTTCATTCCGGCATTATTTCTAGCCAAGAAAGAGAGAAAAAAAAAACTTTAGTGCCGAATTCCATTCATAATCGGCCCTGGGAAGAAAATTGCGAAAAAAATAACAAGAAAATTCAAAAAATTAAAAAAACCTCATTCCGGCATTATTTTCGAGCCGAAACGGGATGAGATAGGCCGAGAAAGAGGGAAAAAAAATTTTAGTCCCGAGTTCCGTTCAAAATCGACCCAGACGAGAAAATTCCGTAAAAAATAGCAAAAAAATTCAAAAAATTTAAAAACCCCTTTTCGGCATTATTTTTAGCCAAAACAGGATGAGATAGGCCGAGAAAGAGAAAAAAAAAAATTTTAGTCCCGAACTCCGTTCTTACTTGATCCGGGCAAGAAAATTCGAAAAAAAATAGAAAAAAAAAAAATCAAAAAATTAAGAAACCTCTTTCTAGCATTATTTTTAGCGAAAACCGGATGATATAGGCCAAGAAAGAAAGAATAAAATTTTAGTCTCGATTTCCGTTCAAACTCGACCCGGCAAGAAAATTCCTTAAAAATAGCAAAAAAAATTAAAAAACCTCATTCCAGCATTATTTCGAGCCGAAATAGGATGAGATAGGCTAGGAAAGAGAAAAAAAAAATTAGTCCCGAATTCCGTTCATACTCTGCCCCGGGAAGAAAATTGCGAAAAAAATAGCCAAAAAATTCAAAAAATAAGAACCTCTTTCGGCATTATTTTGAGCCAAAACAGGATGAGATAGGCCGAAAAAGAGACAAAAAAAATTTTGGATCCGAATTCCGTTCACACTTGACCCTGGCAAGAAAATTATGAAAAAAATAGCAAAAAAAATCAAAAAATTAAAAAATATCATTCCAGCATTATTTGTAGCCAAAATGGGTTGAGATAGGCTGAGAAAGAGGAAAAACAATTTTAGTCCTGAATTCCGTTCAAACTCGACCTGGGTAAGAAAATTCCGAAAAAAGTAGTAAAAAATTTCAAGAAATTAAAAAACCACTTTCCGGCATTATTTTTAGTCAAAACGGGATGAGATAGGCCAAGAAAGGGAAAAAAAAAAATTTAGTCCGGAATTCTGTTCTTACTGGATACGGGCAAGAAAATTCCAAAAAAAAAAAAAAGAAAAAAATTAAAAAACCCCTTTCCAGCATTATTTTTAGTGAAAACAGGATGAGATAGGCTGAAAAAGAGAGAAAAAAATTTTATTCCCGAATTCCTTTCATACTCAGCCTGGGGAAGAAAATTGCGAAAAAAATGACATAAAAATTCAAAAAATTAAAAAACCTCTTTCCGCTATTATTTTTAGCCAAAACGGGATGAGATAGGCCGAGAAAGATAAAAAATCTTCGTCCCAAATTCTGTTCCAACTCAACCCGAGCTAGAAAATTCCAAAAAAAATTGGAAAAAAATTCAAAAAGTTAATTCTGGCTTTATTTCTATCCAATATGGGTTGAGAATGGTCGAGAAAGAGAGAAAAAAATTTTAGTCCTGAATTCCGTTCATACTCGACACAGGCAAGAAAATTCCAAAAAAAAAAAGCAAAGAAATTCAAAAAATTAAAAAACTGTTTCTGGCATTTTTTCTAGACAAAACAAGATGTGATTGGCCGAAAAAGAGAAAAAAAAAAATTATAGTCCCGAATTCCGTTCATACTCGACCCTGGCAAGAAAATTCCGAAAAAAATAGCAAAAAAAATTAAAAAATTAAAAAACTTAATTCCGGCACTATTTCTATCCAAAAAGGTTTGAAAGAGGATGAGAAAGGGAGAAAAATTTTTTAGTCCCGAATTCCGTTCATACTCGACCCTGGCAAAAAAATTCCTAAAAAAATTAAAAAAAAATTAAAAAAAAACCTCTTTCCAGCATTATTTTTAGCCAAAACGGGACGAGATAGCCAAGTAAAGAGAAAAAAATTGTAGTCCTGAATTCCGTTTCTACCCAAGTAGGGCAAGAAAATTCTTTAAAAAATAGCAAAAAAATTTAAAAACTTCATTCCTGCAATATTTCTAGCCAAAACGGGAATGAGATAAGCCGAGAAAGAAGGAAGAAAATTTTAGTCCCGAATTCCGAGAATAATAGCAAAAAAATTCAAAAAATTAAAAAACTTCTTTCCGGAATTATTTTTTGCCATAACGGATGAGATAGGCCAAGAAAGAGAGAAAAAAAATTTAGCCCCGAATTCCGTTCATAATCGGCCCTGGGAAGAAGATTGCAAAAAAAAAAAGGTAAAAAATTCAAAAAACCTCATTCCGGCATTATTTCTAGCCAAAAAGGAATGAGATAGGCCGATAAAGAGGAAAATAAATTTTAGTCCCGCGTTCCGTTCAAACTCGACCCGGGCAAGAAAATTCTGAAAAAAAATAGCAAAAAAATTCAAAATATTAAAAAACCCCTTTTCAGTATTATTTTTAGCCAAAACAGGATGAGATAGACCGAGAAAGAGAAACAAAAAAAATTTTACTCCTGAATACCGTTCTTACTTGATCCAGGCAAGAAAATTCCAAAAAAAATATTAAAAAAAATCAAAAAATTAAAAAACCTCTTTCCAGCATTATTTTTAGCTAAAACGAGATGATATAAGTCGAGAAAGAGAAAAAAAAAATTTAGTCCCAAATTTCGTTCATACTCTACCCCGGAAAAAAAATTCCTTAAACAATAGCAGAAATAATCAAAAAATTAAAAAACCTGTTTCCAGCATTATTTTTAGTGAAAACGGGATGAGATAGGCCTAAAAAGAGAAAAAAAAAATTTATCCCCAAATTCCTTTCATACTCGGCCTGGGGAAGACAATTGCGAAAAAAATAACATAAAAATTCAAATTTTGTTCCTATCCTACCTGAGCTAGAAAATTCCAAAAATAATAGCAAAAAAAATTCAAAAAATTAAAAAAGTTAATTCTGGCATTATTTCTATCCAAAATGGGTCGAGAATGGCCGAGAAAGAGAGAAAAAATTTTTAGTCCCGAATTCCGTTCATACTCGACCCAAGCAAGAAAATTCTGAAAAACATAGCAAACAAATTCAAAAATTTAAAAAACCTGTTCTTGGCATTATTTCTGGCCAAAACAGGATGTGATTGGCCGAGAAAGAGAAAAAAAAAATTGTAGTCCCAAATTCCATTCTTACTCAACCCAGGCAAGAAAATTCCGAAAAAAGTAGCTAAAAATTCAAAAAATTAAAAAACCCCTTCCCAGATTTTTTTTTAGCCAAAACAGGATGAGATAGGCCGAGACAGAGAAAAAAATATTTTAGTCCTGAATTCCGTTCTTAATCGATCCGGGCAACAAAATTCCAAAAAAAATATAAGAAAAAAATCAAAAAATTAAAAAACCTATTTCCAGCATTATTTTTAGCGAAAACGGGATGATATAGGCCGAGAAAGAGAAAAAAAAATTTTAGTCCCGAATTCCGTTCATACTCGACCCGGGCGTGAGAATTTCGAAAAAAATAGCAAACAAATTCAAAAAATTAAAAAACCTATTTCTAGCGTTATTTCTAGCCAAAATAGGACGCGATTGGCCGTGAAAGAGAAAAAAAAAATTATAGTCCCGAATTCCGTTCATACTCGACCCAAGCAAGAAAATTCCGAAAAACATAGCAAACAAATTCAAAAATTTTAAAACCTGTTCCTGGCATTATTTCTGGCCAAAACAGGATGTGATTGGCCCGAGAAAGAGAAAAAAAAAATTATAGTCCCAAATTCCATTCTTACTCAACCCAGGCAAGAAAATTCCGAAAAAAGTAGCTAAAAAATTCAAAAAATTAAAAAACCCCTTCCCAGCAATTTTTTTTAGCCAAAACAGGATGAGATAGGCCGAGACAGAGAAAAAAATATTTTAGTCCTGAATTCCATTCTTAATCGATCCGGGCAACAAAATTCCAAAAAAAATATAAGAAAAAAATCAAAAAATTAAAAAACCTCTTTCCAGCAATATTTTTAGCGAAAACGGGATGATATAGGCCGAGAAAGAGAAAAAAAAATTTTAGTCCCGAATTCCGTTCATACTCGACCCGGGCATGAGAATTTCGAAAAAAATAGCAAACAAAATTAAAAAATTAAAAACTTAATTCCGTCATTATTTCTATCCAGAATGGGTTGAGAGTGGCTGAGAAAGAGAGAAAAAAATTTTAATCCCGAATTCCGCTAATACTCGACTCGGGCAAGAAAATTCTAAAAAAAATAGCAAAAAAATTCAAAAAATTTAAAAAACCTCTTTCTAGCATTATTTTTAGCCAAAACAGGACGAGATAGGCTCAGAAAGAGTGAAAAAAATATTAGACCCAAATTCCGTTCATACTCGACCCGTGCAAGAAAATTCCAAAAAAAATTCAAAAAATCAAAAAACCTCTTTCCTGCATTATTTTTAGCTAAAACGGGATGAGATGGCCCGGGAAACATATAAAAAAATTGTAGTCCCGAATTCCGTTCCTACCCGAGCCGGGCAAGAAAATTCCTAAAAAAAAGTAAAAAAATTCAAAAAATTAAAAAACCTCTTTATAGCATTATTTTTTGCCAAAACGGGATGAGATAGGCTTAGAAAGAGTGAAAATAATTTTAGTCCCAAATTCTGTTCCTACCCAACCCAAGCAAGAAAATTCATAAAAAATAGCAAAAAAATTCAAAAACTCAAAAAAGATAATTCCGGCATTATTTCAATCCAAAACGGGTTGAGGGAGGCCGAGAAAGAGAAAAAAAATTTTAATCCCGAATTCTATTCCAACACAACCCGATCTAGAAAATTCCAAAAAAAATTGCAAAAAAATTCAAAAAAATAAAAAAGTTAATTCCAGTATTATTTCTATCCAGAATGGGTTGAGAGTGGCTAAGAAAGAGAAAAAAAAAAATTTAGTCCCGAATCCCGTTAATGCTTGACTCGGGCAAGATAATTCCAAAAAAAATAGCAAAAAAATTCAAAAAATTAAAAACCTCTTTCTGGCATTATATCTATCCAAAATGGGTTGCTAGTGGCTGAGAAAGAGAAAAAAACAATTTAGTCCCGAATTCTGTTAATACTCGTCCAGGGCAAGAAAATTGCGAAAAAAATAGCAAAAGAATTCAAAAAATTTAAAAACCTAACCTGGCCTTATTTCTAGCCAAAACGGGAATGAGATAGGCCGAGAAAGAGAAAAGAAAATTTTAGTCCCGAATTCCGTTCATACTCGACCCGAGGAAGAAAATTCCGAAAATAATATCAAAAACATTCAAAAAATTAAAAAACCTCTTTCCGGCATTATTTTTAGCCAAAACAGGATGAGATAGGCCGAGACAGAGAAAAAAAAATTTTAGTCCCGAATTCCGTTCTTAATCGATCCGGGCAACAAAATTCCAAAAAAAATAGAAAAAAAATTCAAAAAATTAAAAAAACCTCTTTCCAGCATTATTTTTAGCCAAAACGGGACGAGATAAGCTGAGAAAGAGTGAAAAAAATATTAGGCCCGAATTCCGTTCATACTCGACCCGTGCAAGAAAATTCCAAAAAAAATTCAAAAATTCAAAAAATCAAAAAACCTCTTTCCTGCATTATTTTTAGCTAAAACGAGATGAGATGGCCCGGGAAACATATAAAAAAATTGTAGTCCCGAATTCCGTTCCTACCCGAGCCGGGCAAGAAAATTCCTAAAAAAAAGTAAAAAAAATATCAAAAAATTAAAAAACCTCTTTACAGCATTATTTATTGCCAAAACGGGATGAGATAGGCAGAGAAAGAGTGAAAATAATTTTAGTCCCAAATTCTGTTCCTACCCAACCCAAGCAAGAAAATTCATAAAAAATAGCAAAAAAAATTCAAAAACTTAAAAAAGATAATTCCGGCATTAGTTCAATCCAAAACGGGTTGAGGGAGGCCGAGAAAGAGAGAAAAAAATTTTTGTCCTGAATTCTATTCCAACACAACCCGATCTAGAAAATTCCAAAAAAAAATTGCAAAAAAATTCAAAAAAATAAAAAAAGTTAATTCCGGTATTATTTCTATCCAGAATGGGTTGAGAGTGGCTAAGAAAGAGAAAAAAAAATTTAGTCCCGAATCCCGTTAATGCTTGACTCGGGCAAGATAATTCCAAAAAAAATAGCAAAAAAATTCAAAAAATAAAAAAACCTCTTTCTGGCATTATATCTATCCAAAATGGGTTGCTAGTGGCTGAGAAAGAGAAAAAAAAAATTTAGTTCCGAATTCTGTTCATACTCGTCCAGGGCAAGGAAATTGCGAAAAATATAGCAAAAGAATTCAAAAAATTAAAAAACCTAATCTGGCATTATTTCTAGCCAAAACGGGAATGAGATAGGCCGAGAAAGAGAAAAGAAAATTTTAGTCCCGAATTCCGTTCATACTCGACCCGAGGAAGAAAATTCCGAAAATAATATCAAAAACATTCAAAAAATTAAAAAACCTCTTTCCGGCATTATTTTTAGACAAAACAAGATGAGATAGGCCGAGACAGAGGAAAAAAAATTTTAGTCCCGAATTCCGTTCTTAATCGATCCGGGCAACAAAATTCCAAAAAAAATAGAAAAAAAATTCAAAAAACTAAAAAAACCTCTTTCCAGCATTATTTTTAGCCAAAACGGAACGAGATAGGCTGAGAAAGAGTGAAAAAAATATTAGGCCCGAATTTCGTTCATACTCGACCCGTGCAAGAAAATTCCAAAAAAAATTCAAAAATTCAAAAAATCGAAAAACCTCTTTCCAGCATTATTTTTAGCTAAAACGAGATGAGATGGCCCGGGAAACATATAAAAAAATTGTAGTCCCGAATTCCGTTCCTACCCGAGCCGGGCAAGAAAATTCCTAAAAAAAAGTAAAAAAATATCAAAAAATTTAAAAACCTCTTTACAGCATTATTTTTTGCCAAAACGGGATGAGATAGGCCGAGAAAGAGTGAAAATAATTTTAGTCCCAAATTCTGTTCCTACCCAACCCAAGCAAGAAAATTCATAAAAAATAGCAAAAAAATTCAAAAACTTAAAAAAGATAATTCCGGCATTATTTCAATCCAAAACGGGTTGGGGGAGGCCGAGAAAGAGAGAAAAAAATTTTAGTCCCGAATTCTATTCTAACACAACCCGATCTAGAAAATTCCAAAAAAAATTGCAAAAAAATTCAAAAAAATAAAAAAGTTAATTCCGGTATTATTTCTATCCAGAATGTGTTGAGAGTGGCTAAGAAAGAGAAAAAAAAAAATTTAGTCCCGAATCCCGGTAATGCTCGACTCGGGCAAGATAATTCCAAAAAAAATAGCAAAAAAATTAAAAAAATTAAAAAACCTCTTTCTGGCATTATATCTATCCAAAATGGGTTGCTAGTGGCTGAGAAAGAGGAAAAAAAAAAATTTAGTCCCGAATTCTGTTCATACTCGTCCAGGGCAAGAAAATTGCGAAAAATATAGCAAAAGAATTCAAAAAATTAAAAAACCTAATCTCGTATTATTTCTAGCCAAAACGGGAATGAGATAGGCCGAGAAAGAGAAAAGAAAATTTTAGTCCCGAATTCCGTTCATACTCGATCCGAGGAAGAAAATTCCGAAAAAAAAAAATAGTAAAAAAATTCAAAAAATCAAAAAACCCCTTTCTGGCGTTATTTGTAGCCAAAACGGAATGAGATAGGCTGAGAAAGAGTGAAGAAAATTTCAGTCCCGAATTCTGTTCATACTTGACCTGGGCAAGAAAATTCTTAAAAAAATAGCGAAAAAAATTAAAAGATTAGAAAACCTCTTTCCGACCTTATTTTTAGCCAAAACAGGATAAGATAGGACGAGAAAGAGAGGAAAAAATTTTAGCCCCGAATTCCGTTCATACTCGACCCCGGGAAGAAAATTCTGAAAAAAATAGCAAAAAAATTAATAAAATTAAAAAACCTCATTCCGGCATTGTTTTTAGCCAAAACGGGATGAGATAGGCCACGAAAGAGGAAAAAAGTTTAGTCCTGAATTCCGTTCATACGCAACCCGGGCAAGAAAATTTTCAAAAAATAGTAATAAAATTCAAAAAATTAAAAAACCTCTTTCTGGCATTATTTGCATCCAAAATGGGATGACATAGGTCAAGAAAGAGAGAAAAAACTTTTAGTCCCGAATTCCGATCGTACTTGACCCGGGCAAGAAAATTTCGAAAAAAATAGCAAAAAAATTCAAAAAATTAAAAAACTTCTTCCTAGCATTATTTTTAGCCAAAATGGAATGAGATAGGCCAAGAAAGAGAGAAAAAAATTTTAGTCCCGAATTCTGTTTATACTCGACCTTGGCAAGAAAATTTCGAAAAAAATAGCAAAAAAATTTAAACGATTAAAAAACCTATTTCCGGTCTTATTTTTAGCCAAAACGGGATAAGATACACCGAGAAAGAGGGAAAAAAATTTTAGTCCCGAATTCCGTTCATACTTGACCCTGGCAAGAAAATTCTGCAAAAAATAGCATAAAAATTCATAAAATTAAAAAACCTCATTTCGACATTGTTTTTAGCCAAAACGGGTTCAGAGGCCGCGAAAGAAGAAAAAATGTTTTAGTCCCGAATTCCGTTCATACTCGACCCGGGCAAAAAAGTTCCCAAAAAAATAGAAAAAAAATTTTAAAAAATTGAAAAACCCCTTTCCGACATTATTTTTAGACAAAACGGGATTGGATAGGCCGAGAAAGAGAAAAAGAAATTTTAGTCCTGAATTCCATTCATACACGATTCGGGAAAAAAAATACCAAAAAAAATAGAAAAAAAATCAAAAAAATTAAAAAACCTCTTTCGCCCATTAGTTTTAGACATAACAGGATGAGATAGGCGGAAACAAAGGGAAAAAAATTTTAGTCCTGAATTCCATTTATACTCGGCCCCGGGAAGAAAATTGCCAAAAAAATAGCAAAAAAATTCAAAAAATTAAAAAACCACTTTCCGGCATTATTTCTAGCCAAAATGAGATGAGATAGGACGAGAATGAGAGAAAATATTTTAGTCCCAAACACTGTTCATACTCGACCCTGAGTAGAAAATTCAGAAAAAAAAAATAGCAAAAAAATTAAAAAAATTCAAAAACCTCTTTCTGGCATTATTTCTACCTAAAAAGTGATGAGATAATCCGAGAAAGCGAGAAAAAAATTTTAGTCCCGAATTCCACTCATACACGTCCAGAGCAAGAAAATTCCGAAAGAAATAGCAAAAAATTAGAAAACCTCTTTCCGGCCTTATTTTTAGCCAAAAAGAGATGAGATAGGCTGGGAAAGGGAGAAAAAAATTTTAGTCCCGAATTCCGTGCATACTCGACCCTGGCAAGAAAATTCCGAAAAAAATAGCAAAAAAATTAATAAAATTAAAAAAACTCATTCTGGCATTGTTTTAAGCCAAAACAGGATGAGATAGGCCGTGAAAGAGGAAAATAGTTTAGTCCCGAATTTCGTTCATACTCGACCCAGGCAAGAAAATTTAAAAAAAAAATAGCAAAAAAATTAAAAAACCTCTTTCTGGCGTTATTTGTAGCCAAAACGGAATGAGATAGGCCGAGAAAGATTGAAAAAAATTTCAGTCCTGAATTCTGTTCACACTCGACCTGGGCAAGAAAATTCCTAAAAAAATAGCAAAAGAAATTAAAAGATTAAAAAACCTCTTTCTGGCCTTATTTTTAGCCAAAACGGGATAAGATAGGACGAGAAAGAGAGAAAAATTTTAGCCTCGAATTCCGTTCATACTCGACCCCGCATGAAAATTCCGAAAAAAACAGCAGAAAAATTAATTAAATTAAAAAACCTCATTCCGGCATTGTTTTCAGCCAAAACGGGATGAGATAGGCCACGAAAGAGGAAAAAAGTTTAGTTCCGAATTCTGTTTATACGCGACCCAGGCAAGAAAATTTCGAAAATTAGCAAAAAAATTCAAAAAATTAAAAAACCTCTTTCTAGCGTTATTTGTATCCAAAACGGGATGAGATAGGTCGAGAAAGAGAGAAAAAACTTTTAGTCCCGAATTCCGATCATACTCGACCCGGGCAAGAAAATTCCGAAAAAAATAGCAAAAAAATTCAAAAAATTAAAAAACTTCTTCCTAGCATTATTTTTAGCCAAAACGGAATAGGATAGGCCCAGAAAGGGAGAAAAAAATTTTAGTCCCGAATTCTGTTCATACTCGACCTTGGCAAGAAAATTCCCAAAAAAATAGCAAAAAATTTTTAAAAATTAAAAAAAAAAACTCTTTCCGGCCCTATTTTTAGCCAAAACGGAATGAGATAGGCCGAGAAAGAGAGGAAAAAAATTTAGTCCCGAATTCTGTTCATACTCGACCTTGGCAAGAAAATTCCGAAAAAAATAGCAAAAAAATTTAAAAAATTAAAAAACCTCTTTCCGGCCTTATTTTTTGCCAAAACAAGATGAGATAGGCTGAGAAAGAGAAAAAAAAATTATAGTCCCGAATTCCGTTCATACTCGACCCTGGCAAGAAAATTCCAAAAAAAAAAAAAGCAAAAAAATTCAAAAAACTAAAAAAACCTCATTCTGGCATTATTTCTACCCAAAATGTGATGAGATAATCCGAGAAAGCGAGAAAAAAATTTTAGTCCCGACTTCCATTCATAATCGACCAGAGCAAGAAAATTCTGAAAAAAGTAGCAAAAAGTTAAAAATCGTCTTTCCGGCCTTATTTTTAGACAAAACGAGATGAGATAGGCCGAGAAAGAGAGAAAAAAATTATAGTCCCAAATTCCGTTCATACTCGACCCGGGCAAGAAAATTCCGAAAAAAATAGCAACAAAATTAAAAAAAAAAAATTAAAAAACTACTTTCCTTCATTATTTATAGCCAAAACAGGATGAGGTACTCCGAGAAAGCGAGAAAAAAATTTTAGTCCCGAATTCTGTTCATACTCGACTTTGCCAAAAAAATTTCGAAAAAAATAGCAAAAAAATTTAAAAGATTAAAAAACCTATTTTCAGCCTTATTTTTAGCCAAAACGGGATAAGATAGGCCAAGAAAGAGGGAAAAAAATTTTAGTCCCGAATTCCGTTCATACTTGACCCTGGCAGGAAAATTCCGCAAAAAATCGCATAAAAATTCATAAAATTAAGAAACCTCATTCCGGCATTGTTTTTAGCCAAAACGGGTTCAGATAGGCTGTGAAAGAGGAAAAAATGTTTTAGTCCCAAATTCCGTTCATACTCGACCCGGGCAAAAAAGTTCCGAAAAAAATTGAAAAAAAAAATTAAAAGAATTGAAAAACCCCTTTCCGACATTATTTTTAGCTAAAACGGGTTAGGATAGGCCGAGAAAGAGAAAAAAAAAATTTAATCCTGAATTCCATTCATACACGATCCGGGAAAGAAAACTCCAAAAAAAAATAGAAAAAAAATCAAAAAAAATAAAAAACCTCTTTCGGGAATTAGTTTTAGACATAACGGGATGAGATAGGTGTAAACGAAGAGAAAAAAATTTTAGTCCAGAATTCCGTTTATACTTGGCCCCGGGAAGAAAATTGCCAAAAAAATAGCAAAAAAAATCAAAAAATTAAAAAACCACTTTCCGGCATTATTTCTAGCCAAAACGTGATGAGATAATCTGAGAAAGCGAGAAAAAAATTTTAGTCCCGAATTCTGTTCATACTCGACCTTCGCGAGAAAATTTCGAAAAAAATAGCAAAAAAATTTAAAAGATTAAAAAACCTATTTCCGGCCTTAATTTTAGCCAAAACGGGATAAAGTAGGACGAGAAAGAGAGAAAAAAATTTTAGCCCCGAATTCCGTTCATACTCGACCCCGACAAGAAAATTCCGAAAAAAAAAGCAAAAAAATTAATAATATTAAAAAACCCCATTCCTGCATTGTTTTTAGCCAAAACGGGATGAGATAGGCCACGAAAGAGGAAAAAAGTTTAGTCCCAAATTCCGTTTATACGCGACCCGGGAAAGAAAATTACGAAAAATAGCAAAAAAATTCAAAAAATCAAAAAACCTCTTTCTGCGTTATTTGTATCCAAAACGGGATGAGATAGGTCGAGAAAGAGAGAAAAAAATTTTAGTCCCGAGTTCCGTTCATACTCGACCCTGGCAAGAAAATTCCGAAAAAAATAGCAAAAAAATTCGAAAAATTAAAAAAACCTCTTTCGGGCAATATTTCTACCCAAAACGTGATGTGATAATCCGAGAAAGCGAGAAAAAAATTTTAGTCCCGACTTCCATTCATACTCGACCAGAGCAAGAAAATTCCGAAAAAAATAGCAAAAAATTAAAAAACCTCTTTCCGGCCTTATTTTTAGCCAAAACGTGATGAGATAGGCCGAGAAAGAGTGAAAAAAAATTTTGTCCCGAATTCTGTTCATTCTCGACCTTGGCAAGAAAATTCCGAAAAAAAAATAGCCAAAAAATTAAAAAAAAATTAAAAAAACTCTTTCCGGCCTTATTTTTAGCCAAAACGAGATGAGATAGGCCGAGAAAGAGAAAAAAAAAAAATTTAGTCCCGAATTCCGATCATACTCGACCCCGACAAAAAAATTCAGAAAAAAATAGCAACAAAATTAAAAAACCACTTTCTGTCATTATTTATAGCCAAAACGGGATGAGATATTCTGAGAAAGCGAGAAAAAAATTTCGGTCCCGAATTCTGTTCCAACCCAACCCAAGCCAGAAAATTCCAAAAAAAACTAGGAAAAAAATTTTAAAAATTAAAAAAGCTAATTCCGACATTAATTCTATCCAAAACGGATTTAGGGAGACCGAGAAAGAGAGAAAAAATTTTTTGTCACGAATTCTGTTCATACTCGACCTGGGAAAGAAAATTCCTAAAAAAATAGCAAAAAAAATTAAAAGATTAAAAAAACCTCTTTCCGGCCTTATTTTTAGCCAAAACGGGATAAGATAGGACGAGAAAGAAAGAAAAAAAATTTTAGTCCTGAATTCTGTTCATACTCGACCCACGCAAGAAAATTCCGAAAAAAATAGGAAAATAATTCAAAAAATTAAAAAACCTCTTTCCGGCATTATTTGTAGCCAAAATGGGATGAGATAGGCTAAGAAAGAGTGAAAAAAATTTCAGTCCCGAATTCTGTTCCTACCCAACCCATGCCAGAAAATTCCAAAAAAAACTAGCAAAAAAATTCAAAAAGTTAATTCCGACATTATTTCTATCCAAAATGGGCTTTAGAGAGATCGAGAAAGAGAAAAAAATTTTAGTCCCGCATTATGTTCATACTCGACCTGGGCAAGAAAATTTCGAAAAAAATAGCAAAAAAATTTAAAAGATTAAAAAACCTATTTCCGTGCTTATTTTTAGCCAAAACGGGATAAGATTGGCCAAGAAAGAGAAAAAAATTTTAGTCCCGACTTCCGTTCATACTCAACCGCAGCAAGAACATTCCGAAAAAAATAGCAAAAAAATTAATAAAATTAAACAACCTCATTCCAGCATTGTTTTTAGCCAAAACAGGATGAGATAGGCCACGAAAGAGGAAAAAAATTTAGTCCCGAATTCCGTTCATACGCGACCCGGGCAAGAAAATTTCGAAAAATGGCAAAAAAATTGAAAAAATTAAATAACCTCTTTCTGGCGTTATTTGTATCCAAAACGGGATGAGATATGTCGAGAATGAGAAAAAAAAAATTTAGTCCCGAATTTCGATCATACTCGACCCGGGCAAGAAAATTCCGAAAAATATAGAAAAAAAATTCAAAAAATTAAAAAACTTCTTCCTAGCAATATTTTTAGCCAAAACGGAATGAGATAGGCCGAGAAAGAGAGAAAAAAATTTTAGTCTCGAATTCTGTTTATACTCGACCTTGGCAAGAAAATTCCGAAAAAAATAGCAAAAAAATTAAAAAAATTGAAAAAAAAAAACTCTTTCTGGCCTTATTTTTAGCCAAAGCGAGATGAGATAGGCCGAGAACAAGAAAAAAAAAAATTTAGTCCCGAATTCCGATCATACTCGACCCCAGCAAAGAAAATTCCGAAAAAAATAGCAATAAAATTCATAAAATTAAAAAACCTCATTCCAGCATTGTTTTTAGCCAAAACGGGATGAGGTAGGCCACGAAAGAGGGAAAAAAGTTATTGTCCCGAATTCCGTTCATACTCGACCCATGCAAGAAAATTCCGAAAAAGATAGGAATAAAATTCAAAAAATTAAAAAACCTCTTTCGGGCATTTTTTTTAGCCAAAACGGGTTGAGATAGGCCGAGAAAGAGGAAAATAGTTTAGTCCCGAATTCCGTTCATACTCGACCCGGGCAAGAAAATTTCAAAAAAAATAGCAAAAAAATTCAAAAAATTAAAAAACCTCTTTCTAGCAATATTTATTGCCAAAACGGAATGAGATAGGCTGAGAAGGAGTGAAAAAAATTTCAGTCCCGAATTCTGTTCCTACCCGACCCAAGCCAAAAAATTCCAAAAAAAAGTAGCAGAAAAATTCAAAAAGTTAATTCCGACATTATTACTATCCAAAACGGGTTTAGGGAGATGAAGAAAGAGAAAAAAAAAATTTAGTCCCGAATTCTGTTCATACTCGACCTAGGCAAGAAAATTCCGTAAAAAATAGCAATAAAATTCATAAAATTAAAAAACCTCATTCCGGCATTGTTTTTAGCCAAAACGGGATGAGATAGGCTGCGAAAGAGGGAAAAAAGTTTTTGTCCCGAATTCCGTTCATACCCGACCCTTGCAAGAAAATTCCGAAAAAAATAGCAAAAAAATTCAAAAAATTTAAAAATCTCTTTCCGGTGTTATTTTTAGCCAAAACGGGATGAGATAGGCCGAGAAAGAGAAAAAAAAAAAATTTTAGTCCCGAATTCCATTCATACTCAACCCCGGCAGGAAAATTCCGAAAAAAAATAGCAAAAAAATACATAAAATTAAAAGGCCTCATTCCGGAATTGTTTTTAGCCAAAACAGGATGAGATAGGCCGTGAAAGAAGAAAAAAAGTTTTTGTCCTGAATTCCGATCATAGTCGATCCGGGAAAGAAAATTCCATAAAAAATAGAAAAAAAATCAAAAAATTAAAAAACCTCTTTACGGCATTAGTTTTATACATAACGGGATGAGATAGGTCGAAACAGAGAGAAAAAAATTTTAGTCCTGAATTCCGTTCATACTTGGCCCCGGGAAGAAAATTGCGAAAAAAATAGCAAAAAAAATCAAAAACCACTTTCCGGCATTATTTCTAGCGAAAACGAGATGAGATAGGCTGAGAAAGAGATAAATAAATTTTAGTCCCAAATTTCGATCATACTCAACCCCGACTAGAAAATTCAGAAAAAAATGGCAAAAAAATTAAAAAACCTCTTTCTGGCATTATTTCTACCCAAAACGTGATGAGATAGTCCGAGAAAGCGAGAAAAAAATTTTAGTCCCGAATCCCATTCATACTTGACCAGAGCAAGAAAATTCCGAAAAAAATAGCAAAAAATTAAAAAACCAGTTTCCGGCCTTATTTTTAGCCAAAACGAGATGGGATAGGCCGAGAAAGAGAAAAAGAAATTTTAGTCCCGAATTCCATTCATACTCGACCCTGGCAAAAAATTCCGAAAAAAATAGCAAAAAAATTCAAAAAATTTAAAAACCTCTGTCCAGCATTATTTTTAGCCAAAACGGGATGAGATAGGTCGAGAAAGAGAAAAAAATTTTCGTCCCGAATTCCGTTCATACTCGACCCCGTCTAGAAAATTCCGAAAGAAATAGCAAAAAAATTAATAAAATTAAGAAACCTCATTCGGGCATTGTTTTAAGCCAACACAGGATGAGATATGCCGCGAAAGAGGAAAATAGTTTAGTACCGAATTCCGTTCTTACTCGACCCGAGCAAGAAACTTTTTAAAAAAATAGCAAAAAAATTCGAAAAATTTAAAAAACCTCTTTCTGGCATTATTTGTAGCCAAAACGGGATGAGATAGGCCGAGAAAGGGTGAAAAAAATTTCAGTCCCGAATTCTGTTCCTACCCAACCCAAGCCAGAAATTTCCAAAAAAAAACTAGCAAAAAAATTCAAAAAGTTAATTCCGACATTATTTCTATCCAAAACAGGTTTAGAGAGATCGAGAAAGAGAAAAAAATTTTAGTCCCGAATTATGTTCATACTCGACCTGGGCAAGAAAATTTCGAAAAAAATAGCAAAGAAATTTTAGGGATTAAAAAACCTATTTCCAGCCTTATTTTTCGTCAAAAGGGGATAAGATAGGCCGAGAAAGAAAAAAAAAAATTTAGTCCCGAATTCCGTTCGTACTCAACCCCGGCAAGAAAATTCCGAAAAATATAGCAAAAAAATTCAAAAAATTAAAAAACTTCTTCCTAGCATTATTTCAAACCAAAACGGAATGAGATAGACCGAGAAAGGGAGAAAAAAATTTTAGTCCCGAATTCTTTTAATACTTGACCTTGGCAAGAAAATTCCGAAAAACATAACAAAAAAAATTTTAAAAATTAAAAAAACTCTTTCCGGCCCTATTTTTAGCCAAAACGGAATGAGATAGGCCGAGAAAGAGAGAAAAAAATTTTAGTCCCGAATTCTGTTCATACTCAACCTTGGCAAGAAAATTCCGAAAAAAATAGCAAAAAAATATAAAAAATTAAAAAACCTCTTTCCAGCCTTATTTCTAGCCGAAACGAGATGAGATAGGCCAAGAAAGAGAGAAAAAAATTATACTCCCGAATTCCGTTCATACTCGACCCTGGCAAGAAAATTCCGAAAAAAATAGCAAAAAAATTCGAAAAATTAAAAAAACCTCTTTCAGGCAATATTTCTACCCAAAACGTGATGTGATAATCCGAGAAAGCGAGAAAAAAATTTTAGTCCCGACTTCCATTCATACTCGACCAGAGCAAGAAAATTCCGAAAAAAATAGCAAAAAATTAAAAAACCTCTTTCCGGCCTTATTTTTAGCCCAAACGTGATGAGATAGGCCGAGAAAGAGTGAAAAAAAATTTTGTCCCGAATTCTGATCATACTCGACCCCGACAAAAAAATTCAGAAAAAAATAGCAACAAAATTAAAAAACCACTTTCTCTCATTATTTATAGCCAAAACGGGATGAGATATTCTTAGAAAGCGAGAAAAAAATTTCGGTCCCGAATTCTGTTCCAACCCAACCCAAGCCAGAAAATTCCAAAAAAAACTAGGAAAAAAATTTAAAAAATTAAAAAAGCTAATTCTGACATTAATTCTATCCAAAACGGATTTAGGGAGACCGAGAAAGAGAGAAAAAAATTTTAGTCACGAATTCTGTTCATACTCGACCTGGGAAAGAAAATTCCTAAAAAAATAGCAAAAAAAATTAAAAGATTAAAAAAACCTCTTTCCGGCCTTATTTTTAGCCAAAACGGGATAAGATAGGACGAGAAAGAAAGAGAAAAATTTAGTCTTGAATTCTGTTCATACTCGACCCACGCAAGAAAATTCCGAAAAAAATAGCAAAATAATTCAAAAAATTAAAAAACCTCTTTCCGGCATTATTTGTAGCCAAAATGGGATGAGATAGGCTAAGAAAGAGTGAAAAAAATTTCAGTCCCGAATTCTGTTCCTACCCAACCCAAGCCAGAAAATTCCAAAAAAAACTAGCAAAAAAATTCAAAAAGTTAATTCCGACATTATTTCTATCCAAAATGGGTTTTAGAGAGATCGAGAAAGGGAAAAAAATTTTAGTCCCGCATTATGTTCATACTCGACCTGGGCAAGAAAATTTCGAAAAATTAGCAAAAAAATTTAAAAGATTAAAAAACCTATTTCCGGCCTTATTTTTAACCAAAACGGGATAAGATTGGCCAAGAAAGAGAAAAAAATTTTAGTCCCGACTTCCGTTCATACTCGACCCCAGCAAGAAAATTCCGAAAAAAATAGGAAAAAAATTAAAAAAATTGAAAAAAAAAACTCTTTCTGGCCTTATTTTTAGCCAAAGCGAGATGAGATAGGCCGAGAACGAGAAAAAAAAAAATTTAGTCCCGAATTCCGATCATACTCGACCCCGGCAAAGAAAATTCCGAAAAAAATAGCAATAAAATTCATAAAATTAAAAAACCTCATTCCAGCATTGTTTTTAGCCAAAACGGGATGAGGTAGGCCGCGAAAGAGGGAAAAAAGTTATTGTCCCGAATTCCGTTCATACTCGACCCATGCAAGAAAATTCCGAAAAAGATAGGAAAAAATTCAAAAAATTAAAAAACCTCTTTCCGGCATTTTTTTTAGCCAAAACGGGTTGAGATAGGCCGAGAAAGAGAAAAAAAAATTTTAGTCCCGAATTCCGTTCATACTCGACCTCGGCAAGAAAATTCTGAAAAAAATAGCAAAAAGATTAATAAAATTAAGAAACCTCATTCCGGCATTGTTTTAAGCCAAAACAGGATGAGATAGGCCGCGAAAGAGGAAAATAGTTTAGTCCCGAATTCCGTTCATACTCGACCCGGGCAAGAAAATTTCAAAAAAAATAGCAAAAAAATTCAAAAAATTAAAAAACCTCTTTCTGGCAATATTTGTTGCCAAAACGGAATGAGATAGGCTGAGAAGTAGTTAAAAAAATTTCAGTCCCGAATTCTGTTCCTACCCAACCCAAGCCAAAAAATTCCAAAAAAAAGTAGCAAAAAAATTCAAAAAGTTAATTCCGATATTATTTCTATCCAAAACGGGTTTAGGGAGATCAAGAAAGAGAAAAAAAAAAAATTTAGTCCCAAATTCTGTTCATACTCGACCTAGGCAAGAAAATTCCGTAAAAAATAGCAATAAAATTCATAAAATTAAAAAACCTCATTCCGGCATTGTTTTTAGCCAAAACGGGATGAGATAGGCTGCGAAAGAGGGAAAAAAGTTTTTGTCCCGAATACCGTTCATACCCGACCCTTGGAAGAAAATTCCGAAAAAAATAGCAAAAAAATTCAAAAAATTTAAAAATCTCTTTCCGGTGTTATTTTTAGCCAAAACGGGATGAGATAGGCCGAGAAAGAGAAAAAAAAAAAAATTTAGTCCCGAATTCCATTCATACTCAACCCCGGCTGGAAAATTCCGAAAAAAATACATAAAATTAAAAGGCCTCATTCCGGAATTATTTTTAGCCAAAACAGGATGAGATAGGCCGTGAATGAAGAAAAAAAGTTTTTGTTCTGAATTCCGATCATAGTCGATCCGGGAAAGAAAATTCCATAAAAAATAGAAAAAAAATCAAAAAAATTAAAAAACCTCTTTACGGCATTAGTTTTAGACATAACGGGATGAGATAGGTCGAAACAGAGAGAAAAAAATTTTAGTCCTGAATTCCGTTCATACTTGGCCTCGGGAAGAAAATTGCGAAAAAAATAGCAAAAAAATTCAAAAACCACTTTCCGGCATTATTTCTAGCAAAAACGAGATGAGATAGGCTGAGAAAGAGATAAATAAATTTTAGTCCCAAATTTCGATCATACTCGACCCCGACTAGAAAATTCAAAAAAAATGGCAAAAAAATTAAAAAACCTCTTTCTGGCATTATTTCTACCCAAAACTTGATGAGATAATCCGAGAAAGCGAGAAAAAAATTTTAGTCCCGAATTCCATTCATACATGACCAGAGCAAGAAAATTCCGAAAAAAATAGCAAAAAATTAAAAAACCAGTTTCCGGCCTTATTTTTAGCCAAAACGAGATGGGATAGGCCGAGAAAGAGAAAAAGAAATTTTAGTCCCGAATTCCATTCATACTCGACCCTGGCAAAAAATTCCGAAAAAAATAGCAAAAAAATTCAAAAAATTTAAAAACCTCTTTCGAGCATTATTTTTAGCCAAAACGGGATGAGATAGGTCGAGAAAGAGAAAAAAAATTTCTTCCCGAATTCCGTTCATACTCGACCAGAGCAAGAAAATTCCGAAAAAAATAGCAAAAAATTAAAAAACGTCTTTCCGGCCTTATTTTTAGCAAAAACGTGATGAGATAGGCCGAGAAAGAGTGAAAAAAAATTTTGTCCCGAATTCTGTTCGTTCTCGACCTTGGCGAGAAAATTCCGAAAAAAAATAGCCAAAAAATTAAAAAAAATTAAAAAAACTCTTTCCGGCCTTATTTTTAGCCAAAACGAGATGAGATAGGCCGAGAAAGAGAAAAAAAAAAAATTTAGTCCCGAATTCCGATCATACTCGACCCCGACAAAAAAATTCAGAAAAAAATAGCAACAAAATTAAAAAACCACTTTCTGTCATTATTTATAGCCAAAACGGGGTGAGATATTCTGAGAAAGCGAGAAAAAAATTTCGGTCCCGAATTCTGTTCCAACCCAACCCAAGCCAGAAAATTCCAAAAAAAACTAGGAAAAAAATTTAAAAAATTAAAAAAGCTAATTCCGACATTAATTCTATCCAAAACGGATTTAGGGAGACCGAGAAAGAGAGAAAAAAATTTTAGTCACGAATTCTGTTCATACTCGACCTGGGAAAGAAAATTCCTAAAAAAATAGCAAAAAAAATTAAAAGATTAAAAAAACCTCTTTCCGGCCTTATTTTTAGCCAAAACGGGATAAGATAGGACGAGAAAGAAAGAAAAAAATTTTAGTCCTGAATTCTGTTCATGCTCGACCCACGCAAGAAAATTCAGAAAAAAATAGCAAAATAATTCAAAAAATTAAAAAACCTCATTCCGGCATTATTTGTAACCAAAATGGGATGAGATAGGCTAAGAAAGAGTGAAAAAAATTTCAGTCCCGAATTCTTTTCCTACCGAACCCAAGCCAGAAAATTCCAAAAAAAACTAGCAAAAAAATTCAAAAAGTTAATTCCGACATTATTTCTATCCAAAATGGGTTTTAGAGAGATCGAGAAAGAGAAAAAAATTTTAGTCCCGCATTATGTTCATACTAGACCTGGGCAAGAAAATTTCGAAAAAAATAGCAAAAAAATTTAAAAGATTAAAAAACCTATTTCCGGCCTTATTTTTAGCCAAAACGGGATAAGATTGGCCGAGAAAGAGAAAAAAATTTTAGTCCCGACTTCCGTTCATACTCGACCCCAGCAAGAAAATTCCGAAAAAAATAGCAAAAAAATTAATAAAATTAAAAAACCTCATTCCAGCATTGTTTTTAGCCAAAACATGATGAGATAGGCCACGAAAAAGGAAAAAAATTTAGTCCCGAATTCCGTTCATACGCGACCCGGGCAAGAAAATTTCGAAAAATGGCAAAAAAATTGAAACAATTAAATAACCTCTTTCTGGCGTTATTTGTATCCAAAACGGGATGAGATATGTCGAGAAAGAGAAAAAAAAATTTTAGTCCCGAATTTCGATCATACTCGACCCGGGCAAGAAAATTCCGAAAAATATAGCAAAAAAATTCAAAAAATTAAAAAACTTCTTCCTAGCAATATTTTTAGCCAAAACGGAATGAGATAGGCCGAGAAAGAGAGAAAAAAATTGTAGTCCCGAATTCTGTTTATACTCGACCTTGGCAAGAAAATTCCGAAAAAAATAGCAAAAAAATTAAAAAAATTGAAAAAAAAAAAAAACTCTTTCTGGCCTTATTTTTAGCCAAAGCGAGATGAGATAGGCCGAGAACGAGAAAAAAAAAATTTAGTCCCGAATTCCGATCATACTCGACCCCGGCAAAGAAAATTCCGAAAAAAATAGCAATAAAATTCATAAAATTAAAAAACCTCATTCCAGCATTGTTTTTAGCCAAAACGGGAAGAGGTAGGCCGCGAAAGAGGGAAAAAAGTTATTGTCCCGAATTTCGTTCATACTCGACCCATGCAAGAAAATTCCGAAAAAGATAGGAAAAAAATTCAAAAAATTAAAAAACCTCTTTCCGGCATTTTTTTTAGCCAAAACGGGTTGAGATAGGCCGAGAAAGAGAAAAAAAATTTTAGTCCCGAATTCCGTTCATACTCGACCCCGGCAAGAAAATTCTGAAAAAAATAGGAAAAAAATTAATAAAATTAAGAAACCTCATTCCGGCATTGTTTTAAGCCAAAACAGGATGAGATAGGCCGCGAAAGAGGAAAATAGTTTAGTCCCGAATTCCGTTCATACTCGACCCGGGCAAGAAAATTTCAAAAAAAATAGCAAAAAAATTCAAAGAATTAAAAAACCTCTTTCTGGCAATATTTGTTGCCAAAACGGAATGAGATAGGCTGAGAAGGAGTGAAAAAAATTTCAGTTCCGAATTCTGTTCCTACCCAACCCAAGCCAAAAAATTCCAAAAAAAAGTAGCAAAAAAATTCAAAAAGTTAATTCCGACAGTATTTCTATCCAAAACGGGTTTAGGGAGATCAAGAAAGAGAAAAAAAAAATTTAGTCCCGAATTCTGTTCATACTTGACCTAGGCAAGAAAATTCCGTAAAACATAGCAATAAAATTCATAAAATTAAAAAACCTCATTCCGGAATTGTTTTTAGCCAAAACGGGATGAGATAGGCTGCGAAAGAGGGAAAAAAGTTTTTGTCCCGAATTCCGTTCATACCCGACCCTTGCAAGAAAATTCCGAAAAAAATAGCAAAAAAATTCAAAAAATTTAAAAATCTCTTTCCGGTGTTATTTTTAGCCAAAACGGGATGAGATAGGCCGAGAAAGAGAAAAAAAAAAAATTTAGTCCCGAATTCCATTCATACTCAACCCCGGCTGGAAAATTCCGAAAAAAATAGCAAAAAAATACATAAAATTAAAAGGCCTCATTCCGGAATTATTTTTAGCCAAAACAGGATGAGATAGGCCGTGAATGAAGAAAAAAAGTTTTTGTCCTGAATTCCGATCATAGTCGATCCGGGAAAGAAAATTCCATAAAAAATAGAAAAAAAATAAAAATTAAAAAACCCCTTTACGGCATTAGTTTTAGACATAACGGGATGAGATAGGTCGAAACAGAGAGAAAAAAATTTTAGTCCAGAATTCCGTTCATACTTGGCCCCGGGAAGAAAATTGCGAAAAAAATAGCAAAAAAATTCAAAAACCACTTTCCGGCATTATTTCTAGCGAAAACGAGATGAGATAGGCTGAGAAAGAGATAAATAAATTTTAGTCCCAAATTTCGATCATACTCGACCCCGACTAGAAAATTCAGAAAAAAATGGCAAAAAAATTAAAAAACCTCTTTCTGGCATTATTTCTACCCAAAACGTGATGAGATAATCCGAGAAAGCGATAAAAAAATTTTAGTCCCGAATTCCATTCATACTTGACCAGAGCAAGAAAATTCCGAAAAAATTAGCAAAAAATTAAAAAACCAGTTTCCGGCCTTATTTTTAGCCAAAACGAGATGGGATAGGCCGAGAAAGAGAAAAAGAAATTTTAGTCCCGAATTCGATTCATACTCGACCCTGGCAAAAAATTCCGTTAAAAAATAGCAAAAAAAAGTCAAAAAATTTAAAAACCTCTTTCGAGCATTATTTTTAGCCAAAACGGGATGAGATAGGTCGAGAAAGAGAAAAAAATTTTCGTCCTGAATTCCGTTCATACTCGACCCCGTCTAGAAAATTCCGAAAGAAATAGCAAAAAAATTAATAAAATTAAGAAACCTCATTCGGGCATTGTTTTAAGCCAACACAGGATGAGATATGCCGCGAAAGAGGAAAATAGTTTAGTACCGAATTCCGTTCTTAGTCGACCCGAGCAAGAAACTTTTTAAAAAAATAGCAAAAAAATTCGAAAAATTTAAAAAACATCTTTCTGGCATTATTTGTAGCCAAAACGGGATGAGATAGGCCGAGAAAGGGTGAAAAAAATTTCAGTCCCGAATTCTGTTCCTACCCAACCCAAGCCAGAAATTTCCAGAAAAAACTAGCAAAAAAATTCAAAAAGTTAATTCCGACATTATTTCTATCCAAAACAGGTTTAGAGAGATCGAGAAAGAGAAAAAAATTTTAGTCCCGAATTATGTTCATACTCGACCTGGGTAAAAAAATAGCAAAAAAATTTTAGGGATTAAAAAACCTATTTCCAGCCTTATTTTTCGCCAAAAGGGGATAAGATAGGCCGTGAAAGAAAAAAAAAAAAATTTTGTCCCGAATTCCGTTCGTACTCAACCCCGGCAAGAAAATTCCGAAAAAAAGAGCAAAAAAATTCAAAAAATTAAAAAACTTCTTCCTAGCATTATTTCTAACCAAAACGGAATGAGATAGACCGAGAAAGGGAGAAAAAAATTTTAGTCCCGAATTCTGTTAATACTCGACCTTGGCAAAAAAATTCCGAAAAACATAGCAAAAAAAATTTTAAAAATTAAAAAAACTCTTTCCAGCCCTATTTTTAGCCAAAACGGAATGAGATAGGCCGAGAAAGAGAAAAAAATTTTAGCCCCGAATTCTGTTCATACTCAACCTTTGCAAGAAAATTCCGAAAAAAATAGCAAAAAAATTTAAAAAATTAAAAAACCTCTTTCCAGCCTTATTTTTAGCCAAAATGAGATGAGATAGGCCAAGAAAGAGAGAAAAAAATTATACTCCCGAATTCCGTTCATACTCGACCCTGGCAAGAAAATTCCGAAAAAAATAGCAAAAAAATTCGAAAAATTAAAAAAAAGTCTTTCGGGCAATATTTCTACCCAAAACGTGATGTGATAATCCGAGAAAGCGAGAAAAAAATTTTAGTCCCGACTTCCATTCATACTCGACCAGAGCAAGAAAATTTCGAAAAAAATAGTAAAAAATTACAAAACCTCTTTCCGGCCTTATTTTTAGCCAAAACGTGATGAGATAGGCCGAGAAAGAGTGAAAAAAAAAAATTTGTCCCGAATTCTGTTCATTCTCGACCTTGGCAAGAAAATTCCGAAAAAAAATAGCCAAAAAATTAAAAAAAATTAAAAAAACTCTTTCCGGCCTTATTTTTAGCCAAAACAAGATGAGATAGGCCGAGAAAGAGAAAAAAAAAAATTTAGTCCCGAATTCCGATCATACTCGACCCCGACAAAAAAATTCAGAAAAAAATAGCAACAAAATAAAAAAAAAACCACTTTCTGTCATTATTTATAGCCAAAACGGGATGAGATATTCTGAGAAAGCGAGAAAAAAATTTCGGTCCCGAATTCTGTTCCAACCCAACCCAAGCCAGAAAATTCCAAAAAAAACTAGGAAAAAAATTTAAAAAATTCAAAAAGCTAATTCCGACATTAATTCTATCCAAAACGGATTTAGGGAGACCGAGAAAGAGAGAAAAAAATTTTAGTCACGAATTCTGTTCATACTCGACCTGGGAAAGAAAATTCCTAAAAAAATAGCAAAAAAAATTAAAAGATTAAAAAAACATCTTTCCGGCCTTATTTTTAGCCAAAACGGGGATAAGATAGGACGAGAAAGAAAGAAAAAAGTTTTAGTCCTGAATTCTATTCATACTCGACCCACGCAAGAAAATTCCGAAAAAAATAGTAAAACAATTCAAAAAATTAAAAAACCTCTTTCCGGCATTATTTGTAGCCAAAATGGGATGAGATAGGCTAAGAAAGAGTGAAAAAAATTTCAGTCCCGAATTCTGTTCCTACCCAACCCAAGCCAGAAAATTCCAAAAAAAACTAGCAAAAAAATTCAAAAAGTTAATTCCGACATTATTTCTATCCAAAATGGGTTTTAGAGAGATCGAGAAAGAGAAAAAAAATTTAGTCCCGCATTATGTTCATACTCGACCTGGGCAAGAAAATTTCGAAAAAAATAGCAAAAAAATTTAAAAGATTAAAAAACCTATTTCCGGCCTTATTTTTAGCCAAAACGGGATAAGATTGGCTGAGAAAGAGAAAAAAATTTTAGTCCCGACTTCTGTTCATACTCGACCCCAGCAAGAAAATTCATAAAAAAATAGCAAAAAAATTAATAAAATTAAAAAACCTCATTCCAGCATTGTTTTTAGCCAAAACAGGATGAGATAGGCCACGAAAGAGGAAAAAAATTTAGTCCCGAATTCCTTTCATACGCGACCCGGGCAAGAAAATTTCGAAAAATGGCAAAAAAATTGAAAAAATTAAATAACCTCTTTCTGGCGTTATTTGTATCCAAAACGGGATGAGATATGTCGAGAAAGAGAAAAAAAAATTTTAGTCCCGAATTTCGATCATACTCGACCCGGGCAAGAAAATTCCGAAAAATATAGCAAAAAAATTCAAAAAATTAAAAAACTTCTTCCTAGCAATATTTTTAGCCAAAACGGAATGAGATAGGCCGAGAAAGAGAGAAAAAAATTTTAGTCCCGAATTCTGTTTATACTCGACCTTGGCAAGAAAATTCCGAAAAAAATAGCAAAAAAATTTAAAAAATTGAAAAAAAAAACTCTTTCTGGCCTTATTTTTAGCCAAAGCGAGATGAGATAGGCCGAGAACGAGAAAAAAAAAAATTTAGTCCCGAATTCCGATCATACTCGACCCCGGCAAAGAAAATTCCGAAAAAAATAACAATAAAATTCATAAAATTAAAAAACCTCATTCCAGCATTGTTTTTAGCCAAAACGGGATGAGGTAGGCCGCGAAAGAGGGAAAAAAGTTATTGACCCAAATTCCGTTCATACTCGACCCATGCAAGAAAATTCCGAAAAGGATAGGAAAAAAATTCAAAAAATTAAAAAACCTCTTTCGGGCATTTTTTTTAGCCAAAACGGGTTGAGATAGGCCGAGAAAGAGAAAAAAAATTTTAGTCCCGAATTCCGTTCATACTCGACCCCGGCAAGAAAATTTCAAAAAAAATAGCAAAAAAATTCAAAAAATTAAAAAACCTCTTTCTGGCAATATTTGTTGCCAAAACGGAATGAGATTGGCTGAGAAGGAGTGAAAAAAATTTCAGTCCCGAATTCTGTTCCTACCTAACCCAGGCCAAAAAATTCCAAAAAAAAGTAGCAAAAAAATACAAAAAGTTAATTCCAACATTATTTCTATCCAAAACGGGTTTAGGGAGATCAAGAAAGAGAAAAAAAAATTTAGTCCCGAATTCTGTTCATACTCGACCTAGGCAAGAAAATTCCGTAAAAAATAGTAATAAAATTCATAAAATTAAAAAACCTCATTCCGGCATTGTTTTTAGCCAAAACGGGATGAGATAGGCTGTGAAAGAGGGAAAAAAGTTTTTGTCCCGAATTCCGTTCATACCCGACCCTTGCAAGAAAATTCCGAAAAAAATAGCAAAAAAATTCAAAAAATTTAAAAATCTCTTTCCGGTGTTATTTTTAGCCAAAACGGGATGAGATAGGCTGAGAAAGAGAAAAAAAAAAAAAAATTTAGTTCCAAATTCCATTCATACTCAACCCCGGCAGGAAAATTCCGAAAAAAATAGCAAAAAAATACATAAAATTAAAAGGCCTCATTCCGGAATTGTTTTTAGCCAAAACAGGATGAGATAGGCCGTGAAAGAAGAAAAAAAGTTTTTGTCCTGAATTCCGATCATAGTCGATCCGGGAAAGAAAATTCCATAAAAAATAGAAAAAAAATCAAAAAATTAAAAAACCTCTTTACGGCATTAGTTTTAGACATAACGGGATGAGATAGGTCGAAACAGAGAGAAAAAAATTTTAGTCCTCAATTCCGTTCATACTTGGCCCCGGGAAGAAAATTGCGAAAAAAATAGCAAAAAAATTCAAAAACCACTTTCCGGCATTATTTCTAGCGAAAACGAGATGAGATAGGCTGAGAAAGAGATAAATAAATTTTAGTCCCAAATTTCGATCATACTCGACCCCGACTAGAAAATTCAGAAAAAAAAATGGCAAAAAAATGAAAAAACCTCTTTCTGGCATTATTTCTACCCAAAACATGATGAGATAATCCGAGAAAGCGAGAAAAAAATTTTAGTCCCGAATTCCATTCATACTTGACTAGAGCAAGAAAATTCCGAAAAAAATAGCAAAAAATTAAAAAACCAGTTTCTGGCCTTATTTTTAGCCAAAACGAGATGGGATAGGCCGAGAAAGAGAAAAAGAAATTTTAGTCCCGAATTCCATTCATACTCGATCCTGGCAAAAAATTCCGAAAAAAATAGCAAAAAAATTCAAAAAATTTAAAAACCTCTTTCCAGCATTATTTTTAGCCAAAACGGGATGAGATAGGTCGAGAAAGAGAAAAAAATTTTCGTCCCGAATTCCGTTCATACTCGACCCCGTCTAGAAAATTCCGAAAGAAATAGCAAAAAAATTAATAAAATTAAGAAACCTCATTCGGGCATTGTTTTAAGCCAACACAGGATGAGATATGCCGCGAAAGAGGAAAATAGTTTAGTACCGAATTCCGTTCTTACTCGACCCGAGCAAGAAACTTTTTAAAAAAATAGCAAAAAAATTCGAAAAATTTAAAAAACCTCTTTCTGGCATTATTTGTAGCCAAAACGGGATGAGATAGGCCGAGAAAGGGTGAAAAAAATTTCAGTCCCGAATTCTGTTCCTACCCAACCCAAGCCAGAAATTTCCAAAAAAAACTAGCAAAAAAATTCAAAAAGTTAATTCCGACATTATTTCTATCCAAAACAGGTTTAGAGAGATCGAGAAAGAGAAAAAAATTTTAGTCCCGAATTATGTCCATACTCGACCTGGGCAAGAAAATTTCGAAAAAAATAGCAAAAAAATTTTAGGGATCAAAAAACCTATTTCCAGCCTTATTTTTCGCCAAAAGGGGATAAGATAGGCCGAGAAAGAAAAAAAAAAATTTTAGTCCCGAATTCCGTTCGTACTCAACCCCGGCAAGAAAATTCCGAAAAAAATAGAAAAAAATTCAAAAAATTAAAAAACTTCTTCCTAGCATTATTTCTAACCAAAACGGAATGAGATAGATCGAGAAAGGGAGAAAAAAATTTTAGTCCCGAATTCTGTTAATACTCGACCTTGGCAAAAAAATTCCGAAAAACATAGCAAAAAAAATTTTAAAAATTAAAAAAACTCTTTCCGGCCCTATTTTTAGCCAAAACGGAATGAAATAGGCCGAGAAAGAGAAAAAAATTTTAGTCCCGAATTCTGTTCATACTCAACCTTGGCAAGAAAATTCCGAAAAAAATAGCAAAAAAATTTAAAAAATTAAAAAACCTCTTTTCTGCCTTATTTTTAGCCAAAACGAGATGAGATAGGCCGAGAAAGAGAGAAAAATATTAGAGTCCCAAATTCCGTTCATATTCGACCCCGGCAAGAAAATTCCGAAAAAAATAGCAACAAAATTTAAAAAAAATTTAAAAAACCACTTTCCGTCATTATTTATAGCCAAAACGGGATGAGATAGTCCAATAAAGCGAGAAAAATTTTTAGTTCCGAATTCTGTTCATACTCAACCTGGGCAAGAAAATTTCGAAAAAAATATCAAAAAAATTTAAAAGATTAAAAAACCTATTTCCAGCCTTATTTTTAGACAAAACGGTATAAGATAGGCTGAGAAAGAAAGAAAAAATTTTAGTCCCGAATTTCGTTCATATTCAACCCCGGCAAGAAAATTCCAAAAAAAATAGCAAAAAAATACATAAAATTAAAAAACCTCATTCCGGAATTGTTTTTAGCCAAAACGGGATGAGATAGGCCGCGAAAGAAGAAAAAATGTTTTACTCCTGAATTCCGTTCATACTCGAACCGGGCAAGAAAGTTCCGAAAAAAATAGCAAAAAAATTAAAAAAAATTGAAAAACCCCTTTCCGACATTATTTTTAGCCAAAACGGGATTAGATAGGCTGAGAGAGAGAACAAAAAATTTTAGTTCTGAATTCCGATCATAGTTAATTCGGGAAAGAAAATTCCAAAAAATATGGGAAAAAAATCAAAAAATTATAAAATCTCTTTATGGCTTTAGTTTTAGACATAACGGGATGGGATAGGCCGAAACAGAGAGAAAAAAATTTTAGTCTTGAATTCCGTTCATACTCGGCCCCGGGAAGAAAATTGCGAAAAAAATAGCAAAAAAACTCAAAAACCACTTTCCGGCGTTATTTCTAGCCAAAACGAGATGAGATAGGCTGAGAAAGAGAGAAAAAAATTTTAGTCCCAAATTCCGATCGTACTCGACCCCGACTAGAAAATTCATAAAAAAATAGCAAAAAAATTAAAAAACCTCTTTCTGGCATTATTTCTACCCAAAACGTGATGAGATAATCCGAGAAAGGGAGAAAAAAATTTTAGTCCCGAATTCCAATCATACTCGACCAGAGTAAGAAAATTCCGAAAAAAATAGCAAAAAATTAAAAAACCTCTTTCCGGCCTTATTTTTAGCCAAAACGAGATGAGATAGGCCGAGAAAGAGAGAAAAAATTTTAGTCCCGAATTCCGTTCATACTAGACCCTGGCAAGAAAATTCCGAAAAAAATAGCAAAAAAATTGAAAAAAATTAAAAAAACCACTTTCTGGCATTATTTCTACCCAAAACGTGGTGAGATAATCCGAGAAAGCGAGAAAAAAATTTTTGTCCCGAATTCCATTCATATTCGAACAGAGCAAAAAAATTCCGAAAAAAATAGCAAAAAATTAAAAAAACTCTTTCCGGCCTTATTTTTAGCCAAAACGAGATGAGATAGACCGAGAAAGAGAAAAAAAAAAAATTTAGTCTCGAATTCCGTTCATACTCGACCCTGGCAAGAAAATTCCGAAAAATATAGCAAAAAAATTCAAAAAACTAAAAAAAACCTCTTTCTGGCATTATTTCTACCCAAAACGTGATGACATAATCCGAGAAAGCGAGAAAAAAATTTTAGTCCCGACTTCCATTCATACTCGACCAGAGTAAGAAAATTCCGAAAAAAATAGCAAAAAATTAAAAAACCTCTTTCCGACCTTAATTTTAGCCAAAATGAGATGAGATAGGCCGAGAAAGAGAAAAAAAAATTATAGTCCCAAATTCCGTTCATACTCAACCCCGGCAAGAAAATTCCAAAAAAATAGCAACAAATTGAAAAACCACTTTCGGTCATTATTTATAGCCAAAACGGGATGAGATAGTCCAATAAAGCGAGAAAAAATTTTAGTCCCGAATTCTATTCATACTCGACCTGGGCAATAAAAATTCGAAAAAAATAGCAAAAAAATTAAAAGATTAAAAAACCTATTTCCGGCCTTATTTTTAGCCAAAACGGGATGAGATAGGGCGAGAAAGAGAGAAAAAAATTTTAGTCACGAATTCCGTTCATACTCGGCCGGGGATGAAAATTGCGAAAAAAAATAGCAAAAAAATTCAAAAAATTAAAAAACCTCTTTCCGGCATTATTTCTAGCCAAAACGGGATGTGATAGGCCAAGAAAGAGAGAAAAAAATTTTAGTCCCGAATTCCGTTCATACTCGACCCGGGCAAGAAAATTCCGAAAAAAATACCAAAAAAATTAAAAAACCTCTTTCCGGCATTATTTCTAGCCAAAACAGGATTTGATAGGCCGAGAAAGATAAAAAAAAATTTTGTCCCGAATTCCGTTCATACTCGACCTGGGCAAGAAAGTTCCGAAAAAAATTGTAAAAAAATTGAGAAAATTAAAAAACCCCTTTCCGGCATTATCTTTTGCCAAAACGGGATGAAACAGGCCGAGAAATAGGAAAAAAAAAAATTTAGACCCGAATTCTGTTCATACTCGATCAGGGCAAGAAAATACCTAAAAAAAATAGAAATAAAAATAAAAAAATTAAAAAACCTCTTTCCGGCATTATTTCTAGCCAAAACGGGATGTGATAGCCGACAAAAAAAGAAACAAATTTTATTCCCGGATTCCGTTTATACTCGACCCGGGCAAGAAAATTCCGAAAAAAGTAGCAAAAAAATTCAAAAAACCTTCCAGCATTATTTTTAGCCAAAACGGGATGAGATTGGCCGAGATAGAGAAGAAAAAATTTTAGTCCCGAATTCCGTTCAAACTCGATCCGGGCAAGAAAATTCCAAAAAAAAAATAGAAATAGAATCAAAAAATTAAAAAATCTCTTTGTAGCATTATTTTTAGCTAGTATGGGATGTGATAGGCCGAAAA
Source organism: Quercus alba (assembly GCA_036321655.1). Taxonomy (NCBI): domain Eukaryota; kingdom Viridiplantae; phylum Streptophyta; class Magnoliopsida; order Fagales; family Fagaceae; genus Quercus; species Quercus alba. Next base: position 52,766,762 of record CM070301.1, read on the forward strand.
AAGTAGAAAAAAATTTTTGTCCCGAATTCCGTTCATACTCGTCTCGGGGAAGAAAATTGTGAAAAAAATATTAAAAAAATTCAAAAAATTAAAAAACCTCTTTCGGCCTTCTTTTTAGCCCAAACGGGGATGAGATAGGCCGAGAAATAGAGACAAAAATTTTAGTCCCGAATTCTATTCATTCTCAACCCAGGCAAGAAAGTTGCAAAAAAAATAGTAAAAAAATTCAAAAAATTAAAAAACCTCATTCCGGCCTTCTTTTTAGCCAAAACGGGGTGAGATAGGCCGAGAAATAGAGAGAAAAATTTTAGTCCCGAATTCTATTCATACTTGACCCAGGCAAGAAAGTTCCCAAAAAAATAGTAAAAAAATTCAAAAAATTAAAAAATCTCATTCTGGCATTATTTTTAGCCAAAACGGGACGATATAGGCCGAGAAAGAGAAAAAAAAAAAATTTAGCCCCAAATTCCGTTCATACTCGACCCGGGTAAGAAAATTCCGTAAAAAATACTTAAAAAATTAAAAAACCTCATTCCGGCATTTTTTCTAGCCAAAACGGGATGTGATAGGCCAAGAAAGGGAGAAAAAAATTTTAGCCCCGAATTCCGTTCGTACTCGACCCGGGCAAGAAAATTCCAAAAAAAATACCAAAAAATTAATAAACCTCTTTCCGGCATTATTTCTAGCCAAAACGGGATTTGATAGGCCGAGAAAGATAGAAAAAAATTTTAGTCCCAAATTCCATTCATACTCGACCCGGGCAAGAAAATTCCGAAAAAAATACTAAAAAAATTAAAAAACCTCATTCCGGCATTATTTCTAGCCAAAACGGGATGTGATAGGCCGAGAAAGGGAGAAAAAAATTTTAGTCCCGAATTCCGTTCGTACTCGACCCGGGCAAGAAAATTCCAAAAAAAATACCAAAAAATTAATAAACCTCTTTCCGGCATTATTTCTAGCCAAAACGGGATTTGATAGGCCGAGAAAGATAGAAAAAAATTTTAGTCCCAAATTCCATTCATACTCGACCCGGGCAAGAAAATTCCGAAAAAAATACTAAAAAAATTAAAAAACCTCATTCCGGCATTATTTCTAGCCAAAACGGGATGTGATAGGCCGAGAAAGGGAGAAAAAAATTTTAGCCCCGAATTCCGTTCGTACTCGACCCGGGCAAGAAAATTCCGAAAAAAATACCAAAAAAATTAAAAAACCTCTTTCCGGCATTATTTCTAGCCAAAACGAGATTTGATAGGTCGAGAAAGATAGAAAAAAATTTTAGTCCCAAATACTGTTCATACTAGACCCGGGCATGAAAATTCCAAAAAAAATCGCAAAAAACATCATAAAATTAAAAAAATACTTCGGACATTATTTCTAGCCAAAACGGGATGAGATAGATCGAGAAAGAGAGAAAACAATTTTAGTCCCGAATTCCGTTCTTACTCGACTCCGGAAAGAAAAATCCGAAAAAAAATAGCAAAAAAATTCATTAAATTAAAAAACCTCATTCCGGCAGTATTTTTACCCAAAACGGGATGAGATAGGCTGAGAAAGAGAAAAAAACAATTTTTGTCCCGAATTCCGTTCATACTTGACCTGGGCAAGAAAGTTCCGAAAAAAATTGCAAAAAAATTCAGAAAATTAAAAAACCCCTTTCCGGCATTATCTTTTGCCAAAACGGGATGAGATAGACCGAGAAAGAGAAAAAAAAAATTTAGACCCGAATTCCGTTCATACTCGATCAGGGCAAGAAAATACCTAAAAAAATATAAATAAAAATCAAAAAATTAAAAAACCTCTTTCCGGCATTATTTCTAGCCAAAACGGGATGTGATAGGCCGACAAAGAGAAAACAAAAATTTATTCCCGGATTCCGTTTATACTCGACCTGGGCAAGAAAATTCCGAAAAAAGTAGCAAAAAAATTCAAAAAATTAAAAAAACTTTCCAGCATTATTTTTAGCCAAAACGGGATGAGATTGGCCGAGATAGAGAAGAAAAAATTTTAGTCCCGAATTCCGTTCAAACTCGATCCGGGCAAGAAAATTCCAAAAAAAAAAAAAAAGAAATAGAATCAAAAAATTAAAAAATCTCTTTGTAGCATTATTTTTAGCTAGTATGGGATGTGATAGGCCGAAAAAAGTAGAAAAAATTATTTGTCCCGAATTCCATTCATACTCGTCCCGAGGAAGAAAATTGTGAAAAAAATAGCAAAAAAATTCAAAAAATTAAAAAACCTCTTTCGGCCTTCCTTTTACCCAAAACGGGATGAGATAGGCTGAGAAATAGAAAGAAAAGTTTTAGTCCCAAATTCTATTCATTCTCGACCCGGGCAAGAAAGTTCCAAAAAAAATAGTAAAAAAATTCAAAAAATTAAAAAACCTCTTTCCGGCCTTCTTTTTAGCCAAAACGGGATGAGATAGGCCGAGAAATAGAGAGAAAAATTTTAGTCCCGAATTCTATTCATACTTGACCCGGACAAGAAAGTTCCAAAAAAAATAGCAAAAAAATTCAAAAAATTAAAAAACCTCATTCCGGCATTATTTTTAGTCAAAACGGGATGAGAAAGGCCGAGAAAGGGTGAAAAAAATTTTAGTCCCGAATTCTGTTCCTTCCCAACCTGAGCTAGAAAATTCCAAATAAAAAATAGAAAAAAAAAATCAAAAAATTAAAAAAAATGTCTTTCTAACATTATTTTTAGCCGGTACGGGATGAGATAGTCTGAAAAAAGTTGAAAAATTTTTTTGTCCAGAATTTCGCTCAAACTCGGCCCAGGGAAGAAAATTGTGAAAAAAAATAGCAAAAAAAATTCAAAAAGTTAAAAAACCTCTTTCCGGCCTTCTTTTTAGCCAAAACGGGATGAGATCTGAGAAAGAGAAAAAAAAATTTTAGTCCCGAATATGCCTAGAAAGAGTGAAAAAAATTTTATACCCGAATTCTGTCCCTACCAAACCGAAGCTAAAAAATTCCAAAAAAAAAAATAGCAAAAAAATTCAAGAAATTAAAAAAGTTAATTCCGACAGTATTTCTATCCAAAACGGGTTGAGGGAGACCGAGAAAGAGAAAAAAAAAATTTAGTCCCGAATTCCGTTCATACTCGACCCGGGCAAGAAAGTTCCGAAAGAAATAGCAAAAAAATTCAAAAACCTGTTTCTGGCACTATTTTTAGCAGAAACGGGATGAGATAGGCCGAGAAAGAGAAAAAAAAAAATTTTAGTCCTGAATTCCGTTCATATTCGACTTCGGCAAGAAAATTCTGAAAAAAATTCAAAAAATTAAAAAACCCCTTTCCGGCATTATTTTTAGCCAAAACGGGATGAGATAGGCCGAGAAAGAAAATAAAAAATTTTAGTCCCGAATTCCGTTCATACTCGATCCTGGCAAGAAAATTCCAAAAAAAATAGAAAAAAAAAACATCAAAAAATTAAAAAACCTCTTTCCGACATTATTTTTAGCCAAACGGGATTAGATAGGCCGAGAAAGAGTGAAAAAAATTTTACTCCCGAATTCTGTCCCTACCCAACCCAAGCCAAAAAATTCCAAAAAAAAAATAGCAAAAAAATTCAAGAAATTAAAAAAGTTAATTCCGACAGTATTTCTATCCAAAACGAGTTTAGGGAGACCGAGAAAGAGAAAAAAAAATTTTAGTCCCGAATTCCGTTCATACTCGACCCGGGCAAGAAAGTTCCGAAAGAAATAGCAAAAAAATTCAAAAACCTCTTTCCGGCATTATTTTTAGCCAAACGGGATGAGATAGGCCGAGAAAGAGTGAAAAAAATTTTACTCCCGAATTCTGTCCCTACCCAACCTAAGCCAAAAAATTCCAAAAAAAAAAAAAGCAAAAAAATTCAAGAAATTAAAAAAGTTAATTCCGACAGTATTTCTATCCAAAACGGGTTGAGGGAGACCGAGAAAGAGAAAAAAAAATTTTAGTCCCGAATTCCGTTCATACTCGACCCGGCCAAGAAAGTTGCGAAAGAAATAGCAAAAAAATTCAAAAACTCAAAAACCTCTTTCCGGCATTATTTTTAGCAGAAACGGGATGTGATAGGCCTAGAAAGATAGAGAAAAAAGTTTAGTCCCGAATTCCGTTCATTCTCGACCCCGGCAAGAAAATTCTGAAAAAAATACCAAAAAAAATCAAAAAATTAAAAACATACTTCCGGCATTATTTCTAGCCAAAATGGGATGAGATAGGCTGAGAAAAAGAAAAAAAAAAATTTAGACCCGAATTCCGTTCATACTCGACCCCGGCAAGAAAATTAAAAAAAAAATAGCAAAAAAATTCAAAAAATTAAAAAACCTCATTCCGGAAATATTTCTAGGGAAAACGGGATGAGATAGGCCGAGAAAGAAGAAAAAAAAATTTAGTGGGAATTTCGTTTATACTCGACCTGGGCAAGAAAATTCCGAAAAAAGTTGCAAAAAAATTCAAAAAATTAAAAAACTTTGCAGCATTATTTTGAGTCAAAACGGGATGAGATTGGCCGAGAAAGAGAAGAAAAAATTTTAGTCCCGAATTCCCTTCATACTCGATCCGGGCAAGAAAATTCCAAAAAAAATAGAAGAAAAATCAAAAAATTAAAAAATCTCATTCTAGCATTATTTTTAGCCAGTACGGGATGAGATTGGGCGAAAAAAGTAGAAAAAATTTTTTGTCCCAAATTCCATTCATACTCGGTCCGGGGAAGAAAATTGTGAAACAAATAGCAAAAAAAATTCAAAAAATTAAAAAACCTCTTTCCTGCCTTCTTTTTAGCCAAAACCGGATGAGATAGGCCGAGAAAGAGGGAAAAAAATTTTAGTCCCGAATTCTGTTCATACTCGACCTGGGCAAGAAAGTTCCGAAAAAAATTGCAAAAAATTCAAAAAATTAAAAAACCCCTTTCCGGCATTACTTATAGGCAAAACGGGATTAGATAGGCCGAGAGGGAGAAAAAAATTTTAGCCCCGAATTCTGTTCCTACCCAACCCGAGCTAGAAAATAAAAAAAAAAATAGCAAAAAAATTCAAAAAATTAAAAAAGTAAATGCCGTAATTATTTCTATCCGAAATGGTTTGAGGGTGGCCGAGAAAGAGGGAAAAAAATTTTCGTCCTGAATTCCGTTCATACTCGGCCCGCGGAAGAAAATTCGAAAAAAATAGCAAAAAAATTCAAAAAATTAAAAAACCCCTTTCCGGCATTATTTATAGGCAAAACGGGATTAGATAGGCCGAGAGGGAGAAAAAAATTTTAGCCCCGAATTCTGTTCCTACCCAACCCGAGTTAGAAAATTAAAAAAAAAAATAGCAAAAAAATTCAAAAAATTAAAAAAGTAAATGCCGTCATTATTTCTATCCGAAATGGTTTGAGGGTGGCCAAGAAAGAGAGAAAAAAATTTTAGTCCTGAATTCCGTTCATACTCGGCCCGTGGAAGAAAATTCCGAAAAAAATTGCAAAAAAATTCAAAAAATTAAAAAATCTCATTCCGGCATTATTTCTACCGAAAATGGGATGTGATAGGCCGAGAAAGATTGAGAATAATTTTAGTTACGAATTTCGTTCATACTCGACCCTGGTAAGAAAATTTCAAAAAAAAATAGCAAAAAAAATCAAAAAATAAAATAACTTACTTCTGGCGATATTTCTATCCAAAAAGGGTTGAGAGAGGCCGAGAAATAGAAAAAAAAATTTTAGTCCCGAATTCCGTTCCTACCCTAGCCGGGCAAAAAAAATTCCGAAAAAACTAGCAAAAAAATTGAAAAAATCAGAAAACCTCTTTCTGGAATTATTTTTAGCCAGAACAGGTTGAGATAGGCTGAGAAAGCGAAAAAAAAAAAAAAAAAAAAAAAATTTAGTCCCGAATTCTGTTCCTACCGAACCCAAGCTAGAAAATTCCAAGAAAACAAAATTAAATTAGTTAATTCTGGCATTATTTCTATCCGAAACTGGTTGAGTGAGACCGAGAAAGAGAGAAAAAAAATGTTACGTACGAATTCCGTTCATACTCAACCGGGGCAACAAAGTTCCGAAAAAAATAGCAAAAACATTGAAAAAATGAAAAAAACTCTTTCCAGCCTTATTTTTAGCCAAAACGAGATAAGATAGGCCGAGAAAGAGAAAAAAAAAATTTTCGTCCCCGAATTCCGTTCACACTCGATGACGGTAAGAAAATTCCGAAAAAAATAGAAAAAAAATTCAAAAAATTAAAAAACCTCATTCCGGCATTATTTTTAGTCAAAACGGGATAAGATAGGCCGAGAAAGAGAAAAAAAAAATTCTAGTCCTGAATTCCGTTCATACTCGACTTGGGCAAGAAAGTTCCGAAAAAAATAGAAAAAAAAAATCAAAAAATTAAAAAAGTTAAATCCGTCATTATTTCTATCCAAAATGGGTTGAGAGTAGCCAAGAAAGAGAGAATAAAATTTTAGTCACGAATTCCGTTCATACTAGACTCCGGGAAGAAAATTTCGAAAAAAATAACAAAAAAATTCAAAAAATTAAAAAACTCATTCGAGCATTATTTTTACCCAAAACCGGATGTGATAGGCCGGGAAAGAGGGAAAACAATTTTAGTTCCGAATTCCGTAAATACTCGATCCGGGCAAGAAAATTCAGAAAAAAATAGCAAAAAAATTCAAAAAATTAAAAAACCACTTTCTGGCATTATTTTTAGCCAAAACGGGATGAGATAGGCCGAGAAAGAGTGAAAAAAAATTTAGACCCGAATTCTGTCCCTACCCCAACCCAAGCTAAAAAATTCCAAAAAAAAAAAAAGCAAAAAAATTCAAGAAATTAAAAAGGTTAATTCCGACAGTATTTCTATCCAAAACGGGTTGAGGGAGACCGAGAAAGAGAAAAAAATTTTAGTCCCGAATTCCGTTCATACTCGACCCGGGCAAGAAAGTTCCGAAAGAAATAGCAAAAAAATTCAAAAACCTGTTTCGGGCACTATTTTTAGCAGAAACGGGATGAGATAGGCCGAGAAAGAGAAAAAAAAAATTTTAGTCCCGAATTCCGTTCATATTCGACTCCGGCAAGAAAATTCGGAAAAAAATTCAAAAAATTAAAAAACTCCTTTCCGGCATTATTTTTAGCCAAAACGGGATGAGATAGGCCGAGAAAGAAAAGAAAAAATTTTAGTCCCGAATTCCGTTCATACTCGATCCTGGCAAGAAAATTCCAAAAAAAATAGAAAAAAAAAAACATCAAAAAATTAAAAAACCTCTTTCCGGCATTATTTTTAGCCAAACGGGATGAGATAGGCCGAGAAAGAGTGAAAAAAATTTTGGTCCCGACTTCCGTTCATACTCGACCCGGGCAAGAAAATTCCAAAAAAAATAGCAAAAAAATTCAAAAAATTAAAAAACCTCATTCCAGAAATATTTCTAGGGAAAACGGGATGAGATAGGCCGAGAAAGAGGAAAAAAAATTTTAGTCCCGTATTTCGTTTATACTCGACCTGAGCAAGAAAATTCCGAATTTTGTCCCAAATTCCGTTCATACTCGGCTCGGGGAAGCAAATTGTGAAAAAAATAGCAAAAAAATTCAAAAAATTAAAAATCCTCTTTCTGGCATTATTTTTAGCCAAAACGGGATGAGATAAGCTGAGAAAGAGTGAAAAAAATTTTAGACTCGAATTCTGTCCCTACCCAACCCAAGCTAAAAAATTCCAAAAAAAAAATAGCAAAAAAATTCAAGAAATTAAAAAAGTTAATTCCGACAGTATTTCTATCCAAAATGGGTTGAGGGAGACCGAGAAAGAGAAAGAGAAAAAAAAAATTTTAGTCCCGAATTCCGTTCATACTCGACCCGGGCGAGAAAGTTCCGAAAGAAATAGCAAAAAAATTTTAAAAATTCAAAAAACTGTTTCTGGCACTATTTTTAGCAGAAACGGGATGACATAGGCCGAGAAAGAGAGAAAAAAATTTTAGTCCCGAATTCCGTTCATATTCGACTCCGGCAAGAAAATTCCGAAAAAAATTCAAAAAATTAAAAAATCCCTTTCCGGCATTATTTTTAGCCAAAACGGGATGAGATATGCGGAGAAAGAAAAGAAAAAAAATTTAGTCCCGAATTCCCATTCATACTCGATTCTAGCAAGAAAATTCCAAAAAAAAATAGAAAAAAAAACAATAAAAAATTAAAAAACCTCTTTCCGGCATTATTTTTAGACAAAACGGGATGAGATAGGCCGAGAAAGTGTGAAAAAAATTTTAGTCCCGAATTATGTCCCTACCCAACCCAAGCTAAAAAATTCCAAAAAAAAAATAGCAAAAAAATTCAAGAAATTAAAAAAAGTTAATTCCGATAGTATTTTTATCCAAAACGAGTTGAGAGAGACCGAGAAAGAGAGAAAAAAATTTTAGTCCCGAATTCCGTTCATACTCGACCCAGGCAAGAAAGTTCCGAAAGAAATAGCAAAAAAATTCAAAAACTTCAAAAACCTCTTTCTGGCATTATTTTTAGCTGAAACGGGATGTGATAGGCCTAGAAAGATAGAAAAAAAAAGTTTAGTCCCGAATTTTGTTCATTCTCGACCCGGGCAAGAAAATTCCGAAAAAAATACCAAAAAAAATAAAAAAAATTAAAAACATACTTCCGGCATTATTTCTAGCCAAAATGGGATGAGATAGGCCGAGAAAAAAAAAATTTAGAACCGAATTCCGTTCATACTCGACCCCGGCAAGAAAATTCCGAAAAAAAATCGCAAAAAAATTCATAAAACTAAAAAACACCATTCCGGCATTATTTTCAGCCAAAACGGGATGAGATAGGCCTAGAAAGAGAAAAAAAAAATTTTAGTAACGAATTCCGTTCATACACGACCCCGGCAAGAAAATTCTGAAAAAAATTGCAAAAAAATTCATAAAATTAAAAAACTTCATTCCAGCAATATTTTTAGCCAAATAAGAATGAGATAGGCTGAGAAAGAGAAAAAAAAAAAATTTGCTCCGAATTCCGTTCGTACACGACTCGGGCAAGAAAGTTTCGAAAAAAATAGAAAAAAAAAGTCAAAAAATTAAAAATCCTCTTTCCGACATTATTTCTAGCCAAAATGGGATGTGATAGGCTGAGAAAGAGAGAAAATTTTTTTAGAGAATTCCGTTCATACTCGACCCGGGCAAGAAAATTCCGAAAAAAATACCAAAAAATTAAAAAACCTCTTTCCGACATTATTTCTAGCCAAAACGGGATTTGATAGGCCGAGAAAGATAAAAAAAATTTTACTCACGAATTCCGCTCTTACTCGACCCGGGCAAGAAAATTCCAAAAAAAATTGCAAAAAAAATCATAAAATTAAAAAACATACTTCCGACATTATTTCTAGCAAGAACGGGATGAGATAGGTCGAGAAAGAGAAAAAAATTTTAGTCCCGAATTCCGTTCATACTCGACCCCGGCAAGAAAATTCCAAAAAGAAATAGCAAAAAAATTCAAAAAATTAAAAAACCTCATTCCAGCATTATTTCTAGGGAAAACGGGATGAGATAGGCCGAGAAAGAAGAAAAAAAATTGTAGTCCTGGATTCCGTTTATACTCGACCCGGGGAAGAAAATTCCAAAAAAAGTAGCAAAAAAATTCAAAAAATTAAAAAACTTTCCAACATTATTTTTAGCCAAAACGGGATGAGATTGGCTGAGAAAGAGAAGAAAAACTTTTAGTCCTGAATTCCGTTCAAACTCGATCCGGGCAAGAAAATTCCAAAAAAAAAAAAATAGAAAAATTAAAAAATCTCTTTCTAGCATTATTTTTAGCCAGTATGGGATAAGATAGGCCGAAAAAAAGTAGAAAAAATTTTTTGTCCCGAATTCCGTTCATTCTCGGCCCGGGGAAGAAAATTGTGAAAAAAATAGCAAAAAAATTCAAAAAACTAAAAAACCTCTTTCCGGCCTTCTTTTTAGCCAAATCGGGATGAGATAGGTCGAGAAACAGAGAAAAAAATTTTAGTCCCGAATTCGGTTCATACTCGACGACGGCAAGAAAATTCCGAAAAAAATAGCAAAAAAAATCAAAAAATAAAAAAACTTACTTCCGGCAATATTTCTATCCAAAAAGGGTTGAGAGAGGTCAAGAAAGAGAAAAAAAAATTTTAGTCCTGAATTTCATTCATACTAGGCCCGGGTAAAAAAATTCCGAAAGAAATAGCAAAAAAATTAAAAAAATTAAAAAACCTCATTCCAGCATTATTTCTAGCCAAAACGGGATGTGATAGGCCGAGAAAGATTGAAAAAAATTTTAGTCCCGAATTTCGTTCATACGCGACCTTGGTAAGAAAATTTTTAAAAAAAAATAGCAAAAAAAATCAAAAAATAAAAAAACATACTTCCGGCAATATTTCTATCCAAAAAGGGTTGAGAGAGGTCGAGAAAGAGAAAAAAAAAATTTAGTCCCGAATTCCGTTCCTACCCTAGCCGGGCAAGAAAATTCCGAAAAAACTAGCAAAAAAATTCAAAAAATGAGAAAACCTCTTTCAAGAATTATTTTTAGCCAAAACGGGTTGAGATAGGCTGAGAAAGTGAAAAAAAAAAAATGTTAGTCCTGAATTCTGTTCCTACCGAACCCAAGCTAGAAAATTCCAAAAAAAAAAAAAATTAAATTAGTTAATTCTGGCATTATTTCTATCCGAAACTGGTTGAGCGAGACCGAGAAAGAGAGAAAAAAATTTTACGTACGAATTCCGTTCATACTCGACTGGGGCAAGAAAGTTCCGAAAAAAATAGCAAAAAAATTGAAGAAATAAAAAAAACACTTTCCGGCCTTATTTTTAGCCAAAACGAGATGAGATATGCCGAGAAAGAGTGAAAAAAAAATTTTAGTCCCCGAATTCCGTTCACACTCGATGACGGTAAGAAAATTCCGAAAAAAATAGCAAAAAAATTCAAAAAATTAAAAAACCTCATTCCGGCATTATTTCTCACCAAAACGGGATGTGATAGGCCGAGAAAGATTGAAAAAAATTTTAGTCCCGAATTTCGTTCATACTCGACCCTGGTAAGAAAATTTCAAAAAAAATAGCAAAAAAAATCAAAAAACTAAAAAACCTCTTTCCGGCCTTCTTTTTAGCCAAATCGGGATGAGATAGGTCGAGAAACAGAGAAAAAAATTTTAGTCCCGAATTCGGTTCATACTCGACGACGGCAAGAAAATTCCGAAAAAATTAGCAAAAAAAATCAAAAAATAAAAAAACTTACTTCCGGCAATATTTCTATCCAAAAAGGGTTGAGAGAGGCCGAGAAAGAGAAAAAAAAATTTTAGTCCTGAATTTCGTTCATACTAGGCCCGAGTAAAAAAATTCCGAAAGAAATAGCAAAAAAATTAAAAAAATTAAAAAACCTCATTCCGGCATTATTTCTAGCCAAAACGGGATGTGATAGGCCGAGAAAGATTGAAAAAAATTTTAGTCCCGAATTTCGTTCATACTCGCCCCTGGTAAGAAAATTTCAAAAAAAAATAGCAAAAAAAATCAAAAAATCAAAAAACTTACTTCCGGCAATATTTCTATCCAAAAAGGGTTGAGAGAGGTCGAGAAAGAGAAAAAAAAAAATTTAGTCCCGAATTCCGTTCCTACCCTAGCCGGGCAAGAAAATTCCGAAAAAACTAGCAAAAAAATTCAAAAAATCAGAAAACCTCTTACTGGAATTATTTTTAGCTAAAACGGGTTGAGATAGGCTGTGAAAGCGGAAAAAAAAAATTTAGTCTCGAATTCTGTTCCTACCGAACCCAAGCTAGAAAATTCCAAAAAAAAAAAATTAAATTAGTTAATTCTGGCATTATTTCTCTCCGAAACTGGTTGAGCGAGACTGAGAAAGAGAGAAAAAAATTTTACGTACGAATTCCGTTTATACTTGACCGGGGCAAGAAAGTTCCGAAAAATATTGAAAAAAAATTGAAAAAAAAAAAAAAAAATCTCTTTCCGGCCTTATTTTTAGCCAAAACGAGATGAGATAGGCCGAGAAAGAAAAAAAAAATTTTAGTCCTGAATTCCGTTCACACTCAATGACGGTAAGAAAATTCCGAAAAAAAAAGAAAAAAATTCAAAAAATTAAAAAACCTCATTCCGGCATTATTTTTACCCAAAACGGGATAAGATAAGCCGAGAAAGAGAAAAAAAAATTCTAGTCCTGAATTCCGTTCATACTCGACTCGGGCAAGAAAGTTCCGAAAAAATTAAAAAAAAAAAAAAAAAAACTAAAAAAGTTAAATCCGTCATTATTTCTATCCAAAATGGGTTGAGAGTAGCCAAGAAAGAGAGAATAAAATTTTTTGTCCCGAATACCGTTCATACTCGGCCCGAGGAAGAAAATTGTGAAAAAAATAGCTAAAAAATTCAAAAAACTAAAAAACCTCATTCCGGCATTATTTCTAGCCAAAACGGGGATGTGATAGGCCGAGAAAGATTGAAAAAAAATTTAGTCCCTAATTCCGTTCATACTCGACCCTGGTAAGAAAATTTCGAAAAAAATAGCAAAAAAAAAAAAAAATTAAAAAACTTACTTCCGGCAATATTTCTATCCAAAAAGGGTTGAGAGAGGCCGAGAAAGAGAAAAAAAAAATTTTAGTCCCGAATTCCGTTCGTACCCTAGCCGGGCAAGAAAATTCTGAAAAAAATTCAAAAAATCAGAAAAGCTCTTTCTAGAATTATTTTTAGCCGAAATGGGATGAGATAGGCTGAGAAAGCGAATAAAAAAAAAAAAAAAAAATTTAGTCTCGAATTCTGTTCCCACCCAACCCAAGCTAGAAAATTTAAAAAAATTAAATTAGTTAATTCTGGCATTATTTCTATCCAAAACTGGTTGAGCGAGACCGAGAAAGAGGGAAAACAAATTTGCATTCGAATTCCGTTCATACTCGACCGGGGCAAGAAAGTTCCCAAAAAAATTGCAAAAAAATTGAAAAAATTAAAAAACCTCTTTCCATCCATATTTTTAGCCAAAACGAAATGAGATAGGCCGAGAAAGAGAGAAAAAAAATTTAGTCTCGAATTCCGTTCACACTCAATGACAGTAAGAAAATTCCGAAAAAAATAGCAAAAAAATTCAAAAAATTAAAAAAACCCAATTCTGGCATTATTTTTAGCCAAAACGGGGTGAGATAGGCCGAGAAAGAGAAAAAAAAAATTTAGTCTCGAATTCCGTTCACACTCAATGACAGTAAGAAAATTCCGAAAAAAATAGCAAAAAAATTGAAAAAATTAAAAAACCTCATTTTGGCATTATTTTTAGCCAAAACGAGATGAGATAGGCCGAGAAAGAGAAAAAAATTTTAGCCCCGAATTCTGTTCCTACCCAACCCGGGCAAAAAAAATTCAAAAAACTAAAAAACCTCTTTCCGGCCTTCTTTTTAGCCAAAACGGGATGAGATAGGTCGAGAAAGAGAGAAAAAAATTTTAGTCCCGAATTCTGTTCATACTCGACCCAGGCAAGAAAGTTCCGAAAAAAATTGCAAAAAAATTCAAAAAATTAAAAAACCCCTTTCCGGAATTATTTTTAGCCAAAACGGGGATAAGATAGGCCGAGAAAGAAAAAAAAAAATTCTAGTCCTGAATTTTGTTCATACTCGACTCGGGCAAGAAAGTTCCGAAAGAAATAGAAAAAAAAATCAAAAAATTAAAGAAGTTAAATCCGTCATTATTTCTATCCAAAATGGGTTGAGAGTAGCGGAGAAAGAGAGAAAAAAAATTTAGTCACGAATTTCGTTCTTACTAGACTCCGGCAAGAAAATTTCGAAAAAAATAACAAAATAATTAAAAAAATTAAAAAACTCATTCTTGCATAATTTTTAGCAAAAACCGGATGTGATAGGCCGAGAAACAGGGAAAAAGATTTTAGTCCCGAATTCCGTAAATACTCGATCCGAGCAAGAAAATTCCGAAAAAAAATAGCAAAAAAATTCAAAAAATGAAAAAACCTCTTTCCGGCATTATTTTTAGCCAAAATGGGATGTGATAGGCCGAGAAAGAGTGACAAAAATTTTCGTCCCGAATTCTGTCCCTACCAAACCCAAGCTAAAAAATTCCAAAAAAAAAATAGCAAAAAAATTCAAAAAATTAAAAAATTTAATTCGGACATTATTTCTATCCAAAACGGGTTGAGGGAGACCGAGAAAGAGAGAAAAAAATTTTAGTCCCGAATTCCGTTCATACTCGTCTCGGGCAAGAAAGTTCCGAAAGAAATAGCAAAAAAATTCAAAAACCTCTTTTCGGCATTATTTTTAGCAGAAACGGGATGAGATGGACCGAGAAAGAGAAGAAAAAATTTTAGTCCCGAATTCCGTTCTTACTCGATCCGGGCAAGAAAATTCCAAAAAAAAAAAAATAGAAAAAAAGTCAAAAAATTAAAAAATTTCTTTCTAGCAATATTTTTAGCCAGTACGGGATGAGATAGGCCGAAAAACGTAGAAAAAATTTTTTGTACCGAATTTCGTTTGTACTCGGCCCAGGGAAGAAAATTGTAGTCTCGAATTCTGTTCATACTCGACCTGGGCAAGAAAGTTCCCAAAAAAATATCAAAAAAATATCAAAAAAATTCAAAAAATTAATAAACTCCTTTCCGGCATTATTTTTATCCAAAACGGGATTAGATAGGCCGAGAAAGGGAAAAAAATTTTAGCCCCGAATTCTGTTCCTACCCAACCCGAGCTAGAAAATTGCAAAAAAAATGGCAAAAAAATTTAAAAAATTAAAAAAGGTAATTCCAGCATTATTTCTATCCGAAATGGGTTGAGTGTGGCCGAGAAAGAGAAAAAAAAAATTTAGTCCAGAATTTCGTTCGTACTGGGCCCGGGGAAGAAAATTCCGAAATAAATAGCAAAAAGATTCAAAAAATTAAAAAACCTCTTTCCAGCCTTCCTTTTAGCCAAATTGGGATGAGATAGGCCGAGAAAGAGAGAAAAAAATTTTAGTCCCGAATTCTGTTCATACCCGATGACGGCAAGAAAATTCCGAAAAAAATAGCAAAAAAATTCAAAAAACTAAAACACCTCATTCCGGCATTATTTCTAGCCAAAACGGGATGTGATAGGCCGAGAAAGATTGAAAAAAATTTTGGTCCGGAATTCCGTTCATACTCGACCCCGGCAAGAAAATTTCGAAAAAAAATAGCAAAAAAATTCCTAAAACTAAAAAACCTCGTTCTGGCATTATTTTTAGCCAAAACGGGATGAGATAGGCCGAGAAAGAGAAAAAAAAAATTTAGTCCCGAATTCCGTTCATACACGACCCAGGCAAGAAAATTCCGAAAAAAATTCATAATATTAAAAAACCTCATTCCAGCATTATTTTTAGCCAAAACGGAATGAGATAGTCTGAGAAATAGAAAAAAAAAAAAAAAATTTGTCCCGAATTCCATTCATACTCGACCCGAGCAAGAAAGTTCCGTAAGAAATAGCAAAAAAAATACAGAAAATTAAAAAAACCCCTTTCCGGCATTATTTTTAGCCAAAACAGGATGAGATTGGCCGAGAAAGAGAAAAAAAAAATTTTAGTCCCAAATTCTGTTCATACTCGATACGGGAAAGAAAATTCCAAAAAAAATAGAAAAAAAAATCAAAAAATTAAAAAACCTTTTTCCGGCATTATTTTTAGCAAAAACGAGATGTAATAGGCCGAGAAAGAGAAAAAAAAATTTTAGTCCCGAATTCCGTTCATACTCGACCCGAGCAAGAAAATTCCGAAAAAAATATCAAAAAATTAAAAAACCTATTTCCGGCACTATTTATAGCCAAAACGGGATGAGATAGCTTGAGAAAGAGAGAAAAAAATTTTTGTCCCGAATTCCGCTCTTACTCGACCCCGGTAAGAAAATTCTGAAAAAAATTGCAAACAAATTCATAAAATTAAAAAACCTCATTCCGGCATTATTTTTAGCCAAAACGGGATGAGATAGGCCGAGAAAGAGAAGAAAAAATTTTAGTCCCGAATTCCGTTCATACTCAATCCGGCCAAGAAAATTCCAAAAAAAAAAAAATAGAAAAAAAATCAAAAAATTAAAAAATTTCTTTCTAGCAATATTTTTAGCCAGTACGGGATGAGATAGGCCGAAAAACGTAGAAAAAATTTTTTCTCCCGAATTTCGTTTGTACTCAGCCTGGGAAAGAAAATTGTGAAAAAAAATTGCAAAAAAAATTTAGCCAAAACGGGATGAGATAGGCCGAGAAAGAGAGAAAAAAATTTTAGTCCCGAATTCTGTTCATACTCGACCCGTGGAAGAAATTTCCCAAAAAAATAGAAAAAAAATTCAAAAAATTAATAAACCCCTTTCCGGCATTATTTTTATCCAAAACGGGATTAGATAGGCCGTGAAAGAGAAAAAAATTTTAGCCTCGAATTCTGTTCATACCTAACCTGAGCTAGAAAATTCTAAAAAAAAATAGCAAAAAAATTCAAAAAAATTAAAAAAGTTAATTCCGGCATTATTTCTATCCGGAATGGTTTGAGTGTGGCCGAGAGAGAGAAAAAAAAATTTTAGTCCAGAATTCCGATCGTACTCGGCCCGGGGAAGAAAATTCCGAAATAAATAGCAAAAAAATTCAAAAAATTAAAAAACCTCTTTCCGGCCATGTTTTTAGCCAAATTGGGATGAGATAGGCTGAGAAAGAGAGAAAAAAATTTTAGTCCCGAATTCTGTTCATACCCGACGATGGCAAGAAAATTCCGAAAAAAATAGCAAAAAAATTCAAAAAACTAAAAAACCTCATTCCGGAATTATTTCTAGCCAAAAAAGGATGTGATAGGCCGAGAAAGATTGAAAAAAATTTTAGTCCCGAATTCCGTTCATACTCGACCCTAGCAAGAAAATTCCGAAAAAAATAGCAAAAAAAATCAAAAAATTAAAAAACTTACTTCCGGTAAGATTTCTATCCAAGAAGGGTTGAGAGAGGTCGAGAAAGAGAAAAAAAAATTTTAGTCCCGAATTCCGTTCATACTCGAACGGGGCAAGAAAATTCCGAAAAAAAAAAAAGCAAAAAAATTGAAAAAATGAAAAAACCTCTTTCCGGCCTTATTTTTAGCCAAAACGGGATGGGATAGGCCGAGAAAGAGAGAAAAAAAATTTAGTCCCGAATTCCGTTCAAACTCGATGACGGTAAGAAAATTCTGAAAAAAATAGCAAAAAAACTCAAAAAATTAAAAAACCTCATTCCAGCATTATTTTTAGCCAAAACGGGATGAGATAGGCCGAGAAGGAGTGAAAAAAGTTTTAGTTTCGAATTCTGTTCCTACCCAACCCATGATAGAAAATTCCAAAAAATAGAAAAAAATTTTAAAAAATTAAATTTGTCAATTCCGGCATTATTTCTATCCAAAACTGGTTGAGCGAGACCGAGAAAGAGAGAAGAAAATTTTACTCCCGATTTCCGTTCATACTAGACCGGGGCAAGAAAATTCGGAAAAAAATAGCAAAAAAATTGAAAAAATTAAAAAACCTCTTTTCAGCCTTATTTTTAGCCAAACCGGGATGTGATAGGCCGAGAAAGAGAAAAAAAAAATTTAGTCCCGAATTCCGTTCATACTCGATGACGATAAGAAAATTCCGAAAAAAATAGCGAAAAATTCAAAATATTAAAAAACCTCATTTCGGCATTATTTTTAGCCAAAACGGGATGAGATAGGCCGGGAAAGAAAAAAAAAAAAAACTTATTTCTGAATTCTGTTCATACTCGACTCGGGCAAGAAAGTTCAGAAAAAAATAGAAAAAAAAATCAAAAAATTAAAAAAATTAATTCTGGCATTATTTCTATCCAAAATGGGTTGAGAGTAGCCGAGAAAGAGAAAAAAAAATTTTAGTCACGAATTCCGATCATACTCGACTCCGGCAAGAAAATTTCGAAAAAAATAACAAAAAAATTCAATAAATTAACAAAACCTCATTCTAGCATTATTTTTAGCCAAAACGGGATGACATAGGCCAAGAAAGAGAAAAAACAATTGTTGTCCCGAATTCCGTTCATACTCGACCCGGGCAAGAAAGTTCAGAAAAAAATAGCAAAATAATTCAAAAAATTAAAAAACCCCTTTCCAGCATTATTTTTAGCCAAAACGGGATGAGATAGGCCGAGAAAGAGAAGAAAAAATTTTAGTCCCGAATTCCGTTCATACTCGATCTGGGCAAGAAAATTCCAATAAAAAATAGAAAAAAAACAAAAAATTAAAAAATTTCTTTCTAGCAATATTTTTAGCCAGTACGTGAGATAGGGCGAAAAACGTGGAAAAAAATTTTTCTCCCGAATTTCGTTTGTACTCGGCCCAGGGAAGAAAATTGCAAAAAAAATTTAGGTAAAACGGGATGAGATAGGCCGAGAAAGAGAAAAAAAAATTTTAGTCCCAAATTCTGTTCATACTCGACCTGGGCAAAAAAGTTCCCAAAAAAATATCAAAAAAATTCAAAAAATTAATAAACCCCTTTCCGGCATTATTTTTATCGAAAACGGATTAGATAGGCCGAGAAAGAGAAAAAAATGTTAGCCCCGAATTCTGTTCCTACCCAACCCGAGCTAGAAAATTCCAAAAAAAATAGCAAAAAAATTCAAAAAGTTAATTCCAGCATTATTTCTATCCGAAATGGTTTGAGGGTAGCCGAGAAAGAGAGAAAAAAAATTGAAGTCCCGAATTCCGTTCATACTCGACCCTGGTAAGAAAATTCCGAAAAAAATAACAAAAAAATTGAAAAAATTAAAAAACCTCTTTCCGGCCATATTTTTAGCGAAACCGGGATGAGATAGGCCGAGAAAGAGAGGAAAAAATTTTAGTCCCGAATACCGTTCATACTCGATGACGATAACAAAATTCCGAAAAAAATAGCGAAAAAATTCAAAATATTAAAAAACCTCATTCCGGCATTATTTTTAGCCAAAACGGGATGAGATAGGCCGAGAAAGGAAAAAAAAATTTTAGTCACGAATTCCGTTCATACTCGACTCCGGCAAGAAAATTTCGAAAAAAATAACAAAAATAAGGCCGGGCAAGAAAATTTTAGTCCCGAATTCCGTTCATACTCGATGACGATAACAAAATTCCGAAAAAAATAGCGAAAAAATTCAAAATATTAAAAAACCTCTTTCCGGCCTTATTTTTAGCCAAAACGGGATGAGCAAGGCCAAGAAAGTGAAAAAAAAAATTTTAATCATGAATTCCGTTCATACTTGACCCCGGCAAGAAAATTTCGAAAAAAAGAGCAAAAAATTTCTTAAAATTAGAAAACCTCATTCTGGCATTATTTTTAGCCAAAACGGGATGAGATAGGCCGCGAAAGAGAAAAAAAATTTTATTCCCGAATTCCATTCATACTCTACCAGGGCAAGAAAGTTCCGAAAAAAATAGCAAAAAAATTCAAAAAATTAAAAAACCCCTTTCCGGCATTATTTTTAGCCAAAACGGGATTAGATAGGCTGAGAGAGAGAATAAAATTTTAGCCCCGAATTGTGTTCCTACCCAACCCGAGCCAGATAATTCCAAAAGAAATAGCAAAAAAATTTAAAAGATTAAGAAAGTTAATTCTGGCATTATTTCTATCCGAAATGGTTTGAGGGTGGTCGAGAAAGAGAGAAAAAAATTTTAGTCCCTAATTTCGTTCATACTCGACACGGGCAAGAAAGTTCTGAAAGAAATAGCAAAAAAATTTTAAAAATGAAAAAACCTCATTCCGGCATTATTTTTAGCCAAAACGGGATGAGATAGGACGCGAAAGAGAGAAAAAAATTTTAGTCCCGAATTCTATTCATACTCAACCAAGGCAAGAAAGTTCCAAAAAAAATAGCAAAAAAATTCAAAAAATTAAAATACCCCCTTCCGGCATTATTTTTAGCCAAAGCGGTATTAGATCGGCCGAGAAAGGGAAAAAAATTTTAGACACGAATTCTGTTCCTACCCAACCCGAGCTAGAAAATTCCAAAAAAAATAGCAAAAAAATTGAAAAAATTAAAAAAGTTAATTCCGGCAGTAGTTCTATCCGAAATGGTTTAAGTGTGGCCGTGAAAGAGAAAAAAAAATTTTAGTCCAGAATTCCGTTCATACTCGGCCCGGGGAAGAAAATTCCGAAATAAATAGCAAAAAAATTCAAAAAATTAAAAAACCACTTTCCAGCCTTCTTTTTAGCCAAATTGGAATGAGATAGGCCGAGAAAGAGAGAAAAAAATTTTAGTCCCGAATTCTGTTCATACCCGACGACGGCAAGAAAATTCCGAAAAAAATAGCAAAAAAATTCAAAAAACTAAAAAACCTTATTCCGGCATTATTTTTAGCCAAAACGGGATGAGATAGGCCGAGAAAGAGTGAAAAAAATTTTAGTCTCGAATTCTGTTCCTACCCAACCCAAGCTAGAAAATTCCAAAAAAATAGCAAAAAAATTAAATTCGGTAATTCCGGCATTATTTCTATCCAAAAAAGGTTGAGCGAGACCGAGAAAGAGAGAAGAAAATTTTATTCCCGAATTCCATTCATACTCTACCCAGGCAAGAAAGTTCCGAAAAAAATAGCAAAAAAATTCAAAAAATTAAAAAACCCCTTTCCAGCATTATTTTTAGCCAAAACGGGATTAGATAGGCCGAAAAAGAGAATAAAATTTTAGCCCCGAATTTTGTTCCTACCCAACCTGAGCCAGAAAATTCCAAAAAAAATAGCAAAAAAATTTAAAAAATTAAGAAAGTTAATTCTGGCATTATTTCTATCCGAAATGGTTTGAGGGTGGGAAAGAGAAAAAAAAATTTTAGTCCCGAATTCCGTTCATACTCGACACGGGCAAGAAAGTTCCGAAAGAAATAGCAAAAAAATTTTAAAAATTAAAAAACCTCATTCCGGCATTATTTTTAGCCAAAACGGGATGAGATAGGCCGCGAAAGAGAAAAAAAAAATTTAGCCCCGAATTCCATTCATACTCGACCCGGGCAAGAAAGTTCCAAAAAAAATAGCAAAAAAATTCAAAAAATTAAAAAACCCCCTTCCGGCATTATTTTTAGCCAAAGCGGTATTAGATCGGCCGAGAAAGGGAAAAAAATTTTAGACACGAATTCAGTTCCTACCCAACCTGAGCTAGAAAATTCCAAAAAAAATAGCGAAAAAATTTAAAAAGTTAATTCCGGCATTAGTTCTATCCGAAATGGTTTGAGTGTGGCCATGAAAGAGAAAAAAAAATTTTAGTCCAGAATTCCGTTCATACTCGGCCCAGGGAAGAAAATTCCGAAATAAATAGCAAAAAAATTCCAAAAATTAAAAAACCTCTTTCCGGTCTTCTTTTTGGCCAAATTGGGATGAGATAGGCCGAGAAAGAGAGAAAAAAAATTTTAGTCCCGAATTCTGTTCATACCCAACGACGGCAAGAAAATTCCGAAAAAAATAGCAAAAAAATTCAAAAAACTAAAAAACCTCATTCCGGCATTATTTCTAGCCAAAACGGGATGTGATACGCCAAGAAATATTGAAAAAAATTTTAGTCCTGAATTCCGTTCATACTCGACCTTGGCAAGAAAATTCCGAAAAAAATAGCAAAAAAAATCAAAAAATTAAAAAACTAACTTCCAGCAAGATTTCTATCCAAAAAGGGTTGAGAGAGGCCGAGAAAGAGAAAAAAAAATTAGTCTCGAATTCCGTTCATACTCGAACAGGGCAAGAAAATTCCGAAAAAAATAGCAAAAAAATTGAAAAAACGAAAAAAACCTCTTTCCGGCCTTATTTTTAGCCAAAACGGGATGAGATAGGCCGAGAAAGAGAAAAAAAAAAAAATTTTAGTCCCGAATTCCGTTCAAAGTCAATGACAGTAAGAAAATTTCGAAAAAAATAGCACAAAAAATTAAAAAACCTCAAGCCGGCAATATTTTTACCCAAAACAGGATGAGATAAGCCGAGAAAGAGTGAAAAAAATTTTAGTCTCGAATTCTGTTCCTACCCAACCCAAGCTAGAAAATTCCAAAAAAATAGCGAAAAAATTAAAAAAATTAAATTCGGTATTTCCGGCATTATTTCTATCCAAAACTGGTTGAGCGAGACCGAGAAAGAGAGAAGAAAATTTTACTCTCGAATTCTGTTCATACTAGACCTGGGCAAGAAAATTCCGAAAAAAATAGCAAAAAAATTAAAAAAATTAAAAAACCTCTTTCTGGCCTAATTTCTAGCCAAACCAGGATGTGATAGGCCGAGAAAGAGAAAAAAAAATTTTAGTCCCAAATTCCGTTCATACTCGATGACAATAAGAAAATTCCGAAAAAAATAGCAAAAAAATTCAATAAATCAAAAAACCTCATTCCGGCATTATTTTTAGCCAAAACGGGATGAGATAGGCCGAGAAAGACAAAAAAAAAAAAATTTAATCCTGAATTCCGTTCATACTCGACTCGGGCAAGAAAGTTCCGAAAAAAAATAGAAAAAGAAATCAAAAAATTAAAAAAGTTAATTCCGCCATTATTTCTATACAAAATTGGTTGAGAGTAGCCGAGAAACAGAGAAAAAAATTTTAGCCACGAAATCCGTTCATACTCGACTCCGGCAAGAAAATTTCGAAAAAAAAAAACAAAAAAATTCAATAAATTAAAAAACCTCATTCTAGCATTATTTTTAGCCAAAACTAGATGTGATAGGCCGAAAAAGAGGGACACAAATTTTAGTCCCGAATTCCGTAAATACTCGATCCGGGCAAGAAAATTCCGAAAAAAATAGCAAAAAAATTCACAAAATTAAAAAAACCTCTTTCTGGCCTTATTTTTAGCCAAAACGGGATGAGCAAGGACGAGAAGGAGAGAAAAAAATTTTAGTCTCGAATTCCGTTCATACTCGACCCCGGCAAAAAAATTTCGAAAAAAAGAGCAAAAAAATTCTTAAAATTAGAAAACCTCATTCCGGCATTATTTTTAGCCAAAACGGGATGAGATAGGCCGTGAAAGAGAGAAAAAAATTTTAGTCGCGAATTCCATTCATACTCGACCCGGAAAGAAAGTTCCGAAAAAAATAGCAAAAAAATTCAAAAAATTAAAAAACCCCTTTCCGGCATTATTTTTAGCCAAAGCTGGATTAAATAGGCCGAGAAAGAGAATAAAATTTTAGCCCCGAATTCTGTTCCTACCCAACCCGAGCTAGAAAATTCCAAAACAAAATAGCAAAAAAATTCAAAAAATTAAAAAAGTTAATTCTGGCATTATTTCTATTCGAAATGGTTTGAGGGTGGCCAGGAAAGAGAGAAAGAAATTTTAGTCCAAAATTCCGTTCATACTCGACCCGGGCAAGAAAGTTCCGAATGAAATAGCAAAAAAATTCAAAAAACTAAAAAACTTCATTCCGGTATTATTTTTAGCCAAAACGCGATGAGATAAGCCGCGAAAAAGAGAAAAAAATTTTAGTCCCGATTTCAATTCATACTCGACCCGGGCAAGAAAGTTATGAAAAAAATAGCAAAAAAATTCAAAAAATTAAAAAACCCCTTTTCGGCATTATTTTTAGCCAAAGCGGGATTAGATAGGCTGAGAAAGAGAAAAAAATGTTTGCCCGGAATTCTGTTCCTACCCAACCCGAGCTAGAAAATTCCAAAAAATATATCAAAAAAATTCAAAAAATTAAAAAATTTAATTCCGGCATTATTTCTATCCGAAATTGTTTGAGGGTGGCCGAGAAAGAGAGAAAAAAATATAAGTCCAGAATTCCGTTCATACTCGGCCCGGGGAAGAAAATTCTGAAAAAAATAGCAAAAAAATTCAAAAAATTAAAAAACCTCTTTCGGGCCTTCTTTTTAGCCAAATAGGGATGAGATGGGCCGAGAAAGAGAAAAAAAAAAAAATTTAGTCCCGAATTCAGTTCATACTCGACGACAGCAAGAAAATTCCGAAAAAAATAGTAAAAAATTCAAAAAACTAAAAAACCTCATTCCAGCATTATTTCTAGCCAAAATGGGATGTGATAGGCTGAGAAAGACTGAAAAAAATTTTAGTCCCGAATTCCGTTCATATTCAACATAGGTAAGAAAATTCCGAAAAAAATAGCAAAAAAATTGAAAAAAATGAAAAAACCTCTTTCCAGCCTTATTTTTACCAAACTGGGATGAGATAGGCCGAGAAAGGGAGAAAAAAATTATAGTCCCGATTTCCGTTCATACTCGATGACGATAAGAAAATTCCGAAAAAAATAGCGAAAAAATTCAAAAAATTAAAAAACCTTATTCCTAAACTATTTTTAGCCAAAACGGGATGAGATAGGCTGAGAAAGAGGAAAAAAAAATTTTAGTCCTGAATTCCGTTCATACTCGACTCGGGCAAGAAAGTTCCGAAAAAAATAGAAAAAAAAAATCAAAAAATTAAAAAAGTTAATTCCGGCATTATTTCTATCCAAAATGGGTTGAGAGTGGCCGAGAAAGAGAGAAAAAAATTTTAGTCACGAATTCCGTTCACACTCGACTCCGGTAAGAAAATTTCGAAAAAAAATAACAAAAAAATTCAAAAAATTAGAAAACCTCATTCTAGTATTATTTTTAGCCAAAACCAGATGTGATAGGCCGAAAAGAGGGAAAAAAATTTTAGTCCCGAATTCCGTAAATACTCGATCCGGGCAAGAAAATTCCGAAAAAAATAACAAAAAAATTCAAAAAATTAAAAAACTTCTTTCCGACCGAATTTTTAGCCAAAACGGGATGAGCAAGGCCGAGAAAGAGAAAAAAAATTTAGTCACGAATTCCGTTCATACTCGACCCCAGCAAGAAAATTTCGAAAAAAAGAGCAAAAAATTTCTTAAAATTAGAAAACCTCATTCCGGCATTATTTTTAGCCAAAACGGGGGATGAGATAGGCCACGAAAGAGAGAAAAAAATTTTAGTCCCGAATTCCATTCATACTCGACCCGGGCAAGAAAGTTCCGAAAAAAATAGCAAAAAAATTCAAAAAATTAAAAAACCCCTTTCCGGCATTATTTTTTGCCAAAGCGGGATTAGATAGGCCGAGAAAGAGAATAAAATTTTAGCCCCGAATTCTGTTCCTACCCATGCCGAGCTAGAAAATTCCAAAAAAATTGCAAAAAATACCAAAAATTAAAAAAGTTAATTCTGGTATTATTTCTATCCGAAATGGTTTGAGGGTGGCCGGGAAAGAGAGAAAAAAATTTTTAGTCCCGAATTCCGTTCATACTCGACACGGGCAAGAAAGTTCCGAAAGAAATAGCAAAAAAATTTAAAAAATTAAAAAACCTCATTCCGGCATTATTTTTAGCCAAAAAGGGATGAGATAGGCCGCGAAAGAGAGAAAAAAATTTTAGTCCCGAATTCCATTCATACTCGACCCGGGCAAGAAAGTTCTGAAAAAAATAGCAAAAAATTAAAAAACCCCTTTCCGGCATTATTTTTAGCCAAAGCGGGATTAGATAGGCCGAGAAAGGGAAAAACGTTTAGACCCGAATTCTATTCCTACCCAACCCGAGCTAGAAAATTCCAAAAAAAAAGGCAAAAAAATTCAAAAAATTGAAAAACCTCTTTCCGGCCTTCGTTTTAGCTAAATCGGGATGAGATAGGCCAAGAAAAAGAAAAAAAAATTTAGTCTCGAATTCTGTTCCTACCCAACCCAAGCTAGAAAATTCCAAAAAAATAGCAAAAAAATTTAAAAAAATTGAATTAGTTAATTCTGGCATTATTTCTATCCAAAACTGGTTGAGCGAGACCGAGAAAGAGAAAAAAAAAAATTTTTACGTCCGAATTCCATTCATACACAACCGGGGAAAGAAAGTTTCGAAAAAAATAGCAAAAAAATTGAAAAAATTAAAAAACCTCTTTCCGGCCTTATTTTCAGCCAAAACGAGATGAGATTGGCCGAGAAAGAGAGAAAAAAAATTTAGTCCCGAATTCCGTTCAGACTCGATTACCTAAATAAAATTCCGAAAAAAATAACAAAAAATTAAAAAACCTCATTCCGGCATTAGTTGTAGCCAAAACAGGATAAGATTGGCCGAGAAAGAAAAAAAAATTTTAGTCCTGAATTCCGTTCATGCTCGACCAGGGCAAGAAAGTTCCGAAAAAAATAGCAAAAAAATTGAAAAAATTAAAAAACCTCTTTCCAGCCTTATTTTTAGCCAAATCGAGATGTGATAGGCCGAGAAAGAGGGAAACAAATTTTAGTCCCGGATTCCGTAAATACTCGATCCGGGCAAGAAAATTCCGAAAAGAAGGGCAAAAAATTTCAAATAATTAAAAAACCTCTTTTCGTCAATATTTTTTAGTCAAAACGGGATGAGATAGGACGAGAAAGAGTGAAAAAAATTTAGTCCCGAATTCTGTCCCTACCCAACCCAAGCTAAAAAATTCAAAAAAAAAAAATAGCATAAAAATTCAAAAAAATAAAACAGTTAATTCCGTAATTATTTCTATCCAAAACGGGTTGATGGAGACCGAGAAAGAGAGAAAAAAATTTTAGTCCCGAATTCCGTTCATGCTCGACCCAGGCAAGAAAGTTCCGAAAGATATAGCAAAAAAATTCAAAAAATTGAAAATCCTCTTTCCGGCATTATTTTTAGCAGAAACGAGATGAGATAGGCTGAGAAAGAGAGAAAAAAATTTTAATCCCGAATTCCGTTCATACTCGACACCGGCAAGAAAATTCCAAAAAAAATAGCAAAAAAATTCAAAAAAATAAAACAGTTAATTCCGTAATTATTTCTATCCAAAACGGGTTGAGGGAGACCGAGAAAGAGAAAAAAAAATTTTACTCCCGAATTCCGTTCATACTCAACTCCGGCAAGAAAATTCAGAAAAAAATAGCAAAAAAATTCAAAAAATTAAAAAACCTCTTTCCAGCATTATTTTTAGCCAAAATGGGATGAGATAGGATGAAAAAGGGAAAAAAAACTTTTAGTCCCGAATTCTGTTCAAACTTGGCCAGGGAAGAAAATTGTGAAAAAAATAGCAAAAAAATTCAAAAAATTAAAAAACCTATTTTCAGCATTATTTTTATCCACAATGAGATGAGATAGGCTGAAAAAGAGAAAAACAAATTTTACACCCGAATTCTTTTCCAACCCAACCCTAGCTACAAAATTCCAAAAAAAATAGCAAAAAAATTCAAAAAATTAAAAAAGTAAATTCCGGCATTATTTCTATACAAAATGGTTTGAGAGTGGCCTAGAAAGAGGAAAAAAAATTTTAGTCCCGAATTCCGTTCGTACACGACCCGGGCAAGAAAATTCCGAAAACAATACCAAAAAAATTCAAAAAATTAACAAACCTCTATCCGGCATTATTTCTAGCCAAAACGGGATGTGATAGGCCTAGAAAGATAGAAAACAAGTTTGGTCCTGAACTCCATTCATAGCCGACCCAGGCAAGAAAATTCCCAAAAAATACCAAAAAAATTAAAAAATTAAAAAATTAAAAACATACTTCCGGCATTATTTCTAGCCAAAATGGGATGAGATAGGCCAAGAAAAAGAGAAAAAAATTTTACTCCCGAATTCCGTTCATACTCGACCCCGGCAAGAAAATTCCAAAAAAAAATCGCAAAAAAATTCATACAACTAAAAAACGACATTCCGGTATTACTTTTAGCCAAAAGAGGATGAGATAGACCGAGAAAAAGAAAAAAAATTTTAGTCCCGAATTCCGTTCATACTCGACCCCGGTAAGAAAATTCCGAAAAAAATTGCAAAAAAATTCAAAAAATTAAAAAACCTCATTCCAGCATTATTTTTAGCCAAAAACCGGATGAGATAGGCTGTGAAAGAGAAAAAAAAAAATTTAGTCCTGAATTCCGTTCATACTCGACCCCGGCAAGAAAATTCAGAAAAAAATTGCAAAAAAATTCATAAAATTAAAAAACCTCATTCCTGCATTATTTTTAGCCAAAAGGGAATGAGATAGGCTGAGAAAGAGAAGAAAAAAATTTTAGTCCCGAATTCCGTTAATACCCAACCTGGGCAAGAAAGTTCCGAATGAAATAGCAAAAAAAATTCAGAAAATTAAAAAACCCCTTTCCGGCATTATTTTTAGCCAAAACGGGATGAGATTGGCCGAGAAAGTGAAAAAAAAATTTTCAGTCCCGAATTCTGTTCATACTCGATCCGAGAAAGAAAATTCCATAAAAAATAGAAAAAAAAATCAAGAAATTAAAAAACCTCTTTCCGGCGTTATTTTTAGCCAAAACGGGATGTGATAGGCCGAGAAAGGGAGAAAAAAATTTTACTCCCGAATTCCGTTCATACTCGACCTGGTCAAGAAAGTTCCGAAAAAAATACCAAGAAAATTCAAAAAATTAAAAAACCTCTTTCTGGCATTATTTCTAGCCAAAACGGGATATGATAGGCCTAGAAAGATAGAAACAAAGTTTAGTTCCGAATTCCGTTCATACTCAACCCAGGCAAGAAAATTCCCAAAAAAAACCAAAAAATATCAAAAACTTAAAAACTTACTTCCGGCATTATTTCTAGCCAAAATGGGATGAGATAAGCCGAGAAAAAGAGAAAAAAATTTTAGACCCGAATTCCGTTCATACTCGACCCCGGCAAGAAAATTCCGAAAAAAAATTGCAAAAAAATTCATCAAACTAAAAAACCTCATTCCGGCATTATTTTTAGCCAAAACGCGATGAGATAGGCCAAGAAAGAGAAAAAAAAATTTTAGTCCCGAATTCCGTTCATACTCAACCCCGGTAAGAAAATTTTGAAAAAAATTGTAAAAAAATTCATAAAATTCAAAAACCTCATTCCAGCATTATTTTTAGTCAAAACAGAACGAGATAGGCCGAGAAAGAGAAAAAAAAAAATTTTTGGTCACGAATTCCGTTCATAGTCGACCCAGGCGAGAAAGTTCCGAAAGAAATAGCAAAAAAAATTCAGAAAATTAAAAAACCCCTTTCCGGCATTATTTTTAGCTAAAACAGGATGAGATTGGCAGAGAAAGAGAAAAAAAAAATTTAGTCCGGAATTCTGTTCATACTCAATCCGGGAAAGAAAATTCCAAAAAAAATAGAAAAAAATATTAAAAAACCTCTTTCCGGCATTATTTTTAGCCAAAACGGGATGTGATAGGCTGAGAAAGAGAAAAAAAAGTTTTAGTCCCGAATTCCGTTCATAGTCGACACGGGTAAGAAAATTCCGAAAAAAATAGCAAAAAAATTCAAAAAATTGAAAAACCCCTTTCCGACATTATTTTTAGCAGAAACGGGATGAGATAGGCCGAGAAAGAGAGAAAAAAAATTATAGTCCCGAATCCCGTTCATACTCGACTCCGGAAAGAAAATTCCGAAAAAAATAGCAAAAAAATTCAAAAAATTAAAAAACCTCTTTCCAGCGTTATTTCTAGCCAAAATGGGATGAGATAGGCCAAAAAAAGGGAAAAAAAATTTAGTCCCGAATTCCGTTCAAACTCGGCCAGGGAAGAAAATTGTGAAAAAAATAGCAAAAAAATTCAAAAAATTAAAAAACCTATTTCCGCCACTATTTTTATCCAAAATGGGATGAGATAGGCCGAGAAAGTGAAAAACAAATAACGCATTATTTCTATCCAAAATGGTTTGAGAGTGCCCAAGAAAGAGGGAAAAAAATTTTAGTCCCGAATTCCGTTCATACACGACCCGGGCAAGAAAATTTCGAAAACAATACCAAAAAAATTCGAAAAAATTAACAAACCTCTATCCGGCATTATTTCTAGCTAAAACGGAATGTGATAGGCCTAGAAAGATAGAAAAAAAGTTTAGTCCCGAATTCTGTTCATACCCGACCCGGGCAAGAAAATTCCCAAAAAATACCAAAAAAAATCAAAAAATTAAAAACATACTTCCGGCATTATTTCTAGCGAAAATGGGATAAGATAGGCCAAGAAAATGAGAAAAAAATTTTACACCCGAATTCCGTTCATACTCGACCCTGGCAAGAAAATTACGAAAAAAAATCGCAAAAAAATTCATCAAACTAAAAAACCTCATTCCGGCATTATTTTTAGCCAAAACAGGATGAGATAGGCCGAGAAAAAGAAAAAAAAAATTTAGACCCGAATTCCGTTCATACTCGACCCCGGTAAGAAAATTCCGAAAAAAATTGCAAAAAAATTCGTAAAATTCAAAAACCTCATTCCAGCATTATTTTTAGCCAAAACAGAATGAGATAGGCCGAGAAAGAGAAAAAAAAAAATTTAGTCCCGAATTCCGTCCATACTCGACCCGGGCAAGAAAGTTCCGAAAGAAATAGCAAAAAAAATTCAGAAAATTAAAAAACCCCTTTCCGGCATTATTTTTAGCCATAACGGGATGAGATTGGCCGAGAAAGAGAAAAAAAAAAAAAATTAGTCCCGAATTCTGTTCA
Organism: Quercus alba; assembly: GCA_036321655.1. Lineage (NCBI taxonomy): Eukaryota > Viridiplantae > Streptophyta > Magnoliopsida > Fagales > Fagaceae > Quercus > Quercus alba. The sequence continues at coordinate 52,796,985 of CM070301.1, forward strand.
TACTCGATCTGGGAAAGAAAATTCTAAAAAAAATAGAAAAAAAAAATCAAAAAATTAAAAAACCTCTTTCTGGCATTATTTTTAGCCAAAAAGGGATGTGATAGGCTGAGAAAGAGAGAAAAAAGTTTTAGTCCCGAATTCCATTCATACTCGACCCGGGCAACAAAGTTCCGAAAGAAATAGCAAAAAAATTCCAAAAATTAAAAAACCTCTTTCCGGCATTATTTTTAGCAGAAACGGGATGAGATAGGCCGAGAAAGGGAGAAAAATATTTTAGACCCGAATTCCGTTCGTACTCAACTCCGGCAAGAGAATTCCGATAAAAATAGCAAAAAAATTCAAAAAATTAAAAAACCCCTTTCCAACATTATTTTAAGCAGAAACGGGATGAGATAGGCCGAGAAAGAGAGAAAAAAATTATAGTCCCGAATTTCGTTCATACTCGACTTCGGCACGAAAATTCCGAAAAAAATTGCAAAAAAATTCAAAAATTAAAAAACCTCTTTCCAGCATTATTTTTAGCCAAAATGGGTTGAGATAGGCCGAAAAAGGGAAAAAAAAATTTTAGCCCCGAATTCCGTTCAAACTTGGCCAGGGAAGAAAATTGTGAAAAAAATAGGAAAAAAATTCAAAAAATGAAAAAACCTATTTCCGGCATTATTTTTATCCAAAATGGGATGAGATAGGCCGAGAAAGAGAAAAACAAATTTTACACCCGAATTCTTTTCCAACCCAGCACGAGCTAGAAAATTCCAAAAAAAAATAGCAAAAAAATTCAAAAAATTAAAAGAGTAAATTCGGGCATTATGTCTATCCAAAATGGTTTGTGTGTGGCCAAGAAAGAGGGAAAAAAATTTTAGTTCCGAATTCCGTTCGTACACGACCTGGGCAAGAAAATTCCGAAAACAATACCAAAAAAATTTATAAAATTAACAAACCTCTATCCGGCATTATTTCTAGCCAAAACGGGATGTGATAGGCCTAGAAAGATAGAAAACAAGTTTGGTCCCGAATTCCATTCATACCCGACCCGGGCAAGAAAATTCCCAAAAAATACCAACAAAAATGAAAAAATTAAAAACATACTTCCGGCATTATTTCTAGCCAAAATGGGATGAGATAGGCCAAGAAAATGAGATAAAAATTTTAAACCGGAATTCCGTTCATACTCGACCCCGGCAAGAAAATTCCGAAAAAAAATCGCAAAAAAATTCATAAAACTAAAAATCCTTATTCCTGCATTATTTTTAGGCAAAACGGGATGAGATAGGCCGAGAAAGAGAAAAAAAAAAAAATTTTAGTCCCAAATTCCGTTCACACCCAACCTGGGCAAGAAAGTTCCAAAAGAAAAAGCAAAAAAAATTCAGAAAATTAAGAAACCCCTTTCCAGCATTATTTTTAGCCAAAACGGGATGAGATTGGCTGAGAAAGTGAAAGAATAAAATTTTGAATCCCGAATTCTGTTCATACTCGATCCGGGAAAGAAAATTCCAAAAAAAATAGAAAATAAATCAAATAATTAAAAAACCTCTTTCCGGCATTATTTTTAGCCAAAACGGGATGTGATAGGCCGAGAAAAGGAGAAAAAAATTTTACTCCCGAATTCCGTTCATACTCGACCTGGTCAAGAAAGTTCCGAAAAAAATACCAAAAAAATTCAAAAAATTAAAAAACCTCTTTCCTGCATTATTTCTAGCCAAAACGGGATGTGATAGGCCGAGAAAGAGAGAAAAAAGTTTTAGTCCCGAATTCCGTTCATAGTCGACCCGGGCAAGAAAGTTCCGAAAGAAATAGCAAAAAAATTCAAAAAACTAAAAAACCTATTTTTGGCATTATTTTTAGCAGAAACGGGATGAGATAGGCCGATAAAGAGAGAAAAAAATTTTAGACCAGAATTCCGTTCATACTAGACTCCGGGAAGAAAATTCCAAAAAAAATAGCAAAAAAATTCAAAAAATTAAAAAACCCCTTTCTGACATTATTTTTAGCAGAAACGGGATGAGATAGGCCGAGAAAGAGAGAAAAAAAATTATAGTCCCGAATTCCGTTCATAGTCGACTCCGGAAAGAAAATTCCGAAAAAAATAGCAAAAAAATTCAAAAAATTAAAAAACCTCTTTCCAGCGTTATTTTTAGCCAAAATGGGATGAGATATGCCAAAAAAAGGGAAAAAAAATTTAGTCCCGAATTCCGTTCAAACTCGGCCAGGGAAGAAAATTGTGAAAAAAATAGCAAAAAAATTCAAAAAATTAAAAAACCTATTTCCGCCATTATTTTTCTCCAAAATGGGATGAGATAGGCCGAGAAAGTGAAAAACAAATTTGACTCCTGAATTCTTTTCCAACCCAACCCGAGTTAGAAAATTCCAAAAAAAATAGCAAAAAAATTAAAAAAGTAAATTCCGGCATTATTTCTATCCAAAATGGTTTTAGAGTGGCCAAGAAAGAGGGAAAAAAATTTTAGTCCCGAATTCCGTTCATACACGACCCGAGCAAGAAAATTCCGAAAACAATACCAAAAAAATTAACAAACCTCTATCCGGCATTATTTCTAGCCAATACGGGGTGTGATAGGCCTAGAAAAATAGAAAAAAAGTTTAGTCCCGAATTCCGTTCATACCCGACCTGGGCAAGAAAATTCCCAAAAAATACCAAAAAAATGGAAAAATTAAAAACATACTTCCGGCATAATTTCTAGCCAAAATGGGATGAGATAGGCCAAGAAAATGACAAAAAAAATTTTACACCCGAATTCCGTTCATACTCGACCCCGGAAAGAAAATTCTGAAAAAAAAATCGCAAAAAAATTCGTAAAACTAAAAAACCTCATTCATGCTTTATTTTTAGCCAAAACGGGATGAGATAGACCAAGGAAAAGAAAAAAAAAATTAGTCCCGAATTCCGTTCATACTTGACCCCGGTAAGAAAATTCCGAAAAAAATTGCAAAAAAATTCGTAAAATCCAAAAACCTCATTCCAGCATTATTTTTAGCCAAAACAGAATGAGATAGGCCGAGAAAGAGAAAAAAAAAAAATTTTAGTCCCGAATTCCGTTCATACTCGACCCGGGTAAGAAAGTTCCGAAAGAAATAGCAGAAAAAATTCAGAAAATTAAAAAACCCCTTTCCGGCATTATTTTTAGCCAAAACGGGATGAGATTGGCCGAGAAAGAGAAAAACAAAAAAATGTAGTCCCGAATTCTGTTCATACTCGATCTGGGAAAGAAAATTCTAAAAAAAATAGAAAAAAAAATCAAAAAATTGAAAAACCTCTTTCCGGCATTATTTTTAGCCAAAACGGGATGTGATACGCCGAGAAAGAGAGAAAAAAAGTTTTAGTCCCGAATTCCGTTCATACTCGACCCGGGCAACAAAGTTCCTAAAGAAATAGCAAAAAAATTCAAAAAATTAAAAAACCTCTTTCCGGTATTATTTTTAGCATAAACGGGATGAGATAGGCCGAGAAAGAGAGAAAAATATTTTAGACCCAAATTCCGTTCATACTCAACTCCGGCAAGAAAATTCCGAAAAAAATAGCAAAAAAATTCAAAAAATTAAAAAACTCCTTTCCGACATTATTTTTAGCAGAAACGGGATGAGATTGGCCGAGAAAGAGAGAAAAAAATTATAGTCCCGAATTCCGTTCATACTCAACTCCGGCACGAAAATTCCGAAAAAAATTGCAAAAAAATTCAAAAAATTAAAAAACCTCTTTTCAGCATTATTTTTAGCCAAAATGGGTTGACAAAGGCCGAAAAAGGGGAAAAAAAAATTTAGTCCTGAATTCTGTTCAAACTTGGCCAGGGAAGAAAATTGTGAAAAAAATAGCAAAACAATTCAAAAAATTAAAAAACCTATTTCCGGCATTATTTTTATCCAAAATGGGATGAGATAGGCTGAGAAAGAGAAAAACAAATTTTACACCCGAATTCTTTTCCAACCCAACACGAGCTAGAAAATTCCAAAAAAAATAGCAAAAAAATTCAAAAAATTAAAAAAGTAAATTCGGGCATTATTTCTATCCAAAATGGTTTGTGAGTGGCCAAGAAAGAGGGAAGAAAATTTTAGTCCCAAATTCCGTTCGTACACGACCTGGGCAAGAAAATTCCGAAAACAATACCAAAAAAATTCAAAAAATTAACAAACCTCTATCCGGTATTATTTCTAGCCAAAACGGGATGTGATAGGCCTAGAAAGATAGAAAACAAGTTTGGTCCCGAATTCCGTTCATACCCGACCCGGGCAAGAAAATTCCCAAAAAATACCAAAAAAAAAATGAAAAAATTAAAAACATACTTCCGGCATTATTTCTAGCCAAAATGGGATGAGATAGGCCAAGAAAATGAGGTAAAAAGTTTAAACCCGAATTCCGTTCATACTCGATCCCGGCAAGAAAATTCCGAAAAAAAATCGCAAAAAAATTCATAAAACTAAAAAACCTCATTCCGGCATTATTTTTAGCCAAAACGGGATGAGGTAGGCTGAGAAAGAGAAAAAAAAAAAATTTAGTCCCGAATTCCGTTCATACTCAACCCCGGTAAGAAAATTTCGTAAAAAATTGCAAAAAAATTCATAAAATTCAAAAACCTCATTCCAGCATTATTTTTAGACAAAACAGAACGAGATAGGCCGAGAAAGAGAAAAAAAAAAAAATTTTAGTCCCGAATTCCGTTCATACTCGACCGGGAAAGAAAATTCCAAAAAAAAATAGAAAAAAACTCAAAAAATTAAAAAATCTCTTTTCTAGCATTATTTTTACCCAGTACGGGATGAGATAGGCCGAAAAAAGTAGAAAAAAATTTTTGTCCCGAATTCCGTTCATACCCGGCCTGAGGAAGAAAATTCTGAAAAAAATAGCAAAAAAATTCAAAAAATTAAAAAATCCTCTTTCCGGCCTTCTTTTTAGCCAAAACGGGATGAGATAGGCTGAGAAAGAGAGAAAAGCATTTTAGTCCCGAATTCTGTTCATACTCGACTCGGGCAAGAAAGTTCCAAAAAAAATAGCGAAAAATTCAAAAAATTAAAAAACCCCTTTCCGGCAATATTTTTATCCAAAACGGGATTAGATAGGCCGAGAAAGAGAAAAAAAATTTTAGCCCCGAATTCTGTTCCTACCCAACCAGAGCTAGAAAATTCCAAAAAAAAATAGAAAAAAAATTCAAAAAATTGAAAAAGTTAATTCCGGCCTTATTTCTATCCGAAATGGTTTAAGGGTGGCCAAGAAAGAGAAAAAAAAAATTTTAGTCCCGAATTTCGTTCATACTCGGCCCAGGGAAGAAAATTCCGAAATAAATTGCAAAAAAATTCAAAAAATTAAAAAACCTCTTTCCGGCCTTCTTTTTTGCCAAATTGGGATGAGATAGGCCGAGAAAGAGAGAAAAAAAATTTAGTCCTGAATTCTGTTCATACCTGACGAAGGCAAGAAAATTCCGAAAAAAAATTGCACAAAAATTCAAAAAACAAAAAAACCTCATTCCGGCATTATTTTTAGCCAAAACGGGATGTGATAGCCCGAGAAAGATTTAAAAAAATTTTAGTCCCAAATTCCGTTCATACTCGACCCAGGCAAGAAAATTCCAAAAAAAATTAAAAAATTAAAAAACCACTTCTGGAATTATTTTTAGCCAAAACGGGATGAGATAGATTGAGAAAGTGAAAAAAAAAAAAAAAATTTAGTCTCGAATTTTGTTCCTACCCTAGCCGGGCAAGAAAATTCCGAAAAAAACAGCAAAAAAAATTCAAAAAATCAGAAAACCTCTTTCTGGAATTATTTTTAGCCAAAACGGGATGAGATAGGCTGAGAAAGTGAAAATAAAAATTTTAGTCTCGAATTTTGTTCCTACCCAACCCCAAGCTAGAAAATTCCAAAAAAACAGCAAAAAAATTAAAAAAATTAAATTAGTTAATTCTGGTATTATTTCTATCCAAAACTGGTTGAGCGAGACCGAGAAAGAGAGAAAATAATTTTACTCCTAAATTTCGTTCATACACGACCGGGGCAAGAAAGTTCCGAAAAAATTAGAAAAAAAAATCAAAAAATTAAAAAAGTTAAATCCGGCATTATTTCTATCCAAAATGGGTTGAGAGCAGCGAGGAAGAGAAAAAAAATTTTAGTCCCGAATTCTGTTCATACTCGACCCGGGCATGAAATTTCTGAAAGAAATAGCAAAAAAATTCAAAAAATTAAAAATCCACTTCCTGGTATTATTTTTATCCAAAACCGGATATGATAGGCCGAGGAAGAGTGAAAAAAATTTTAGTCTCGAATTCTGTTCCTACCCCACCCAAGCCAGAAAATTCCAAAGAAAAAATAGCAAAAAAATTTAAAAAAATTAAAAAAGTTAATTCCGACATTATTTCTATCCAAAACGGGTTGAGGGAGATCGTGAAAGAGAGAAAAAAAAGTTTAGTCCCGAATTCCGTTCATACTTGACCCGGGCAAAAAAGTTTCGAAAGAAATAGCAAAAAAATTCAAAAAATTAAAAAAACCCATTTCTGGCATTATTTTTAGCCAAAACAGGATGAGATAGGCCGAGAAAGGGAGAAAAAAATTTTAGTCCCGAATTCCGTTCATACTTGGCCTGAGAAGAAAATTGCGAAAAAAATAGCAAGAAAATTCAAAAAATTAAAAAACCTCATTCCGGCATTATTTTTAGCAGAAACAGGATGAGATAGGCTGAAAAAGAGAGAAAAACATTTTAGTCCCGAATTCCGTTCACACTCGATGATGGAAAGAAAATTCCGAAAAAAATAGCAGAAAAATTCAAAAAATTAAAAAACCTCATTCCGTCATTATTTTTAGCCAAAACGGGATGAGATAGGATGAGAAACAGAAAAAAAAATTAAAGTCCTGAATTCCGTTCATACTCGACCCGAGCATTAAATTTCCGAAAGAAATAGCAAAAAAATTCAAAAAATTAAAAATCCACTTCCTGGTATTATTTTTATCCAAAACCGGATATGATAGGCCGAGGAAGAGTGAAAAAAATTTTAGTCTCGAATTCTGTTCCTACCCAACCCAAGCCAGAAAATTCCAAAGAAAAAATAGCAAAAAAATTTAAAAAAATTAAAAAAGTTAATTCTGACATTATTTCTATCCAAAACGGGTTGAGGGAGATCGAGAAAGAGAGAAAAAAAAGTTTAGTCCCGAATTCCGTTCATACTCGACCCGGGCAAGAAAGTTTCGAAAGAAATAGCAAAAAAATTCAAAAAATTAAAAAAAACCCATTTCTGGCATTATTTTTAGCCAAAACGGGATGAGATAGGCCGAGAAAGGGAGAAAAAAATTTTAGTCCCGAATTCCGTTCATACTCGGCCCAGGAAGAAAATTGCGAAAAAAATAGCAAGAAAATTCAAAAAATTAAAAAACCTCTTTCCGGCATTATTTTTAGCAGAAACAGGATGAGATAGGCCGAAAAAGAGAAAAAAACATTTTAGTCTTGAAATCCGTTCATACTCGATCCGGGCAAGAAAATTCCAAAAAAAATAGAAAAAAAACATCAAAAAATTAAAAAACCTCTTTCCAGCATTATTCTTAGCCAAAACGGGATGAGATAGGCCATAAAAGAGAAAAACAAAATTTAGTCCCGAATTCCATTCAAACTCGGCCAAGGAAGAAAATTGTGAAAAAAATAGCAAAAAAATTAAAAAAAATTAAAAAACCTATTTCCGGCATTATTTTTATGCAAAATGGGATGAGATAGGCTGAGAAAGAGAAAAACAAATTTTACACCCGAATTCTTTTCTAACCCAACCCGACCTAGAAAATTTGAAAAAAAATAGCAAAAAAATTCAAAAAATTAAATTAGTTAATTCTGGCATTATTTCTATCCAAAAATGGTTGAGCGAGACCAAGAAAGAGAGAAAATAATTTTACTCCCGAATTTCGTTCATACACGACCGGGGCAAGAAAGTTCCGAAAAAAATAGCAAAAAAATTAAAAAAAATTAAAAAAAACCTCTTTCCGGCCTTATTTTTAGCAAAAACGAGATGAGATAGGCCGAGAAAGAGTGAAAAAAATTTTAGTCCCGAATTCCGTTCACACTCGATGATGGTAAGAAAATTCCGAAAAACATAGCAGAAAAATTCAAAAAATTAAAAAACCTCATTCCGTCATTATTTTTAGCCAAAACAGGATGAGATAGGATGAGAAAGAGAAAAAAAAAATTAAAGTCCTGAATTCCGTTCATACTCGACTCAGGCAAGAAAGTTCCGAAAAAATTAGAAAAAAAAATTAAAAAATTTAAAAAAGTTAAATCCGGCATTATTTCTATCCAAAATGGGTTGATAGCAACGAGAAAGAGAAAAAAAATTTTAGTCCCGAATTCTGTTCATACTCGACCCGGGCAAGAAAGTTCCGAAAGAAATAGCAAAAAAATTCAAAAAATTAAAAATCCACTTCCTGGTATTATTTTTATCCAAAACCGGATGTGATAGGCCGAGGAAGAGTGAAAAAAATTTTAGTCCCGAATTCTGTTCCTACCCAACCCAAGCTAGAAAATTCCAAAGAAAAAATAGCAAAAAAATTAAAAAAGTTAATTCCGACATTATTTCTATCCAAAAAGGGTTGAGGGACATCGAGAAAGAGAGAAAAAAAAGTTTAGTCCCGAATTCCGTTCATACTCAATCCGGGCAAGAAAGTTTCGAAAGAAATAGCAAAAAAATTCAAAAAATTAAAAAAACCCCTTTCTGGCATTACTTTTAGCCAAAACGGGATGAGATAGGCCGGGAAAAGGAGAAAAAAATTTTAGTCCCGAATTCCGTTCATACTCGGCCCGAGAAGAAAATTGCGAAAAAAATAGCAAGAAAATTCAAAAAATTAAAAAACCTCTTTCCAGCATTATTCTTAGCCAAAATGGGATGAGATAGGCCATAAAAGAGAAAAACAAAATTTAGTCCCGAATTCCGTTCAAACTCGGCCAAGGAAGAAAATTGTGAAAAAAATAGCAAAAAAATTCAAAAAATTAAAAAACCTATTTCCAGCGTTATTTTTATGCAAAATGGGATGAGATAGGCTGAGAAAGAGAAAAACAAATTTTACACCCGAATTCTTTTCCAACCCAACCCGACCTAGGAAATACCAAAAAAAATAGCAAAAAAATTCAAAAAATTAAAAAAGTAAATTCCGGCATTATTTCTATCCAAAATGGTTTGAGAGTAGCCAAGAAAGAGGGAAAAAAAATTTAGTCCTGAATTCCGTTCATACTCGACCCGGGCAAGAAAATTCCGAAAACAATACCAAAAAAATTGAAAAAATTAAAAAACCTCTTTCTGGCATTATTTCTAGCCAAAACGGGATGTGATAGGCCTAGCAAGATAGAAAAAAAGTTAAGTCCCGAATTCCATTCATACTCGACCCGGGCAAGAAAATTCCAAAAAAAATCAAAAATTAAAAACATACGTCCGGCATTATTTCTAGCCAAAATGGGATGAGATAGGCTGAGAAAAAGAAAAAAAAATTTTAGACCCGAATTCCGTTCATACTCGACCCCGGCAAGAAAATTCCGAAAAAAATCACAAAAAAAATTCATAAATCTAAAAAACCTCATTCCGGTGTTATTTTTAGCCAAAACGGGATGAGATAGGCTGAGAAAGAGAAAAAAAAAAAAATTTAGTCCCGAATTCCGTTCATACTCTGCCCCGGCAAGAAAATTCTGAAAAAAATTGCAAAAAAATTTGTAAAATTAAAAAACCTCATTCCAGCATTATTTCTAGCCAAAACAGAATGAGATAGGCCGAGAAAGAGAAAAAAAAAAATTTAGTCCCGAATTCCGTTCATACTCGACTCAGGCAAGAAAGTTCCGAAAGAAATAGCAGAAAAAATTCAGAAAATTAAAAAATCCCTTTCTGGCATTATTTTTAGCCAAAACGGGATGAGATTGGCCGAGAAAGAGAAAAAAAAATTTAGTCTCGAATTCTGTTCGTACTCGATTCGGGAAAGAAAATTCCAAAAGAAATAGAAAAAAAAATCAAAAAATTAAAAAACCTCTTTCCGGCATTATTTCTAGCCAAAACAGGATGTGATAGGCCGAGAAAGAGTGAAAAAATTTTTAGAGAATTCCGTTCATACTCAACCCGGGCAAGAAAATTACAAAAAAAAATAGTAAAAAATTTAAAAAACCTCTTTCCGGCATTATTTCTAGCCAAAACGGGATTTGATAGGCCGGGAAAGATAGAAAAAAATTTTAGTCCTGAATTCCGTTCATACTCGACCCGTTTAAGAAAATTCCAAAAAAAATTGCAAAAAAAAATCATAAAATTAAAAAACATACTTCCGACATTATTTCTAGCCAAAACGGGATGAGATAGGTCGAGAAAGAGAGAAAAAAAAAAATTTAGTCCCGAATTCCGTTCTAACTCGACCTCGACAAGAAAATTCCTAAAAAAATAGCAAAAAAATTCATAAAATTAAAAAACCTCATTCCGGCATTATTTTTAGCCAAAACGGGATGAGATAGGCCGAGAAAGAGAAAAAACAATTTTTGTCCCGAATTCCATTCATACTCGACCAGGGCAAGAAAGTTCCGAAAAAAATAGTAAAAAAATTCAGAAAATCAAAAAACCCCTTTCCGGCGTTATTTTTTGCCAAAACGAGATGAGATATGCCGAGAAAGACAAGAAAAAATTTTAGACCCGAATTCCGTTCATACTCGACCCGGGCAAAAAAGTTCCGAAAAAAATTGCAAAAAAATTCATAAAATTAAAAACCTCATTCCAGCATTATTTTTAGCCAAAACAGAATGAGATAGGCCGAGAAAGAGAAAAAACAATTTTTGTCTCGAATTCCATTCATACTCGACCCGGGCAAGAAAGTTCCGAAAAAAATTGCAAAAAAAAATTCATAAAATTAAAAAACCTCATTCGAGCATTATTTTCAGCCAAAACGGAATGAGATAGGCCAAGAAAGAGAAAAAAAAAAAATTTAGTCCCGAATTCCGTTCATACTCGACCCGGGCAAGAAAGTTCCGAAAGAAATAGCAAGAAAAATTCAGAAAATTAAAAAACCTTTTTCCGGCATTATTTTTAGCCAAAACGGGATGAGATTGGCCGAGAAAGAGAAAAAAACAAAATTTAGTCCCGAATTCTGTTCATACTCGATCCGGGAAAGAAAATTCCAAAAAAAATAGAAAAAAAAAATCAAAAAAATTAAAAAACCTCTTTCCGGCATAATTTTTGGCCAAAATGGGATGAGATAGGCCGAGAAAGAGAAAAAAAAATTTTAGTCCCGAATTCCGTTCATACACGGTCGGGGAAGAAAATTCCGAAAAAAATACCAAAAAGTTAAAAAACCTCTTTCCGGCATTATTTCTAGCCAAAACGGGATTTGATAGGCCGAGAAAGAAAAAAAACAATTTTTGTCCAGAATTCCATTCATACTTGACCCGGGCAAGAAAGTTCCGAAAAAAGTAGCAAAAAAATTCAAAAAATTAAAAAACTTTCCAGCATTATTTTTAGCCAGAACTGGATGAGATTGGCCGAGAAAGAGAAGAAGAAATTTTAGTCCTGAATTCCGTTCATACTCGATCCGGGCAAGAAAATTCCAAAAAAAATAGAAAAAAAAAATCAAAAAATTTAAAAACCTCTTTCCGGCATTATTTTTAGCCAAAACGAGATTTGATAGGCCGAGAAAGATAGAAAACAATTTTTGTCCCGAATTCCGCTCTTACTCGACCCCGGCAAGAAAATTCCGAAAAAAATAGCAAAAAAATTCAGAAAATTAAAAAATTTCAATCCGGCATTATTTTTAGCCAAAACTCCTAATAGGCCGAGAAAGAGAAAAAACAATTTTTGTCCCGAATTCCGTTCATACTCGACCCGGGCAAGAAAGTTCAGAAAAAAATAGCAAAAAAATTCAGAAAATTAAAAAACCCCTTTCCGGCATTATTTATAGCCAAAACGGGATGAGATAGGCCGAGAAAGAGAAGAAAAAATTTTATTCCTGAATTCCATTCATACTCGATCCGGGCAAGGAAATTCCAAAAAAAAAAGATAAAAAAAATCAAAAAATCAAAAAATTTCTTTCTAGCATTATTTTTAGCTAGTACGGGATGAGATAGGCCAAAAAACGTAAAAAAAAAAATTTTGTCCCGAATTTCGTTTATACTTGGCTCGGGGAAGAAAATTATGAAAAAAATTGCAAAAAAATTCAAAATCCTCTTTCCGGCCTTCTTTTTAGCCAAAACAGGATGAGATAGGCCAAGAAAGAGAGAAAAAAATTTTAGTCTCGAATTCTGTTCATACTCGACCCGGGCAAGAAAGTTCCGAAAAAAATAGCAAAAAAATTCAAAAAATTAAAAAACCCCGTTCCGGCATTATTTTTATCCAAAACGGGATTAGATAGGTCGAGAAAGAGAAAAAAATTTTAGCCCCGAATTCTGTTCCTACCCAACCCGTGCTAGAAAATTCCAAAAAAAATAGCAAAAAAATTAAAAAAAATTAAAAAAGTTAATTCCGGCATTATTTCTATCGGAAATGGTTTGAGTGTGGCCGAGAAAGAGAAAAAGAAATTTTAGTCTAGAATTCCGATCATACTCGGCCCGGGGAAGAAAATTCCGAAATAAATAGCAAAAAAATTCAAAAAATTAAAAAACCTCTTTCCGGCCTTCTTTTTAGCTAAAACGGGATGAGATAGGCCAAGAAAGAGAAAAAAAATTTAGTCTCGAATTCTGTTCATACTCGACCCGGGCAAGAAAGTTCTGAAAAAAATAACAAAAAAATTCAAAAAATTAAAAAATCCCTTTCCGGCATTATTTTTATCCAAAACGGGATTAGATAGGCTGAGAAAGAGAAAAAACTTTTAGCTCCGAATTCTGTTCCTACCCAACCCGAGCTAGAAAATTCCAAAAAAAATAGCAAAAAAATTAAAAAAACTAAAAAACTTCATTCCGGCATTATGTCTAGCCAAAATGGGATGTGATAGACCGAGAAAGATTGAAAAATATTTTAGTCCCGAATTCCGTTCATTCTCGACCCTGGCAAGAAAATTCCGAAAAAAATAGCAAAAAAAATCAAAAAAATTAAAAAACTTACTTCCAGCAAGATTTCTATCCAAAAAGGGTTGAGAGAGGCCGAGAAAGAGAAAAAAAAATTTTAGTCCCGAATTCCATTCATACTCGAACGAGGCAAGAAAATTCCCAAAAAAATAGCAAAAAAATTGGAAAAACGAAAAAACCTCTTTCCGGCCTTATTTTTAGCCAAAACGGAATGGGATAGGCCGAGAAAGAGAAAAAAAAATTTTAGTCCCGAATTCCGTTCAAGCTCGATGACGGTAAGAAAATTCCGAAAAAAATAGCAAAAAAACTCAAAAAATTAAAAACCCTCATTCCGGCATTATTCTTAGACAAAACGGGATGAGATAGGCCGAGAAAGAGTGAAAAAAAATTTTAGTCTCGAATTCTGTTCCTACCCAACCCAAGATAGAAAATTCCAAAAAAATAGAAAAAAATTTAAAAATTTAAATTTGTTAATTCCGGCATTATTTCTATCCAAAACTGGTTGAGCGAGACCGAGAAAGAGAGAAGAAAATTTTACTCCCGAATTCCGTTCATACTAGACCGGGGCAGGAAAATTTCGAAAAAAATAGCAAAAAAATTGAAAAAACTAAAAAACCTCTTTCCGGCCTTATTTTTAGCCAAACCGGGATGAGATAGGCCGAGAAAGAGGGAAAAAAAATTTTATTCCCGAATTCCGTTTATACTCGATGACGATAAGAAAATTCCTAAAAAAATAGCGAAAAAATTCAAAAAATTTAAGAACCTCATTCCGGCATTATTTTTAGCCAAAACGGGGATGAGATAGGCTGAGAAAGAAAAAAAAATTAATTCCGTTCATACTCGGCCCGGGGAAGAAAATTCCGAAATAAATAGCAAAAAAATTCAAACAATTAAAAAACCTCTTTCCAGCCTTCTTTTTAGCCAAATTGGGATGAGATAGGCCGTGAAAGAGAGAAAAAAATTTTAGTCCCGAATTCTGTTCATACCCGACGACGGCAAGAAAATTCCAAAAAAAATAGCAAAAAAATTCAAAAAACTAAAAAACTTCATTCCAGCATTATTTCTAGCCAAAACGGGATGTGATAGGCCGAGAAAGATTGAAAAAAATTTTAGTCCCGAATTCCGTTCATACTCGACCCTGTCAAGAAAATTCTGAAAAAAATAGCAAAAAAAATCAAAAAATTAAAAAACTTACTTCCGGCAAGATTTCTATCCAAAAAGGGTTGAGAGAGGCCGAGAAAGAGAAAAAAAAAATTTAGTTCCGAATTCCGTTCATACTCGAACGGGGCAAGAAAATTCCGAAAAAAATAGCAAAAAAATTGAAAAAACCTCTTTCCGGCCTTAGTTTTAGCCAAAACGGGATGGGATAGGCTGAGAAAGAGAAAAAAATTTTAGTCCCGAATTCCGTTCAAACTCGATCACGGTAAGAAAATTCCGAAAAAAATAGCAAAAAAACTCAAAAAATTAAAAAACCTCATTCCGGCATTATTTTTGCCAAAACGGGATGAGATAGGCCGAGAAAGAGTGAAAAAAATTTTAGTCTCGAATTCTGTTCCTACCCAACCCAAGATAGAAAATTCCAAAAAAATAGAAAAAAATTAAATTCGTTAATTCCGGCATTATTTCTATCCAAAACTGGTTGAGTGAGACCAAGAAAGAGAGAAGAAAATTTTACTCCCGAATTCTGTTCATACTAGACCGGGGCAAGAAAATTTCGAAAAAAATAGCAAAAAAATTGAAAAAATTAAAAAACCTCTTTCCGGCCTTATTTTTAGCCAAACCAGGATGAGATAGGCCGAGAAAGAGAAAAAAAAAATTTTAGTTCCGAATTCCGTTTATACTCGATGACGATAAGAAAATTCCTAAAAAAATAGCGAAAAAATTCAAAAAATTTAAAACCTCATTCCGGCATTACTTTTAGCCAAAACGGGATGAAATAGGCCGAGAAAGAAAAAAAAAATTTAGTCCTGAATTCCGTTCATACTCGACTCGGGCAAGAAAGTTCCGAAAAAAATAGAAAAAGAAATCAAAAAATTAAAAAAGTTAATTCTGGCATTATTTCTATCCAAAATGGGTTGAGAGTAGCCTAGAAAGAGAGAAAAAAATTTTAGTCACGAATTCCGTTCATACTCGACTCCGGTAAGAAAATTTCGAAAAAAATAACAAAAAAATTCAATAAATTAAAAAACCTCATTCTAGCATTATTTTCAGCCAAAACCAGATGTGATAGGCCGAGAAAGAGGGAAAAAAATTTTAGTCCCGAATTCCGTAAATACTCGATCCGGGCAAGAAAATTTCGAAAAAAATAGCAAAAAAATTCAAAAAACTAAAAAACTTCATTCCGGCATTATTTCTAGCCAAAACGGGATGTGATAGGCCGAGAAAGATTGAAAAAAAATTTAGTCCAGAATTCCGTTCATACTTGACCCTGGCAAGAAAATTCTGAAAAAAATAGAAAAAAAAATCAAAAAATTAAAAAACTTACTTCTGGCAATATTTCTATCCAAAAAGGGTTTGAGAGAGGCCGAGAAAGAGAAAAAAAAAAATTTTAGTCCTGAATTCCGTTCCTACCCTAGCCGGGCAAGAAAATTCCGAAAAAAATAGCAAAAAAATTCAGAAAATCAGAAAACCTCTTTCTGGAATTATTTTTAGCCAAAACGGGATGAGATAGGTTGAGAAAGAGAAAAAAAAATTTTAGTCTCGAATTCTGTTCCTACCCAACCCAAGCTAGAAAATTCCAAAAAAAATAGCAAAAAAATTAAAAAAATTAAATTAGTTAATTCCGGCATTATTTCTATCTAGAACTGGTTGAGCGAGACTGAGAAAGAGAGAAGAAAATTTTACTCCCGAATTCCGTTCATACTCGACAGGGGCAAGAAAATTCCGAAAAAAACAGCAAAAAAATTCAAAACATTAAAAAACCTCATTCTGGAATTATTTTTATCCAAAACGGGATGAGATAGGCCGAGAAAGAGAAAAAAAAATTTTAGTCCTGAATTCCGTTCATACTCGACTCGGGCAAGAAAGTTCCGAAAAAAATAGAAAAAAAAATCAAAAAATTAAAAAAGTTAATTCCGGCATTATTTCTATCCAAAATGGGTTGAGAGTAGCCGAGAAAGAGAGAGAAAAAATTTTAGTCACGAATTCCGTTCATAGTCGACTCCGGCAATAAAATTTTGAAAAAAATAACAAAAAAATTCAAAAAATTTAAAAACCTCATTCTAGCATTATTTTTAGCCAAAACCGGATGTGATAGGCCGTGAAAGGGGGAAAGAAAATTTAGTCCCGAATTCCGTAAATACTCGATCCGGGCAAGAAAATTCTGAAAAAAATAGAAAAAATTTTCAAAAAATTAAAAAAGTTAATTCCGACATTATTTCTATCCGAAATGGTTTGAGGGTGGCCGAGAAAGAGCGAAAAAAATTTTAGTCCTGAATTCTGTTCATACTCGACTCGGGCAAGAAAGTTCCGATGGAAATAGCAAAAAAATTCAAAAAATTAAAAAACCCCTTTCCGGCATTATTTTTAGCGAAAATGGGATGAGATAGGCCGAGAAAGAGAAAAAAAAATTTTAGTCCCGAATTCCGTTCATACTCGTCCCCGGGAAGCAAATTGCGAAAAAAAATAGCAAAAAAATTCACAAAATAAAAAAACCTCTCTCCGGCATTATTTTTAGCCAAAACGGGATGAGATAGGCCAAGAAAGAGAGAGAAAACTTTTAGTCCCGAATTATGTTCCTACCCAACCCGAGCTAGAAAATTCCAAAAAAAAATAGCAAAAAAATTCAAAAAATTAAAAAAGTTAATTCCGGCATTATTTCTATCCAAAATGGGTTGTGAGTGGCTGAGAAAGAGAAAGAAAAATTTTAGGCCCGAGTTCCGTTCATACTAGACCAGAGCAAGAAAATTCCGAAAAAAATAGCAAAAAAAAATAAAAAAAATTAAAAAACCTCTTTCTAGTATTATTTTTAGGCAAAACGGGATGAGATAGGCCGAGAAAGAGAAAAAAAAATTTTAGTCCCGAATTCCGTTCAAACTCGACCCGGGCAAGAAAATTCTGAAAAAAATAGCAAAAAAATTCAAAAAATTCAAAAACTTCTTTCTGGCATTATTTTTAGCCAAAACGGGATGAGATACGCCGTGAAAGAGTGAAAAAAATTTTAGTCCCGAATTCTGTTCCTACCCAACCCAAGCTAGAAAATTCCAAAAGGAAACAGCAAAAAAATTCAAAAAAATTAAAAAAGTTAATTCCGGCATTATTTCTATCCAAAATGGGTTAAGAGTGGCTGAGAAAGAGAGAAAAAAATTTTAGTCCAGAGTTCCGTTCATACTTGACCCGGGCAAGAAAATTCCGAAAAAAATATCAAAAAAATTCAAAAAATTTAAAAACCTCTTTTCGGCATTATTTCTAGCCAAAACGGGATGAAATAGTCTGAGAAAGCGAGAAAAAAATTTTAGTCCCGAATTCCGTTCATACTCGACTAGAGCAAGAAAATTCCGAAAAAAAATAGCAAAAAAATTCAAAAAATTAAAAAACCTCTTTACGGCATTATTTTTAGCCAAAAAGGGATGAGATACGCTGAGCAAGAGTAAAAAAAAATTTTAGTCCTGAATTCTGTTCCTACCCAACCCAAGCTAGAAAATTCCAAAAGAAAATAGCAAAAAAATTCAAAAAATTAAAAAAGTTAATTCCGGTGTTATTTCTATAAAAAACGGGTTGAGGGAGACCGAGAAAATTTTGTTCCTACCCAAGCCGGGCAAGATAATTCTGAAAAAAATCACAAAAAAATTCAAAAAAATTAAAAATCCTCTTTCCGGCGTTATTTTCAGTCAAAACGGGATGAGATAGGTCGAGAAAGAGAAAAAAAAATTTAGTCCCGAATTCTATTCCTACCCAACCAAAACTAGAAAATTCCAAAAAAAAAAAAAGCAAAAAAATTCAAAAAATTATAAAAATTTATTCCAGCATTATTTCTATCCAAAACTGGTTAAGGGAGACCGAGAAAGACAGAAAAAAAAATTTAGTCCCGAATTCGGTTCGTACTCGACCGGGGCGAGAAAATTCTGAAAAAGATAGCAAAAACATTTAAAAAAAAAAATGAAAAAACCACTTTCCAACATTATTTTTAGCCAAAAAGGGATGAGACAGGCCAGGAAAGAGAGAAAAAAATTTTAGTCCCGAATTCCGTTCATACTCGACCCGAGCAAGAAAATTCTGAAAAAAAAATAGCAAAAAAAAGTCAAAAACTTAAAAAACCTCCTTCTGGTTTTATTTCTAGCCAAAACGGGTTGAGATAGGCTGAGAAAGGGAGAAAAAAAATTTTGTCCCGAATTCCGTTCATACTCATTCCGAGCAAGAAAATTTCGAAGAAAATAGCAAAATAATTCAAAAAGTTAATTCAAGCATTATTTCTATCCAAAAAGGGCTGAGAGAGGCCAAGAAAGAGAGAAATAAAGTTCCTACTCGAGCCGGGCAAGAAAATTCCAAAAAAAATTCAAAAAATTAAAAGACCTCTTTCTGGCATTATTTTTATCCAAAATGGGATGAGATAGGCCGAGAAAGCGAGAAAAAAATTTTAGTCCCGAATTCCGTTCATACTCGTCTCGGGCAAGAAAATTCCGAAAGAAATTGCAAAAAAATTAAAAAAATTAAAAAACCTCTTTCTGGTACTATTTTAAGCCAAAACGGGATGAGATAGGCCAAAAAAGAGAAAAAAAAAATTAGTTCCGAATTCTGTTCACACTCAACCAGGGCAAGAAAATTCCGAAAAAAATAGCAAAAAAAGTCAAAAAATTGAAAAACCCCTTTCCGGCATTATTTTTCGCCAAAACGGGATAAGATAGGCCAAGAAAGAGAGAAAAAAAATTTAGTCCCGAATTCCGTTCACACTCGACCTGGGCAAGAAAATTCTGAAAAAAATAGAAAAAAAAAATCAAAAAATCAAAAAACCTCTTTCCAACATTATTTCTAGCCAAAACGGGATGAGATAGGCCAAGAAAACGACAAAAATATTTTAGTCCCGAATTCCTTTCATACTCGGCCCGGGCAAGAAAATTCCAAAAAAAATAGCAAAAAAAATCAAAAAATGAGAAACCTCTTTCTGGTACTATTTTTAGCCAAAACGGGTTGAGATCGGAAAAGAAAGCGAGAAAAAAAATTTAGTTCCGAATTCCATTCATACTCGACCCGGGCAAGAATATTTCCAAAAAAATAGTAAAAAAAATCAAAAAATTAAAAAACCTCTTTCCAGCATTATTTTTAGCCAAAACGTGATGAGATAGCCCAGGAAAGAGTGAAAAATATTTTAGTCCCGAATTCCGTTCACAATCGTCCCGGGCAAGAAAATTCCAAACCAAATAGCAAAAAAATTCAAAAGATTAAAAAACTTAATTCAGGCTTTATTTCTATCCAAAAAGAGCTGAGAGAGGCCGAGAAAGAGAAAAAAAAAATTTAGTCTCGAATTCCGTTCATACTCGACTCGGGTAAGAAAATTTCGAAAAAAATAGCAAAAAAATTCAAAAAATTAAAAAACCTCTTTCCAGAATTATTTATAGCCAAAACGGGATGAGATAGGCTGACAAAGAGAGAAAAAAATTTTAGTCCCGAATTCCGTTCACACTTGACCCCGGCAAGAAAACTCCGAAAGAAATTGCAAAAAAATTCAAAAAATTAAAAAACCTCTTTCCGGTATTACTTTTAGCCAAAACAGGATGAAATAGGCTGACAAAGAGAGAAAAAAATTTTAGTCTCGAATTTTGTTCATACTCATCCTGGGCAAGAAAATTCTGAAAGAAATTGCAAACAAATTCAAAAAATTAAAAAAACCTCTTTCCGGTATTATTTTTAGCCAAAACGGGATGAGATGGGCCGAAAAAGAGAAAAAAAAAAATTAGTTCCGAATTCCGTTCACACTCGACCACGGCAAGAAAATTCCGAAAAAAATAGCAAAAAAATTCAAAAAATTGAAAAACCCCTTTCCGGCATTATTTTTCGCCGAAACGGGATAAGATAGGCTGAGAAAGAGAAAAAAAAATTTTAGTCCAGAATTCCGTTCACACTCAAGGGCAAGAAAATTCTGAAAAAAATAGAAAAAAAAAATTAAAAAAATTAAAAAAACCTCTTTTCGGCATTATTTCCAGCCAAAACAGGATGAGATAGGCCGAGAAAACGACAAAAAAATTATAGTCCCGAATTCCTTTCATACACGACCTGGGCAAGAAAATTCCGAAAAAAAATAGTAAAACAAATCAAAAAATTAAAAACCTCATTCTGGTATTATTTTTAGCAGAAACGGGTGGAGATAGGCCGAGAAAGAGAGAAAAAAAATTTAGTCCCGAATTCTGTTCATACTTGACCCGGGCAAGAATATTCCCAAAAAAATAGTAAAAAAATCAAAAAAACCGTTTTCCAACATTGTTTTTAGCCAAACGGGATGAGATAGCCCGGGAAAGAGTGAAAAAAATTTAGTCCCGAATTCCATTCACACTCGTCTCGGGCAAGAAAATTCCAAACAAAATAGAAAAAAAATTCAAAAAATTAAAAAACTTAATTTAGGCTTTATTTCTATCCAAAAAGGGTTGAGAGAGGCCGAGAAAGTGAGATAAAAATTTTAGTCCCGAATTCCGTTCATACTCGCCCCAGGCAAGAAAATTCCGAAAAAAATAGCGAAAAAATTCAAAAAATTAATTCCGGCATTATTTCTAAGCAAAAAGGGTTGAGGGACGCCGAGAAAGAGAGAAAAAAATTTTACTCCCGAATTCTGTTCATGCTCAACCCGAGGAATAAAACTCTGAAAAAAATAGCAAAAAAATTCAAAAAATTAAAAAATCTCTTTTCGGTATTATTTATAGCCAAAACGGGATGACATAGGCTGACAAAGAGAGAAAACAAATTTTAGTCCCGAATTTCGTACACACTCAACCCCGGCAAGAAAACTCCGAAAAAAATAGCAAAAAAATTGAAAAAATTAAAAAACTTCTTTCTGGCATTATTTTTAACCAAATCGGGATGATATAGGACGAGAAAAAGAGAAAAAAAAAATTTAGTCCCGAAATCCGTTCATACCCGTTCCGGGCAAGAAAATTTCGAAAAAAATAGCAAAATAATTCAAAAAATTAAAAAACCCCTTACCAAAATTATTTTTAGCCAAAACGGGATTAGATCGGCCGAGAAAGAGCGAAAAAAGTTTTAGTCCCGAATTCCCTTCACACTCGACCCGGGCAATAAAATTTCAAAAAAAATAGAAAACAAATCAAAAAATTAAAAAACCACTTTCTGGCATTATTTCTAGCCAAAACGGGATGAGATAGGCCGAGAAAACAAGAAAAAAAAATTTAGTCTCGAATTCCGCTCAAACACGACCCGGGCAAGAAAATTTCGAAAAAACTAACAAAAAAAATCAAAAAATTAAAAAACCTCTTTCTGGTATTATTTTTAGCCAAAACAGGTTGAGATAGACCGAGAAAGAGAAAAAAAAATTTTAGTCCCGAATTTCGTTCATACTCGACCCAGGCAAGAAAATTCCGAAAAAAATAGCAAAAAAAAATCAAAAAATTAAAAAACCTCTTTCCAGTATTATTTTTAGCCAAAACAGGATGAGATAGCCCAGGAAATAGAGAAAAAAAATTTAGTCCCGATTTCCGTTCACACTCGACCCGGGCAAGAAAATTCCGAAAAAAATAGCAAAAAAATTAAAAAAAATTAAAAAACCTCTTTCTGGAATTATTTATAGCCAAAACGGGTTGAGATAGGACGAGAAAGAGAGAAAAAAAATTTAGTCCCGAATTCCGTTCATACCCGACTCAGGCAATAAAATTCCCAAAAAAATAGCAAAAAAATTCAAAAAATTAAAAAAGTTAATTCAAGTTTTATTTCTATCCAAAAAGGGCTGAGAGAGGCCGAGAAAGGGAAAAAAAAAAAATTTTAGTCCCGAATTCCATTCATACTCGACCCAGGCAAGAAAATTCCGAAAAAATTAGCAAAAAAATTCAAAAAATTAAAAAACTTAATTTCGGCATTATTTCTATGCAAAAAGGGTTGAGGGAGGCCGAGAAAGAGAAAAACAAAATTTAGTCCCGAATTCCGTTCATACTCAACCCGGGGAAGAAAATTCGGAAAAAAATAGCAAAAAAATTTAAAAAATTAAAAAATCTCATTCCGGAATTATTTATAGCCAAAACGGGTTGAGATAGGACAAGAAAGAGAGAAAAAAATTTTAGTCCCGAATTCCGTTAATACCCGACTCGGGCAAGAAAATTCCGAAAAAAATAGCAAAAAATTCAAAAAATTAAAAGAGTTAATTCAGGTTTTATTTCTATCCAAAAAGGGCTGAGAGAGGCCGAGAAAGAGAAAAAAAAATTTTAGTCCCGAATTCCGTTCATACTCAATCCGGGCAAGAAAATTCGGAAAAAAATAGCAAAAAAATTCAAAAAATTAAAAAACTTCTTTCCGGAATTATTTATAGCCAAAACGGGTTGAGATAGGACGAGAAAGAGAAAAAAATTTTAGTCCCGAATTCCGTTCATGCCCGACTCAGGCAAGAAAATTCCGAAAAAAATAGCAAAAAAATTCAAAAAATTAAGAGAGTTAATTCAGGTTTTATTTCTATCCAAAAAGGGCTGAGAGAGGCCGAGAAAGAGAAAAAAAAATTTTAGTCCCGAATTCCGTTCATACTCAATCCGGGCAAGAAAATTCGGAAAAAAATAGCAAAAAAATTCACAAAATTAAAAAACCTCTTTCCGGAATTATTTATAGCCAAAACGGATTGAGATAGGACGAGAAAAAGAGAAAAAAATTTTACTCCCGAATTCCATTCACAGTCGATCCAGGCAAGAAAATTCTGAAAAAAATAGTAAAAAAATTGAAAAACCCCTTTCCGACATTATTTTTCGTCAAAATGGGATAAGATACGCCGAGAAGGAGAGAAAAAAATTTTAGTCTTGAATTCCGTTCACACTCGACCTAGGCAAGAAAATTCCAAAAAAATAGAAAAAAAAATCAAAAAAGTAAAAAACCTTTTTCCGGCATTATTTCTAGCATGAGATAGGCCGCGATAATGACAAAAAATTTAGTCTCGAATTCCGCTCATACCCGACTTGGGCAAGAATATTTCGAAAAAAATAGCAAAAAAAATCAAAAAATTAAAAAACCTCGGTCCAACATTATTTTTAGCCAAAACGGGATGAGATAGCCCTGGAAAGAGAGAAAAAAAATTTAGTCCTGAATTCCGTTCACACTCGACCAGGGCAAGAAAATTCCAAACAAAATAGCAAAACAATTCAAAAAATTAAAATACCCCTTTCCGGCATTATTTTTAGCCCAAACTGGATAAGATAGACCGAAAAAGAGAAAAAAAATTTAGTCCCGAATTCCGTTCACACTCGACTTGGGCATGAAAATTCCGAAAAAAAATAGAAAAAAAAAAAACAAAAAATTAAAAAACCTCTTTCCTGCATTATTTCTAGCCAAAACGGGATGATATAGGCCGAGAAAACGAGAAAAAAATTTTAGTCCCGAATTCCGTTCATACTCGACCCGGGCAAGAAAATTCCGAAAAAAATAGCAAAAAAAATCAAAAAATTAAAAACCTCTTTCTGGTATTATTTTTAGCCAAAACGGGTTGAGATAGGCCGAGAAAGAGAGAAAAAAAATTTAGTCCCGAATTCTGTTCATACTCGACCCGGGCAAGAATATTCCGAAAAAATAGCAAAAAAATTCAAAAAATTAAAAAACCTCTTTTCAGCATTATTTTTAGCCAAAATGGGATGAGATAGCCTAGGAAAGAGGGAAAAAAATTTTTGTCCCGAATTCCGTTCACACTCGACCAGGGCAATAAAATTCTAAAAAAAAATAGTGAAAAAATTCAAAAAATTAAAAAACCCCTTTCCGGCATTATTTTTCACCAAAACGGGATAAGATAGGCCGAAAAAGAGAAAAAATATTTTAGTCCCGAATTCCGTTCCCACTCGACCTGGGCCAGAAAATTCCGAAAAAAATAGAAAAAAAAAAAATCAAAAAAATTAAAAAACCTCTTTCCGGTTTCTAGCCAAAACGGGATGATATAGGCCGAGAAAACGAGAAAAAATTTTTAGTCCCGAATTCCGTTCAGACTCGACCCGGGCAAGAAAATTCCGAAAAAAATAGCAAAAAAAATCAAAAAATTAAAAAACCCCTTTCCGGCATTATTTTTCGCCAAAACTGGATAAGATAGACCGAGAAAGAGAGAAAAAAAATTTAGTCCCGAATTCCGTTCACACTCGACCTGCGCATTAAAATTCCGAAAAAAATAGAAAAAAAATCAAAAAATTAAAAAACCTCCTTCCCGCATTATTTCTAGCCAAAACGGGATGATATGGGCTGAGAAAACGAGAAAAAATTTTTAGTCCCGAATTCCGTTCATACTCGACTCGGGCAAGAAAATTTCGAAAAAAATAACAAAAAAAATCAAAAAATTAAAAACCTCTTTCTGTTATTATTTTTAGCCAAAACGGGTTGAGATAGGCTGAGAAAGAGAGAAAAAAAATTTAGTCCCGAATTCCATTCATGGTCAACTCGGGCAAGAATATTCCGAAAAAATAGCAAAAAAATCAAAAAATTAAAAAATCTCTTTCCAGCATTATTTTTAGCCAAAACAGGATGAGATAGCCCAGGAAGGAGTGCAAAAAATTTTAGTCCCGAATTCCGTTCATACTCGACTCGGGCAAGAAAATTCCAAACAAAATAGCAAAAAATTCAAAAAATTAAAAAACCTCTTCTCAGCATTATTTTTAGCCAAAACGGGATGAGATAGCCCAGGAAAGAGAAAAAAAAATTTTAGTCCCGAATTCTATTCACACTAGACCCCGACAAGAAAACTCCGAAAAAAATAGCAAAAAAATTGAAAAAATTAAAAAACTTCTTTCTTGCATTATTTTTAGCCAAATCGGGATGACATAGGACGAGAAAAAGAGAAAACAATTTTAGTCCCGAATTCCGTTCATACCCGATCCGGGCAAGAAAATTTCGAAAAAAATAGCAAAATAATTCAAAAAATTAAAAAACCCCTTACCAACATTATTTTTAGCCAAAACGGGATTAGATCGGCCGAGAAAGAGTGAAAAAAGTTTTAGTCCCGAATTCCGTTCACACTTGACCCGGGCAAGAAAATTTCGAAAAAAATAGAAAAAAAAAATCAAAAAATTAAAAAAACCACTTTCCGGCATTATTTCTAGCCAAAACGGGATGAGATAGGCCGAGAAAACAAGAAAAAAAAAATAGTCTCGAATTCCGCTCAAACACGACCCGGGCAAGAAAATTTCGAAAAAAATAACAAAAAAAATCAAAAAATTAAAAAACCTCTTTCTGGTATTATTTTTAGCCAAAACAGGTTGAGATAGGCCGAGAAAGAGAGAAAAAAATTTTAGTCCCGATTTCCGTTCACACTCAACCCGGGTAAGAAAATTCCGAAAAAATAGCAAAAAAATTCAAAAAATTAAAAAACTTAATTCCGGCATTATTTCTATGTAAAAAGGGTTGAGGGAGGCCGAGAAAGAGAGAAAAAATTTTAGTCCCAAATTCCGTTCATACTCAACCCGGGGAAGAAAATTCCGAAAAAAATAGCAAAAAAATTCAAAAAATTAAAAAACCTCTTTCCGGAATTATTTATAGCCAAAACGGGATGAGATAGGCTGAGAAAGAGCGAAAAAAATTTTAGTCCTGAATTCCGTTCACACTCGACCCCGACAAGAAAACTCCGAAAAAAATAGCAAAAAAATTGAAAAAATTAAAAAACCTCTTTCTGGCATTATTTTTAGCCAAATTGGGATGAGATAGGACGAGAAAAAGAGAAAAAAAATTTAGTCCCGACTTCCGTTCATACCCGACCCGGGCAAGAAAATTCCGAAAAAAATAGCAAAAAATTCAAAAAATTAAAAAAACCCCTTACCGGCATTATTTTTAGCCAAAACGGGATTAGATTGGCCGAGAAAGAGTGAAAAAAGTTTTAGTCCCGAATTCTGTTCACACTCGACCCGGGCAAGAAAATTCCGAAAAAAATAAATAAATAAAAAAAATAAAAAACCTCTTTCTGGCATTATTTCTATACAAAAAGGGTTGAGAGAGGCTGAAAAAGAGAGGAAAAAAATTTTAGTCCCGAATTCCGTTCATACTCGGCCCGAGGAAGAAAATTGCGAAAAAATTCAAAAAATTAAAAAACCTTTTTCAGGCATTATTTCTAGCCAAAACGGGATGAGATAGGCTGAGAAAACGAGAAAAAAAATTTTTGTCCCGAATTCCGCTCAAGCACGACCTGGGCAAGAAAATTTCGAAAAAAATAACAAAAAAAATCAAAAAATTAAAAAACCTCTTTCTGGTATTATTTTTAGCCAAAGCAGGTTGAGATAGGCCGAGAAAGAGAAAAAAAATTTTAGTCCCGAATTCCGTTCATACTCGACCCGAGCAAGAAAATTCCGAAAATAATAGCAAAAAAAATCAAAAAATTAAAAAACCTCTTTCCAGCATTATTTTTTGCCAAAACGGGATGAGATAGCCCAGGAAAGAGAGAAAAAAATTTTAGTCCCGAATTCCATTCACACTCGACCTGGGCAAGAAAATTCCAAACAAAATAGCAAAAAAATTCAAAAAATTCAAAAAGTTAATTCAGGCTTTATTTCTATCCAAAAAGGGCTGAGAGAGGCCGAGAAAGAGAGAAAAAAATTTCAGTCCCGTATTCTGTTCATACTCGACAAGGGCAAGAAAATTTCGAAAAAAATAGCTAAAAAATTAAAAATCTTGATTCCGACATTATTTCTATGCAAAAAGGGTTGAGGGTTTTTTGTAATTTTTTAGCACGGGTTGGGTAGGAACTGAATTCAGAAATTTTTTTTTTCTCTCTTTCTCGGCCTATCTAAACCCGGTTTGGATATAAATAATACCAGGATGATGTTTTTTTTTTTTTTTTTTTTTTGCTCTTTTTTTTTTGGAATTTTCTAGCTTAGGTCGGGGAGGAACGGAATTCGTAAAGAAATTTTTTTTCTCCCTTTCACGGCCTATCTCAACCCGGATTGGATAGAAATAATGCCGGAATGATGTTTTTTAATTTTTTTCCAATTTGTTTTGGAATTTTCTAACCCTGGTCGGGGAGGAACGGAATTCGGATCGAATTTTTTTTTTTTTCTCTCTCTGGGCCTATCTTAGCTCAGTTTGGATAGAAATATTGCCAGAATGATGTTCTTAAATTTTTTGAATTTTTTTGCAATTTATTTTTGAATTTTCTAGCCCGTGTCGGGTTGGAAAGGAATTCGGAACGAAAATTTTCCTCTCTCTTTCTCGGCCTATCTTAGCTCGGTTTGGATAGAAATATTGCGGGAATGATATTTTTAAGTTTTTGAATTTTTTTTTTTTGGAATTTTCTAGACCTGGTCAGGAAGGAATAGAATTTGGGAAAAAATATTTTTTCTCTTTCTCGGCCTTTCTCAACCCGGTTTAGATAGAAATAATGCCAGACTGATTTTTTTGAATTTTTTTGCTTTTTTTTTTGGAATTTTCTAGCCCAGGTCGGGAAGGAACAGAATTCGGAACAAAATATTTTTTCTCTCTTTCTCGGCCTATCTCAACTCGGCTTGGATAAAAATAATGCCAGAATAATGTTTTTTAATTTTTTGTTATTGTTTTTTTAATTTCCGAGCCCGGGTCGGGTAGTAACGGAATTCGAAACGAAAATTATTTTCTCTCTTTCTTGGCCTATATCAACCCGGTTTGGATAGAAATAATTCCAGAATGATGTTTTTTAATTTTTTGAATTTTATTGCTATTTTTTTTGGAATTTTCTAGCTTGGGTTGGGTTGGAACGGAATTCGTGATGAAATTTTTTTTCTCTCTTTCTCGGCCTATCTCAACCCCGTTTGGATAGAAATAATGTCAAAATGGTGTTTTTAAATTTTTTGATTTTTTTTTTGCTAATTTTCTACCCCGGGTTGGGAGGAAACGGAATTCAGAATGAAAATATTTTTCCCTCTTTCTCAGCCTATCTCTACCTGGTTTGGATAGAAATATTGCCAGAATAATGTTTTTTAATTTTTTGAAACTTTTTGCTATTTTTTTTAAAAAAAATTTTGAGCCCGGGTTGGGTAGTAACGGAATTCGGAACAAAAATTATCTTCTCTCTTTCTTGACCTATCTCAACCCAGTTTGGATAGAAATAATTTCGGAATGATGTTTTTTAATTTTTTTGCTATGTTTTTTGGAATTTTCTAGTTCGGGTCGGGTAGGAATGGAATTAGGGACAACAATTTCTCTCTTTCTTGGCCTATCTCATCTCGGTTTGGATAGAAATAATGTCGGATTGATATTTTTTAATTTTTTTGTTATTTTTTTAGGAATTTTTTAGCCTAGGTCGGGTTGGAACGGAATTCAAGACTAAATTTTTTTTCTCTTTTTCTCGGCCTATCTCAACTCCGTTTGCATACAAATAATGCTAGAATGATTTTTTTGAATTTTTTTGCTATTTTGTTTTGGAATTTTCTAACCCGTGTAAGGTTGGAACGGAATTCAGGACAAAAATTTTTTTCTCTGTTTCTCGGCCTATCTCAACCCAGTTTGGATAAAAGTAATGTCGGAATGATGTTTTTTAATTTTTTGAATTTTTTTGGAATTTTGAAGCCCGGGTTGGGTAGTAACGGAATTCGGAACGAAATTTTTTTTTTCTCTTTCTCGGCCTATCTCAACCCGGTTTGGATAGAAATAATACCGGAATGATGTTTTTTTTTAGTTTTTTGAAATTTTTTTTGGAATTTTCTAGCTCGGGTTGGGTAGGAACGGAATTCAGGACGAAAATTTTTTTCTATCAAGGCCTATCTAAACCCAATTTGGATAGAAATAATGCCGGAATGATGTTTTTTAATTTTTAAAAATTTTTTGTTATTTTTTTTGGAATTTTCTAGCCTGGGCCGGGTTGGAATGGAATTCGGAATGAAAATTTTTTTCTCTCTTTCTCGGCCAATCTCAACTCGGTATGGATAGAGATAATGTCGGAATGATGTTTTTTGATTTTTTTTGCTATTTTTTTTTTTAAATTTCTTGCCCGGGTCGGAAGAAACGGAATTCGGAACGAAAATTTTTCTCACTCTTTCTCAACCTATCTCAATCTAGTTTGGATAGAAATATTGCCAGAATGATGTTTTTAGTTTTTAGCTTTTTTTTTTTTTTTTTTTTGAATTTTCAAGCCCGGGTCGGGTAGTAATGGAATTTGGAACGAATTTTTTTTTTTCTCTTTTTCTCGGCCTATCTCAACCCGGTTTGGATAGAAATAATGCCGGAATGATGTTTTTTAATTTTTTGAAAATTTTTGCCTTTTTTTTAAAAAATTTTCTAGCCCGGGTCGAGTTGGAACGAAATTCGGGACGACAATTTTTTTCTCTCTTTCTCGGCTTATTTCATTCCATTTTGGATAGAAATAATGCCGGATTGATATTTATTTAATTTTTAAAAAAATTTTATTATTTTTTTTGGGAATTTTCTAGCCTAGGCCGGGTTGGAACGGAATTCGGAACGAAATTTTTTTTTCTCTTTCTCGGCCAATCTCAACCCCGTTTGGATAGAAATAATGTCGAAATGATGTTTTTTAATTTTTTTGATTTTTTTTGCTATTTTTTAAAAATTTCTAGCTCGGGTCAGGAAGAAACAAAATTCGGAATGAAATTTATTTTCTCTCTTTCTCAGCCTATCTCAACCTAGTTTGGATATAAATATTGCTGGAATTATGTTTTTTAGTTTTTTGAAATTTTTTTCTTTTTTTTTTTTTTAATTTTTCAATCCCGGGTCAGGTAGTAACGGAATTCGGAACAAAATTTTTTTTCTCTTTTTCTTGGACTATCTCGACCTGGTTTGGATAGAAATAATGCCGAATGATGTTTTTTAATTTTTTTAATTTTTTTGCAATTCTTTTTTGGAATTTTCTTGCCCAGGTCTGGTAGGAACGGAATTCGGAACGAAAACTTTTTTTTCCTCTTTCTCGGCCTATCTCAACCCAGTTTGGATAGAAATAATGCCGAAATGTTTTAATTTTTTGAATTTTTTTGTTATTTTTTTTTTGGAATTTTCTTGCCAGGACAGGGAAGGAACAGAATTCGAAACGAATTTTTTTTCTCTTTTTTTCAGCTTATCTCAACCTAGTTTGGATATAAATAATGCTGGAATGATGTTTTTCAATTTATTGCTATTTTTTTTGGAATTTTCTAGCCCAGGTCGGGTTGGAACGGAATTCGAGACTAAATTTTTTTTTTTCTCTTTCTCGGCCTATCTCAACCCGGTTTGGATTCAAATAATGCTAGAATGATTTTTTTTTTAAAATTTCTTTGCTATTTTTTTTGGAATTTTCTAACCCGGGTCGGGTAGAAACGGAATTTGGGAAGAAATTTTTTTTCTCTCTTTCTTGGCCAATCTCAACCCGGTTTGGAATAGAAATAATGCTAGATTGAATTTTTTTTTTTAATTTTTTGAATTTTTTCGCTATTTTTTTGGGAATTTTCTAGCCCGGGTTGGGTAGGAATGGAATTCAAGACGAATTTTTTTTTCTCTTTCTCGGCCTATCTCAACCCGGTTTGGATACAAATAATGCTAGAATGAATGTTTTTTGCTATTTTTTTGGGAATTTTCTAGCTAGGTCGGGTAGGAACGGAATTCAGGACGAAATTTTTTTTTACTCATTCTCGGCCTATCTCAACCTGGTTTGGATAGAAATAATACCAGAATGATGTTTTTTAAACTTTTTAAATTTTTTGCTATTTTTTTTGGAATTTTCTTGCCTGAGTTGGGTAGGATCGGAATTCGGGACGAAAATTTTTTTTTTTTCTCTTTCTCGGCCTATCTCATCCGAATATGACATGAACCTATTAAGCCTTAACTCATAATCTGCTAACTTCATGTCATGTCATGTTCGCGAATTATGTCCTATTTTGCCACCCCTTGTTGATATTTCTTTAATATTTTTGGCCCCTTAAGAATCCCAGTTCCGCCCTAACTCCCAAAGACACATTTCAACATGTTTGAGGATTCTCTAATAATGAAATCAGTAGAATTACAAAAGTTTGCAAAAAGATAAAAGATAATAAGAAAATGAGAGAGGATGAAAGGTGATTTGAGAGGGGTTTCTCTCCCAATTTTTTAGCCTTATGAAGGTTTTGGTGTGGAATATTAGGGGACTTGATGACCCCTTAAACAGAGAGATTAAGGTGAATACAAAGTCCTTAAAGATATCAATTGTATGTTTTGTGGTCATGTGGAGACAAGGGTAGGAAGATAAATATGCCTAGACGAAAATCTAGGTATTGTGATAAGCAAGTTGAATGAATTCGATCTATGCTACAAATAGATTAGATGATTCACAACAAGATGACTCAGGGGTATGATAATTTTTTGGCCAAAATACAAATTGCACCATTTAAATTTGACAAATTGTTTTTTTTTTTTTTTTTTTTTTTTTTTGAGAAACAAACACACACATACAAGGGAGAGGGAAATGGGTTTTAACACAAAAAGCACACTACAAATTTTTATTTTAGTTCCTTGTCTTTTTAGTTTTAGGATTTCATGATTGTTGTCAATCCCTTAACTATTAAAAGAAAATTTTTTGTAAAGATTTAATAAAGTTTTATATGAACAAAAATAAAATCTAATTTAAAAAAAAAAAATAGGGACAAAATTATTGAAAAGGGAAAACATAGTAAAATTCTATTATTGTTAGAGTGGAAAGTCACATGCTTCTACAATTAAGCTGATAGAGTATTACTACAAGACTGGCTCTCAATTTGGCCGTGGCACGCTTCACATTAAGGTTTGCAAATCCAAGTTACTCTTTTCTTTCTTTTTCTTTCTTTCTTTCCTTCTTCTTCTTTTCTTCTTTGGTTTTTTTTTTTGTTTGTTTGTTTGTTTTTTTTTTTTTTTTTTTTTTTTTTAAATAATTGTTTTGTTGGGTTTTGGAGTTTAGTCAAAGACATCAATAGGGATAAGGGAAAGGCTAGAAGTGCTATAAAAGTGGATAAAATGAAGGCATATGACTCGGTTTGATGGGAATTCATTCTTCAATGCTTGAAACTTGTAGGAGTTCCTCCGAGGTTTGTGCAATGGTTCAAGTTATGTTTAACAACTCCTAAGTTTTTTGAAGCTATTAATGGGAGCTTAACTGGTTATTTTGAAAGGAAGAACTGAAGAAGTGTCTTAGGCAAGGGGATCCATTGTCCCTAGCAGTCTAATTCAGGGAGGGTCATCTACCAGTGAGTAACTTAGTTGTTCCTTTAATCTAAAGGAAATTAAATGTGCTGGATTGCAAGTCTCTATTGGACAGAATTTTAACACATCGATCATTTGCAATTAGATTGCAGCTACTCTTCTCAGTTACTTATGGACAATATTTAAGTCAACTAAACAAAATTCTAATAGCTTCTTACCGAGTGCAAGTGATAAATATATTATTGGAGCCAAAATATCTTGGAAATCTGTGAGTTCCTAAATGTGAAGGACAGTTAAATCTAAAAAGAGTAGAGGATTTGAATAAGGCAGCCATTACGAAACATATTTGGAGCCCATATATTCAAGCTAGTTCCATAACGGTGGCATGGGTTAAAAGTGATTTTATTGAAAGGGAGACGTTTCAGGGTGTGAAATTTCCACAGGACAGCATTGGGGTTGGAGAATGCTGCTCAAATTGAGGGAAGAGGCTGAAGCCTTACTAATCTTTGAAATGGGGGATGGAAGCAGCATCTGTTTATGTTTAGATTGGTGACACCCAGATGGTGTTTAACACACTCACAAGCAATTTATAATGCTGCCAACAAGATTATAGCTTAGGTACCAAGTGTCCATAAGGAGAAAACAGGATGCTAGAAAGATATGAGGATTGAGTTGCTAAATGAAGTAAGCTACCTGTTGTAAGAATTGGCAGAAGGGATAGACCCGTTTCAATTCTCTCTAAATCAAGTCAATTTCCAAGTACAGAGAAAAAAAAATCCGTAAGGTTCAGATTGCCTGAAGTGAGTTGGTGTAGGCTTATATGGTATTCTTTAGCAATTTCCAAGGCATCCCTTTATTCCTTGTCTGGATGTGAGGAATAGGCTTATTACAAGAGGCATTTTAGCTTAGTGGGGATATCAAGGTGAACTAAGGTGTGTTTCTATGGAAATAATATGGAAGATTAAGACCTATTCTTCCATTGCAGCTTCACTAGCAGGCTATAGAGAGAAGCTATGAGAATGTTTTTTAATTGACAATCCTGAAACAGAGTGGAGTAGGTTGGTGGATTGTGTCTAGTTAGCTTAAAAGGCAAACTTGAATGCCATATTATGCAGACTACCATATATACTCCCAGAGAAATGCAAGAACATTAATACCAACTTCAATATGAATAGAGAATAAAGCAAGCTATTAAGTGGGGAGTTAAAATCATAATCTGTGACAGAGGCAACTACAATAAAAAATCAGATGTGAATGAGGCTTTATGTAGAGATGAGGAGTGAGCTTGACAGAAAGGCCGGTGTAATCAATAGTTTTATCTGGGGTAGAGCTTCGCTAGTTGTACAGTTCTGAATGTGAGCGGCGATCTTGTCAAATCACACAATGTTTGTATGGGGTAGCAGTTTAAGGTTTCCAATGCTATAGGTGTTTGTTATGTAGCGTATATGTGTGTATTCCTTGTTTCAATCAATAAAATATACTCAATTCTTTTTTTTTTCTTTTAAAAAAGAGAACCAACTAGTTGATCCACATCCCCCAACAATAAACATGTGATTGAACCAACCTAAGCAAAAGATTATAGCAGTCCATGTCAAGATATATTTCTCTGAGAACAAACAAAGTGTGATTTGACAGGATCAACTATCATATTTTTATAAGAAAAAATAGATGAAGTCGGAAAACACTACAACATAGGCACACAAGCAAACAAGGGTGATGTTGGCCAATTGAATTTATTTAGTTAACATAGCTAGATGTTGGCATGTGTGAAACAACCATCCGCATACAAATATCAAATAATGATATATAATAGCCAGAAACATTTAAAATTATACTTTTAACAATACTAACATGCCTACTGCAGCAGGTAAATGCATAACAGGAGTTTCAATTCATCCATGCTGTCATCTTCTTAATAAGATACAACATTTTCTGCATCATGTAAAGCAAGGCTCTCCAAGTAAGTAGCTACATATAAACTAACTAAATTGGAAGGATATTTAAATCGAATACTAATGTCCTCATGATGTAGAGTTTTTGGGTCAAATAAAATAAATTTATTTTCTACTTTAAATTTTCCATTGTAAATCAGTTCAAGTCTCTGTTGAATTAGAAGTGAACCGTACTTGGTGAAACCATTGAAACGAGCATACCCTGATACATTAGGCCCTTCAATTGTTACAGAAAAAAGTTTATTCCAGGATTTGCACACTCCATAGTCCATCATTACCCATACAGAGTGTCCATAGCCACATGGTCGAAAACTATGCTCTTTAATTAAAGCCAATTTCCCCTTGAATAATGTAAGACGTTTTCCATAACTACTGTCTCCTTGGAATGAATCATCATCATGCACTGGTAGCTCTCCGATTTTTTCACTGTTGACATCAAATGACAAAATCATTTCACGAGGGTGCATCTCTTGTTGTCCTGTTTCCCTTATGGTTCCTACCATGAAATGCAAATGTCCACTAACAAATGGGAATGGTGAATTGTTATTAATGCTGTAGTACCAAATATTGGGTCTCCAAGAGATTCCAAATTCAACTTTTCTCCATGAATCCGAACTTAACGAATACACCTCAAACTCAGGGGGAGGCAGAGGTAGTAATGTGAGACTAGGGTCAATAGGCCATTCAACCTTTGTAGTCATTATTCTGTGAATCATATGCAAACTCTTAAATTTTCTAATACTGGGGTTCCAGAAGTGTACATTGTAGTTGTACTTCCAATAATCATAGAGACACAAAAGGCCATTGCATGAACCCACTACATAGGTATAACGAATGAAGGGAGCTCTAAACTCGGATATCCAATCAAAGTTACGGTCGCAAGTGACTGTACAGACCTGAGTGGTTTCAACGCAACTCCTGGGCATGTGCATGACATAGCCATGATCGTGATCATTGTCAACGCGGCACGACGACATATTAAGGTGTGTGGAGATGAAACTGCGGCTATGGATGAGGGAAGACCAGGACTTGCAGACGCAGCTGAATCTTAGGAGTGATTTCACGGGTAGCCTTGACAGCACGTCGAATACGATGTCTTCTGGAATATGGTTATGGTTATTCCGCCGTGGGATTGGAATATGTGCTCGTGCTTTTTTCCTTTGGGACATCATCATCTTTTAATCAAGGAAGAGGGGACGCCACAGAAAGAGACAGAAGAAAAAGAGAATAGAAGTCGATCATAATTAACAATGCCATTGCTACTGCTCTCTATATATATGTGCTATTGATTTGCTACCGCCCTCATAAATGTTTGTTTTGTTTTTGGTTAGGTTTAGGGTTTTTATTCCCTCTAAATATGCTTTTTGGTAAATTTCAATTTATGAATATGAAGTACCACTAATCAAGCAGATTCCTTTGAATATACGGAGTCCATGGTATGTGATGAGGTTTAGTTTTATATATAATATTTAATATATGACATGTCCTAAGGCCCCCAACATAAAAGGCCCCCGAATATGGAGCAGTAAGCTTTAAAAAAAAATTAAATTAAATTATAGAAAAAAAAATGTGAATTAGGTGTATAATTTTTTTTGAAAACTTAAAATATTAGAGTTATGGTAGTATATTGCAAATTTTATTACATTGGTCCTATAAATTGATAGAAATTTATGCTAGCATGTTGTAGTAAAATTTGTAATAATTTTAGCATTTTCTCCAAAAAAAATAGAATTAATAGAAATACAACCCAGTCACTGTTAAGTGTATGAAAAATGCTAAAGCTAATACAAATTTTATAACAAAAAATTTACAAACTAATGTGGCAGAAATTTGATTGTTGTTACTTAAACAATATAATAAATGAATGTTTGAATAACCTTTTTTTTTTTTTTTTATTGGTGATATGCCAATTTGTAAAACCTATATAGTAATTATTATTAGCTTACTTTGGGTGAATTAGTCGTATTAATAAGAAAGAATTAATGATACATTTGGAAAAAAAAAAAAAACTATTATTATTTAAGTGATATTTAGTAGAAATTATTTAATTTTTACACCTCATTTTAATTTTTAAGATTATTTAATTTGTTGAATAAAGCCACATGATTCACCTTTGAAAACCTTACTACATGATTTCATGACTTTGTTTCTGAAAAACCTCAAACTACACATGAAGAGTGTCCAACCTCATCACCATTAAAAGTGTTCGACAAAATGCCACAAAGAAATTGGATATTTCTTTAACTATTTTCTTTTATATGTTATGACCCATGAAATGGGGATTTTACCCCTATTTTAAAAGTCATGGGTTACAATTTTTACATTTGGTGAACATATCTATGAATTTTGATAATTTGTTTTTATGTTTCATGTTGTTATTGGCTCTTGAGATTAATGAAATCTTTGAATTCCTAGATATAAAAGTGAATTCCTAGGCATTGAGGTTGATCGTTTACTCAAATCTATAATTAGAATGATTGATAATCAAGTAGATAGTTTAGTAAATATACTTCTCATTCTAATAAAATTTAATAAATTCAAAGTAGAAAGAAGGTTTCTCGTGCATTCCATAGGTTAGTGACTAGTTTAATTATGAAGTGAAATCATTGTTTCAATCTTCGTGCCAATTGATTCTTAAAAATAAAAAGGCTTTTATTGAAAGCTACTGTGATTTTACCACATTGGATCGGGTGTATTTTTTTTTTTTTTTTAAAGAAATAAATGTGTACGCTCAATAGAAAAGGAGTTATTAAATGATTAGGAGTAATTAGGTAATGTCCCGCATGATTGACTAAAGATTGGTAATTTCATTTGAAAATAATTTTTATTTTTTATGACTCATATATAATACTCATTTCGTTATATCAATATTGCTGAATGCTTTGAAACTTAATCTTCTTAATTCATATTTTATAATTTTTTTCTTATCCTAAAAGAAGTTTCCAACTATTGAGTGGGCTTACTTTACTAATATATGATATTGAAACTGAATTTTTTTTTTTTTTGGAGATAATTTCAACCTATGACGTCTGCTTTTGATGATAACTCTTTATCATCGAACTAAGATACTAATCAGTTTTTGGAGTAGGTAGGGATTGAACCCCAGATTGGAGTTATATAGTTATTAGACAGTTCTAGAATTCTATATCATATTATAAATTTAATATTTAAAATACTAAAATAACATCTAGAAAAAAATGTAGACTTTTATTTCTAAAACCAAACACTTCCTCAACCACACCATTCTCACAACCAAATCCCAAGTCCCCAATCCCAAATGCCTTGTTTATAATGAAAATCATATCATATACTATATAATAAAAGTTGGGTTTAAACGTAGTGGTTGTGCCAAGTGGCTTTATCATATTGTAGATTTTTTTTTTTTTAGATTTTTAGATTTAAAATATATATATATATATATATAAATAATTTTTCTTCTCCTATAATTTCTAAATTGACAAAAGTCTAATGCATCTTAAATTGTAGCAACGTATACTACACTAAAAAAAGGAGGTCTAATATACACACTAAAAAAAAGAGGTCTAATGCATTTTGAATTGCAGCAACATAGACATATTGTAATCTAATTCTTCTTATTTTTTAATTACTACACTAAAAAAAGGTCTAATGCATCTTAAATTGCAGCAACATGATACAAAGATTTTATTTGATTAGAAATTTTTAATTTTTTTTTTAAATAGATATAATTTTTTTTGCTCTTATCTTCTTACCCTATAATTTTTAAGTTGATAAAAATCTTAATTTGGTTACAATCCAAATTCTTCATCTAATCCTTATCTTTTTTTTTTTTTTTTTACGTAAATTATATTACTACACGTCAAAAAACAATGTTATTACTATTTTTTAGATTTTCAAAAAAGAATACATAAATTATATCATATATATACATTAAAATCAACTTATAATTTTAACACTATTAGTTCATATTTTTAGATTTTCAAAAAAAAAAAATATAGATATAATATTTTATTCTTATCTTCTTCTCTTAAAATTCACACCTCCACAAATTATACTGACATTATATTTTTTGTTTATATCAACTTATTCAATGTGGAGTGTATATATGTCAAATAATTTATAATAAACACCTACTAAATAGTTTTTATCCTCTATCCTTCTCTTCTTCTACCTACAACCTTGCAAGTATGTATTTGTTTACACTAATTTTTTATATATTTATTTATCAAATTGAATAGGTTTTGTGTATTTTTTTTTTTTTGTCTTTTGTTTAACCTAATTTTATTAAGTTTTATCCTATTCATATGGTTATGGATTGAGAATCAATCATTAAATATGCTTAAACATGATTTTTTATTATTTTGTATATCATATATGAATTAAACATTTAAGACATGGGTTCTAATGGTGATATGTTGTTACATATATATGCTTAATATGGTTGTACATGATTTTCTATTATTTTGTATATCATAGATGAATTACACTTTTATGACATGGGTTCCAATGGTGATATGTTGCTTTCATCCCTTAATTAAGTGGATTAGCCATATTATCAATTGAAAAAGAAATGTAAGAAGAACTTAAATACAAAAACTTAATTAGTAATTTTGTATCTCAAAAAGCAAGAAAAATAGGTTTTAAATAATAAAAAAAGTCAATAAATATTATTTAATTAATATTTAAATATTAAAAAATGCCCCACTTAAAATTTTCACCTTAGGTCCCCAAAGTTGTTGAGTCAGCCCTGAAATGTACACTAGTCATCCTAGGTATGGGAAAAATACAAGCAATGAGATATAAAAGGATAGGAAGAGAAGGATAGAAGCTGACATTGAAATTGAATAGAGAGCAAAAAGTGTGATATTGGATTCATTGAGAAGAATACAATATTTTTGCAGGGGTAAGGACATCAAAATCCTTGCTCATTATTGTGGTTTTTCACCCCTTTTCATGGTTCCATGTAATTCCTTGCTTTTGTCTCTTTGTTTAGTTTTACTCTTGTTCTTCCTCGTTTTTATTTAGTTGAGAAGCACTGTTTTAAATCCTTGACAAAGTGGTGCTTAAATGTACTCTTGTTACGGTTTAGGGGTTGTTCAAAATAATCTCTAAAAATCTAACTTGCACGTATAGACATCCACAAATGCATAAATACCATCACATCCTTAGATTTTTCAATGATTGAAAAAGGCATAAATTTCAATGATAAATGCATAAACCTCAAATTGAATTGAGATATGTTGTAATTCAAAATAAGTCAAAAGCATTACACACTCATAATATGTTGTTAGAAGAAACATTGTAATTCAGGAGTTGGCTTGTTGTTAGAAGATACATTGTAATTCAGGAGTTGACTTTGGGAGGAAAAGGTAATTAACATGATATAAAATCAAATACTTACAATAGATTCATTCATCCGAATTCGGGTAAGATCATCAATCCATCTTCTTTCTAATATGTGGTTTCCAATTCATATTCTTCTCTTTATGCTTACTGTAGTCTAGGGGAAAAAATCAATGACAAATATAAAAGCTAGAAAAAGACAATCGATATCATAAAGGCCAAATTGCTTTTTATCATACCTTTATCTCTCTGCTGGGAATACCAACTTGATCTGTTCATTTTTTAAGAACACAAATAACAAAATAAAAAATATATATAAATAAATTAGAACCTACAAAATTATAAGAAAGTCATAAACAAACCCGATTCAACCAAGAAATGTAGGCAGTGAAACACCTTTTGACATGATTATTAATCTGGCAACAAATGGTTGGATTGAATCATTGAAATAAGAATTAAAAAAAAAAAAAATCAAACACAATAAGGTAGAAGAGAAAATAAGAAATTTATTGAGTTGTTATAGAGTTAGTTGTTAATTTGAATTTCAAAACATGGGCTACGTGTAAAACATCCTTCCTTTTTTTAGCAGAAGTAGTTTTATTTGAAACGTGTGATGTAACGTAGATTTGTAAAACTTCCTTCTATTTCTTTTTCAGAAATAGTTTTATCTTTTTTTTTTTTTTTTTGGGTTTTTTTTAAGGTATTCAAAACTTTTGCTATGAATCACCTTCAATGGCTGACTTGTCATTGCTTGGAAATGTGGTAGAAGATGTTCATCAATTGATTCGTGGATTGCATAGGGTCAATATTTGCTGCACTATAAGGAAAAGAGGTAATGGGGGTAGCACATGTTATTGCACAACATGCTAGGAATATCTCTAATGATATGTATTGGATGGAGGACTCACCTCCACCAGCTATGGAAGGTTTGTACCAAGATTCTCTTATTTTATGAATGAATGAATGAATGTTCCATTCTCAAAATAAAAAATAAAAAATAAAACTTTTGTTATGAATGTGTACAAGTGGCTACTTTTTAGAATTAAAAATAACTTAATAACTTGAGAGTTTTCTAACCTTTCTTAGAAAATAATAATAATAATAATAATAATAACAACAACAACGGGAGATTTTTTTAACCTTTTTTTTATTTATTTATATCTAATTTCAGTTTTTTTTAGGATAATGTGAGATAAATAAATAAAAAATGGTGGGAGTGTTTTTTTTTTTTTTTTTTTAAATAATTTTTTTAGGAATTCTCTACGAAGTAGTGATGAGTTTTAAAAAAAAAAATTTTAAAAAAAAGTACTAAATGTTGTATTGATTGCACAATGGGGTTTAGGGCCTCTTTGGCCTACTTGTTTCTTTAAGATTGCATCTATGACTATGACTATGAGGGTTTTCTGTTTGGAATAACTTTGGATGCCCAAAAAATGAGATTTTATCGTAGTGGCTAGGGTTTAATCCTTGGTGCTGAGTTTTTTTAGTTGTGTTTGTTTCCAAGGAAAGTTTAAAAGAAAGATGGGAAAGTGCAAAAAAAAAAAAAAAAAAAAAAAGATATGTTTACAAGTGCTCTCTCTCTCTCTCTCTCTTCTTTTTTAGGCCATGTGTCAATCCAAGTGACAATTTATGTGTTAATAAATTTATATTTTATTTTTGCCAGTAACATCGTCAGCATTTTTCGTTCATCACTTAACGGCATAAGAAGCTTCTTCAAACAAAATTCAAGTAATAAATGATTGAACTTAGGAACAAAATACTTCTTACGTCCAACAACTTATCAGAGTTAGAATTGAAAGAAACTCACTTAAATGCTTATGGGATGATCAAGGGAATAAAATGGAGGATCTAGAACAGATTAAAGGTTGGCTGTTGATTTCTACAAAAATTTACTTGGTACAATCACAATGCAGTTTGACGAAGAGATAGCAAGCATGGTATCTCACTTGTTCACAGTTAAGAATTCTATTGCAATGGTAGAGTCACTTCAAAGGGGGTTTATTGATGAGGAGATTTGAAATTCAATATTCTCTCACACTAGTAACAAGGCTCTTGGTTTAGATGGATTTCTACTGGGTTTTTTCCATAGAGCATGGTTAGTAGTTCAGAATAAAGTGGTGGGAGCAGTTAAATCTTTCTTCGCCAATTAATTTTAATTTAACTAGCACTTCCGTTAT
This sequence comes from Quercus alba, assembly GCA_036321655.1. Classification (NCBI taxonomy): domain Eukaryota; kingdom Viridiplantae; phylum Streptophyta; class Magnoliopsida; order Fagales; family Fagaceae; genus Quercus; species Quercus alba. The sequence continues at coordinate 52,838,628 of CM070301.1, forward strand.
TATATGGTTAATTTCAGGTCTATCTCATGTTGCAACACATCAATCATTTCCTTGTAAATTGCAGCTAATGTCCTTAGTTATGGACCATATTTAAGTTTACTATACAAGCATTTTGATTCTCCCAAAGAAAGTAATCAATAGGATGGAACAAAATTCTAATTGTTGAAAGGGAGCAATTGATAATTGTTGGAACCTATTTATCCAAGCTAGTTCCATATCGGTGGCATGGATTAAAAGTGATTTTATTGAATAGGAGAAGTCTTCAGGTTGTGATATTTCCCCAAGGCAACATTGGGTTTGGTGAGAGCTGCTCAAATTGAAGGAAGAGGCTGGAGCCTTCCTAAAATTTGAAATTGGGGATGGATGCAGCATCTATTTATGGGTTAGATTGGTGGAACCTAGATGGTGTTTTATACACTAAATATGGCAACAAGAAACTAATAATTCTGCTAACAACATTAAAGCATAGGTATCAAGTGTTCTTAAGGAGAAAACAATGGTGAGGATGCTAGAAAGATATGAGGATCTAGTTGTTAAATGAAGTAATTAAGCTACCTATGGGAAGACTTGGTAGCAGGGATAGGTGAACTAATGCTATATTTGGAAGTTTGGAAGGAGAGGAGAGGAGAGTAGCGTAAAGAGGAGTAGAGGAAAGAAGAGTAATGAAGAGGAAAATAGAGGGAAATAGTTATCCTCAATCTTGTTTGGATGTTTTTAAAATTAAGCAAGGGGAAGAATAATTAACCCATCCTCTTATTTGGATGTCTTAAAAATAAAGACGGATGAGAGGAGATGATCAAATATATTTAAATAGACAAATTTACCACTATTTAAAAGTAGACTTATAACATTGGTCTATGATTAATTTGTTAGATTAAATAATTATATGCCTTAGCACAGTTTTATTATTACCATTTTTTTTTCATCGCTGCTTCTTACCGACCAAAAAAAGTTCTAGTTGATTAATTGTAGAATATATATTTCTAAAAAAAAGAAAAGCTGTAGAATATATATATCTTATATAAAGGGTATGAACGTCACCAAGAGTGATCAGCTTCATGGGCTGGCCATTTCATATTCAGTCTGTCACTCATGACAATATGAGATATCATAACTCAACGTTGAATTTGTTGGCCAAGTGGCTAAAGGAAAGATATAACTCATTCTACCATTGCTACATAGTCTACATTGCACATTAAAAAATGTATATATGAATCATTCATATGTTTGAATGATTACAATTCCTGTGGATGTTTTTATTGTGTAAACAAGACCAAATTTATCTGCAAAACACAATGTAGCCCTCAAATAGAACATGGAAAAACAAAAGAGCATGAAATCCAAAATACAAAGAAAAAAAATCCCATGAACATTTCACCACAATCTTGGTTTGTTTCCCAGTTTCTCTATCTTTTCCATAAAGCTCAACCAATTTGTCATAGTTTGGAATTGGTTTGTTCTTAAACTCTTTTGCTTTAGGTTTAGCCTGTTAAAAAAGGACAACAAAATAAGAATTGTCAAAAGTATGAATCCACAACCAAAGTTCTGGTGTAGTAATATTACTAGTAAGTTTAAGTGTAAAATTTCTATTGTCATTAACAAACCATGAGTCAATGAGGCAGCAAATTTGTGCATTACAAATTTACAAAATTTTTTGAATTAAGCAAATATCAAAAAGTCATACATCATGGCTCCCTATGTTTTGTTGAGCAGATGCAAGAAGATCATTGCAAACATTCTAACATCCAAGACATCCCAGAAGTTCAATCATCAAAACCGCAAAGAAGTTGGAAGTTACAAATGACAGCACTTCACAGTTCTTAAGGGAGTATCAATTGAAATTATTTAGAAGGACCAAAGGTTAAAAAAACAAAAAAGAAAAGGGGATGGGGATGGGGATGGCATATCAGAGTTAATTTGGTAGTACACAACATTGGGACTCCACGAGATTCCAAGTTCAACTATTTCCCATGAATCCAAACTTAATGTGTACACCTTAATCATGGATTTATGATAATCAAACCAAATCCTCACAACCTTGTAGTCATTATTCTGGGAATCATAAGCAAATACGAGTGTAGCACAATGATGGGGTTTCAAATCAATACAAGAAGGTAACCAAGTGGACAAAAAAAAGGAACCAAATCGTGCTTATTGCCTAGCAAAATTTAAGAAAACAAAGGGGGGCAAAATTGATTCATATCAAGCGCAGAGATGGTTAAGTGGTTCAGTTTAATAGGTCCAATATTATGCATAGCTAGATTTCAAGTTTTCAATAGTTAAAATCTATTTGACTGAAATGAGGCGTAAATTTTAAAATATATATATATATATATATATATTAATTTGATATTTTATGTCACATTTTCTCACCAATCGAAAGGCTCAGATTTATCAAAAACAATTTAAAAAAAATTATTGCCATTTGATGACCTGCCAGAGCATTCCCCTCTAACAAACTCTGCCAGCACACTCACTCCTATCCTACGCCCTCAATGATATGCCCTCAAATACAAAATTCTCCTGATTTATTACTACAAATACCCACCCACCCTCAAATACAAAATTCTATTTCCTGATTCATTACAACCCAGAGAGAAAAACCCAAAAATCCCACCAAAACACAGAAAAAAAAAAGAACCCAGAAAAATTCAAAAAAGTGCAGAAATTCAGTTATAAGGGAAGACAGAACAAAGAACTTGAATAAGTTTCTTCTTTCCCTATCTCATTCTTTTTCCCCACTTCTGTTTTTGTTTAGATTCCAATTTTCTCTACATTTTCTTTGCAGCCAAACATCAACCGGAGCAATCACAAAAGGCTAAATCACAAAAAGGGAAGCAACAACACAGCAAGCAGGATAGAGAAAAATATCAACCAAAAATCACAAAAACGAAAGGTAAATCCGAAAACCTCTGTTTCGTATGTGTATACACTCTCTGATACATGCTCACAAAGCCTCACAAACACAGAGCACATGAGCACAAAAATCCCAGTAACTTACCCTCGGTCATACCTGTCTTGTTCACGCGCTCACGCGCCGCCACATGTGAACTCACGCGTCACCACGGCCACGGTTCTTGGCAGATCCGTGAAGCCTTTAACCTACACAACACCAATTCAGAGCGAGACAGGTTATAGGTTTCGGTTTTAGATAGAAGTTGAGGCTGAGATGTGAAACCACCGCCGTTGTTGGTGGTGATGAGTTTGAGAGGCTTTGGCCCTGGTGGTCTGAGACAGAGAGACAGTTCAGATCCGAGGAGTAGAGAGAGATTTCGAGGTTGAGAGACTTGGTTCGGAGATGGAGAAGACCACCGTAGTGGTGGTGCTGGTGATCGGAGTGATGAGTTCAAGGTACTGGGCCATGGAGGCTCGGGTGTGAGAGAGAGTGGAGGCTCTGGAAGTTCAAGATCAAGAAGTGTTTGGGAAAGATTTTTGAAGCGGGTCGGCCAGACCAGTTTAGCTGGGTCCGAACCGGTTCCCTAAGTAAGATTTGGGCCAGATGAGGGCCCTAGGCCCAATCCGAGGATGATATGGGTTCAGATCTCTGAACTTCTCTCAATTCACTAGTTCAAGCCCATCAGCTTTTAGAGCCTAGCCCAGGTCCACCTTTAGAATTAACCCATCTCACTTTTTAGTAAGTTTTACTAAGTCATGGCTAGCTTTTTCATAATAATTCAATATGCCATCATATTTGCCATGTTCGCATTATGTCATGGAACTATGTCATATTTGCATATTGGTCCATAACTTAGTTATATTTGCATTTTGTTCAACAAACTTGTCATATATTTATATTTACCTAAAACTTTCTCAAAATCATATTTTGACCCATATTTTTCCCCAAAATTGCCAAAATGGCATTTTTCCCTAAATCTTCCTAAAATTGCAAGAAATCCTTCCTACTTTTCAAAATCCTTTTGTGCGATGTCTAATGCCTTGTATGTGCGATGCTTTTAATATGTTTATGCCCATACCCTTGTATGTGGTTGATACAATGCTTTTATTTGCTTTGCTTCACTACTTCCTTTGTTTGATGCTTGTTTGTTTGCATGTGATGGACGGAGCACACATCAGGCTTTAGAGAAGCAAATGAAAAGATATAGATCTATAGATCCTAAGGGTTTAGCCACTCCAAGAGGTACACTTTTTCCTTAGACTCTCTTTTAGAAACCTTGTCTAGCTACTTTCCTAGATTAGGTTTTCATTTCTTGCACTATGCTTTGGGCCATACCTTTTAGGTGTGGATATGTCTACATTTTTGTATCTTGCTTTGGGCCACACCTTCTAGGTGTGGACATGTCTACATTCCTACTCTGCATGATGAAAATATATTGTGCATACAATATGTTTCAAAGGTTTCTCATGCACTTCAGATTACGAACATCCGTGATTAGGTGTCAACCCCTCCCAAACCATGGATGCATCTTGTCCTTTGGAGTGTGGGTATGCATTCAAGGCTTATAAGGTAGAGATACATACTCAAGCTTTATAGGGTGTATTATCTACCACATGTGTAATTGCCCCTCTTCATGTCAGTTAGTGACATGTAGGTTCGTTGTGTATACAACACACACCACGTGTTCAATACTTAGATGCAACTCGGCAGAATTCAAATCTACTTCAAATCCGGAAATTTCGTACATCTAATGTGCACAATTTCTCGTTGAATTTACGAAATTATGTATATTCAACGTATCTGCATAATTCAAATTTTCTGCAAATCCAGACAATTTGTATATTTAATATACATAATTTCTCGATAAATTTATGCAATTCTGTATAATCAACGTATCTACAGAATTCCAATTTTCAACAAATCCAAACAATTAGTACACCTAATTTACAAAATTTCCTGCTGAATTTAAGCAATTCAAGACATTCAAATTTTCAGCAAATCTAGAAAATCTGTACATCTATTGTACACAATTTCCCGTTAAATTTACGAAATTCTAGATATTCAATTTCTCTGCAAATACAGACATTCCACACATATAATGTACATAATTTCCCATTGAATTTATGCATTTCTGGATATTCAATTTCTCTGCAAATTTGGACATTCCGTACATTTAATGTACACAATTTCCCATTGAATTTACACAGTTCTGGATATCCAATTTCTTTGTAAAGAAAGACATTTCGTACATATATAATGTACACAATTTGACACTGAATTTATGAAATTCTAGATATTCAATTTCTTCGCCAAACTAGACATTCCACACATATAAGGCACACAATTTCTCATCAAATTTATGTAGTTTTAGATATTCAATTTCTCTGCAAATCTGGACATTCCGTACATTTAATGTACACAATTTCTCATTGAATTTACACAGTTTGGGATATTCAATTTCTCTGCAAATACAGACATTCCGTACATATATAATGTACACAATTTCCCGCTGAATTTACGAAATTTTGGATATTCAATTTCTCCGCAAAACTATTTTGCTATTTTTTTTGAATTTTCTAACTAGGGTCGGGTAGGAACAGATCGGAACAATTTTTTTTTTTTTCATTCCTTTTCGGCTTGTCCCGACTCGTTTCGGCTTAAGATGAAGCCAGGATGATGTTTTGTAATTTTTTGGATTTTTTTGCTATTTTTTTGGATTTCTATATCTCCAATCGTGTAGGAACAAATCCGAACGAAAATTATTTTTTTCTCTATTTTTCAACCCGTCCCGTCCCATTTCGTCTTGAAATACAGCCAGGATGATGTTTTTCATTTTTTTTTTTTGCTATTTTTTTTTTTTTTAATTTTCAAACTCGGTTCGGGAAGGAACGGATCGGAACAAATTTTTTTTTTTCATTCTTTTTCGGCCTGTTCCATCCCGTTTCGGCTTGAGATGAAGCCAGAATGATGTTTTTTAATTTTTTGAGTTTTTTTGCTATTTTTTTAAAAAATTTTCTAGCACGGGTCGGGTAGGAACGGATAGGAACGAAATTTTTTTTTCATTCTTTTTCGGCCTTTCTCGTCCCGTTTAGCCTTGAGATGAAGCCAGGATGATGTTTTGTAATTTTTTGGATTTTATCGCTTTTTTTTTTGAATTTCTATATCTCGGGTCGTGTAGGAACGAATCCGAACGAAAATTATTTTTTTTTTCAGATTTTTCGACCTGTCCCGACCTGTTTCGGCTTGAAATGAAGCCAGGATGATGATTTTTTAATTTTTTTGCTTTTTTTTTTTTAAATTTTCAAACTTGGGTCGGGTCGGAACGGATCGGAACGGAACGAAAATTTTTTTTTTTTTCATTCTTTTTCGGCTGTCCCGACCCGTTTCAGCTTGAGATGGAAGCTAGGATGATGTTTTCTAATTTTTTGGATTTTTTTGCCTTTTTTTTTTTGGATTTCCCTATCTCGGGTCGGGTAGGAACGGATCGGAACGAAAATGATTTTTTTTCTCCATTTTTTGGCCTGTCCTAACCCATTTCGGCTTGAAATGCAGCCAGGATGATGTTTTTTAATTTTTTGAATTTTTTTGCCATTTTTTTTTAATTTTCTAACACGAGTCGGGAAGGAACTAATCGGAACGAATTTATTTATTTATTTTTTTCATTCTTTTTCGGCTTGTTCCATCCCATTTTGGCTTGAGATGAAGCCAGGATGATGTTTTTTAATTTTTTGAATATTTTTGCTTTTTTTTTTTTTTTTTTTTTGTAATTTTCTAGCTCAGGTCGAGTAGGAACGGATAGGAACGAAATTTTTTTATTCATTCTTTTTCGGCCTTTCTCGTCCCATTTCGGCTTGAGATGAAGGCAGGTTGTTGTTTTGTAATTGTTTGGATTTTTTTGTTGTTTTTTTTTTTGTATTTCTATATCTCGAGTCGAGTAGGAACGAATCAGAATGAAAATAATTTTTTTCTCAATTATTCGACCTGTTTCGACCCATTTCAGCTTGAAATGAAGCCAGGTTGAAGTTTTTTTTTTTTTAATTTTTTGAATTTTTTTGCTATTTTTTTTTTGAATTTTCTAACTTGGGTTGGGTAGGAACGGATCGGAACAAAATTTGTTTTTTTCACTCTTTTTCGGCTTGTCACGACCCAATTCAGCTTAACATGAAGGATAATATTTTGTAATTTTTTGGATTTCTATATCTCGAGTCAGGTAGGATTGGATCAGAACGAAAATAATTTTTTTCTCTATTATTCGGCTCATTCCGACCCGTTTCGGCTTGAGATGAAGCCAGGTTGATGTTTTGTAATTTTTAAAATTTTTTTGCTATTTTTTTTGGATTTCTATATCTCGGGTCAGGTTGGAACGAAAATAATTTTTTTCTCAATTATTCAGCCTATTCCGACCCGTTTCGGCTTGAAATGAAGCCAGGTTGAAGTTTTTTAATTTTTTGAATATTTTTGCTATTTTTTTTTAATTTTCTAACTCAGGTTGGGTAGGAAAGGATCGGAACGAAAAAATTTTTTCTCATTCTTTTTTGACTTGTCCCAACCCAGTTCGGCTTGAGATGGAGCCAAGACGATGTTTTGTAATTTTTTGGATTTTTTTGCTATTTTTTTTTTTAATTTCTATATCTCGGGTCATGCAGGAACGGATCAGAACGAAAACTATTTTTTTTTTCTATTATTCGGCCTGTTCCAACCCGTTTTGGCTTGAGAAGAAGCCAGGTTGAAGTCTTTTAATTTTTTGTATTTTTTTACTATTTTTTTTGAATTTTCTAACTAGGGTTGGGTAGAAACGGATCGGAACGAAAAAAAAATTTTTCATTCATTTTTGGCCTTTCCCATCCCGTTTCGTACATTTAATGTACACAATTTCACGTTGAATTTACGCAGTTCTGGAATTTCAATTTATCTGCAAATCCAAACATTTCGTACTTATAATGTACATAATTTCTTGTTAAATTTATATATTTATGGATATTCAATTTCTCTGCAAATCCAAACATTACTTACTTATAATGTACATAATTTCTAGTTAAATTTATATATTTTTGGATATTGAATTTCTCTGCAAATCTAGACATTCCGTACATATATAATGTACACAATTTCTCGCAGAATTTACGAAATTTTGGATATTCAATTTCTCCGCAAAACCAGATATTCCGTACTTTTAATGTACAAAATTTCTCGTTGAATTTACACAGTTCTGGATTTTCGATTTATCTGCAAATCCAAACATTCCGTACATTTAATGTACAAAATTTCCTGTTGAATTTACGCAGTTCTGGATATTAAATTTCTCTGCAAATCTAGACATTCCGTACATATATAATGTACACAATTTCTCGCTGAATTTACGAAATTTTGAATATTCAATTTCTCCGCAAAACTAGACATTCTGAACATTTAATGTACAGGATTTACAGTTTAATTTACGCAGTTCTGAATTTTCAATTTATATGCAAATCTAGACAGTTCGTACAATTAATGTACATAATTTCCCATTGAATTTACGCAGGTCTGGATTTTCAATTTATCTGCAAATCCAGACATTCTGTACGTATAATGTACATAATTTCTCGCTGAATTTATAAATTCAGGATATTCAATTTCTCTGCAAATTTAGATATTCCGTACATATATCATGTACACAATTTCACGCTGAATTTACGAAATTTTGGATATTCAATTACTTCGCAAAACCAGACACTCCGTACATTTAATGTATACACTTTCCCGTTGAATTTACGCATTTCTGGATTTTCAATTTATCTGCAAATCCAGACAGTCCGCACATTTAATGTACACAATTACCCGTTGAATTTACGCAGTTCTAGATATTCAATTTCTCTGCAAATCCAGACATTTCGTACATATATAATGTACTCAATTTCCCACTGAATTTATGAAATTTTGGATATTCAATTTCTCTGCAAAACTAGACAATTCGTACATTTAATGCGCACAATTTCCCGTTGAATTTAAGCAGTTCTGGAATTTCAATTTATCTGCAAATCCAAACATCCCGTACATTTAATGTACATAATTTCCTGTTGAATTTACACAGTTCTAGATTTTCAATATATCTGTCAATCTAGATATTCTGTACGTATAATGTACATAATTTCCCGATGAATTTATATATTTCAGGATATTCAATTTCTCCGCAAATCAAGACATTCCGTACATATATAATGTACACAATTTCCTGCTGAATTTACGAAATTTTGAATATTCAATTTCTCCGCAAAACCGAACATTCCAGACATTTAATGTACATAATTTTCCGTTGAATTTAAGCAGTTCTGGATTTTCAATTTATCTGCAAATCCAGACATTTCGAATATTTGATGTACACAATTTCCCGTTGAATTTACGCAGTTTCGTATATTCAATTTCTCTGCAAAACTAGACATTCCGTACATATATAATGTACACAATTTCCAGCTGAATTTACGAAATATTGGATATTCAATTTATCTGCAAATCCAGACAGTCCGTACATTTAATGTAAACAATTTCACGTTGAATTTACGCATTTCTAGATATTCAATTTCTCTACAAATCTAGATATTCCGTACGTATAACGTACGTAATTTTCGTTGAATTTACATAGGCCTAGATATTCAATTACTCTGCAAATCCAGACAGTCTGTACATATAAAACGTACACAATTTCTCGCTGAATTTACGAAATTTCGGATATTCAATTTCACTGCAAAGCCAGACATTTCGTCCATTTAATTAACATAGTTTCTCATTGAATTTATGCAGTTTTGGATTTTAAATCTATCTGCAAATCCAGACAGTCCGTACATTTAATGTATACAATTTCCCGTTGAATTTACGAAGTTCTGGATGTTCAATTTCTCTGCAAATCCAGACATTACGTACATATATAATGTACACAATTTCCCGATGAATTTACGAAATTTTGGATATTCAATTTCTCCACAAAACTAGACATTCAATACATTTAATGTACATAATTTACGATTGATTCTACACAGTTCTGGATTTTCAATTTATCTGCAAATCCAGACATTCCGTACATTTATTGTACAAAATTTCCCGTTGAATTTACACAGTTCTGGATATTCAAATTCTTTGCAACTCCAGACATTCCGTACATATAACTTACATAATTTCCAGTTGAATTTATGTAGTTCTGGATATCCAATTTCTCTGCAAATCCAGATATTCTATACGTATAATGTACATAATTTCCCGTTGAATCTATGCAGTTCTGGATATTCAATTTCTCTGCAAATCCAGACATTCCATACATATATAATGTACAATATTTACCGCTGAATTAAGAAAATTTTGGATATTCAATTTCTTTGCAAAACAAGACAATCCGTACATTTAATGTACACAATTACCCGTTGAATTTACGCAGTTCTAGATATTCAATTTCTTTGCAAATCCAGACAATCCGTACATATATAATGTACACAATTTCCCGCCGAATTTACGAAATTTTGGATATTAAATTTCTCTACAAAACCAGACATTCCGTACATTTAATATTCAGAATTTCACGACGAATTTATGCAATTATGAATTTTAAATTTATCTGCAAATCCAGACAGTCCGGACATTTAATGTACTCAATTTCCCGTTGAATTTACACAGTTCTGGATATTCAATTTCTTTGCAAATCCAGACATTCCATATATATATATATATATATTGTACCCAATTTCCCGGTGAATTTGCAAAATTTGGGATATTCAATTTCTCCGCAAGACCAAACATTCCGTACAATTCATGTACATAATTTCCCGTTAAATTTACGCAAATCTAGATATTTAATTTCTCTACAAATCTAGATATTCTGTACGTATAATGTACATAATTTCTCGTTGAATTTACGCAGCTCTGGATATTCAATTTCTTTGCAAATCCAAACATTCCATACATATATAACGTACACAATTTCCCGCTGAATTTACGAAATTTTGGATATTCAATTTCTCTGCAAAACTAGACAATCCGTACATTTAATGTACACAATTTCATGTTGAATTTACACAGTTATGGATTTTCAATTTATGTGCAAATCCAGACAGTTGGTACATTTAATGTACACAATTTCCCGTTGAATTAATTCAGTTCTGGATATTCAATTTCTCTGCAAATCCACATATTCCGTACGTATTAGTACACAATTCCCCGTTGAATTTACACAGTTTTGGATGTTCAATTTCTCTGCGAATTCGGACATTCCGTGCATATATAATGTACATAGTTTCCCGTTGAATTTACGAAATTTTGGATATATACAATTTATCCGCAAAACTAGACATTCCGTACATATATAATGTACACAATTTCCTATTGAATTTACGAAATTTTGGATCTTCAATTTCTCCGCAGAACCAGACATTCCATACATATAAAATGTACATAATTTCCCACTGAATTTACGAAATTTTGGATATTCAATTTTTCCTCAAAACAGGATATTCTGTACATTTATTGTCCACAATTTCCCGTTGAATTTACGCAGTTAGGGATTTTCAATTTATATGCAAATCCAGACTGTCCGTACATTTAATGTACACAATTTCCCGTTGAATACACGCAGTTATGGATTTTTAATTTATCTGCAAATCCAGACAGTCCATACATTTAATGTACACAATTTCCCTTTGAATTTAAGCAGTTCTGGATATTCAATTTCTCTGCAAATCCACATATTCCGTACGTATTAGTACACAATTCCCCGTTAAATTTACACAGTTTTGGATGTTCAATTTCTCTGCGAATCCGGACATTCCGTGCATATATAATGTACATAATTTCCCGCTGAATATACGAAATTTTGAATATTCAATTTCTTTGCAAAACCAGACATTCCGTACATTTAATGTACACAATTTCCCGTTGAATTTACGCAGTTAGGGATTTTCAATTTATATACAAATCCAGACTGTCCGTACATTTAATGTACACAATTTTCCGTTGAATATACGCAGTTATGGATTTTCAATTTATCTGCAAATCCAGACAGTCCGTACATTTAATGTACACAATTTCCCTTTGAATTTAAGCAGTTCTGGATATTCAATTTCTCTGCAAATCCACATATTCCGTACGTATTAGTACACAATTCCCCGTTAAATTTACACAGTTTTGGATGTTCAATTTCTCTGCGAATCCGGACATTCCGTGCATATATAATGTACATAATTTTCCGTTGAATTTACGAAATTTTGGATATATGCAATTTATCCGCAAAACCAGACATTCCGTACATATATAATGTACACAATTTCCTATTGAATTTACGAAATTTTGGATATTCAATTTCTCTGCAGAACCAAACATTCCATACATATAAAATGTACACAATTTCCCACTGAATTTATGAAATTTTGGATATTCAATTTTTCCTCAAAACAGGATATTCCGTACATTTATTGTCCACAATTTACCGTTGAATTTACGCAGTTCTGGGTTTTCAATTTATCTGCAAATCCAGACGGTCTGTACATTTATTGTACACAATTTCCTGTTGAATTTACGCAATTCTGGATTTTCACTTTATCTGCAAATCCAGACATTCCGTACGTATAATGTACATAATTTCCCAGTGAATTTATATATTTTAGGATATTCAATTTCTCTGCAAATCCAGACAATCCGTACATATATAATGTACACAATTTCCTGCCGAATTTACGAAATTTTGGTTATTCAATTTCTCTACAAAACTAGACATTCCGTGCATTATTGTACACAATTTCACGTTGAGTTCACACAATTCTGAATGTTCAATTAATTTAGCAAATCCAGACATTCCGTACATTTAATGTACTCAATTTCCTATTGGATTTACACAGTTCTGGATATTCAATTTTTTTACAAATCCAGACATTCCGTACATATATAACGTACCCAATTTCCCGATGAATTTACGAAATATAGGATATTCAATTTCTCCACAAGACCAGACATTCTGTACATTTAATTTCCCGTTGAATTTACGCAGTTCTGGATATTCAATTTCTCTGCAAATACAGATATTCCGTACATATAATGTACATAATTTCCTGTTGAATTTACGCAGTTCTGGATAAACAATTTCTCTGCAAATCCAAATATTCCGTATATATATAATGTACACAATTTCACGCTGAATTTACGAAATTTTGGATATTCAATTTCTTTGCAAAACCAGACATTCCGAACATATAATGTACACAATTTTCCGTTGAATTTACGCAGTTATGGATTTTCAATTTATCTATAAATCTAAACATTCCATACATTTATTGTACACAATTTCCTTTGATTTTACACAGTTCCTATTCAATTTCTCTGAAAATCCAGACATTCCGTACGTATATATTGTATACAATTACCCATTGAATTTACGAAATTTTGGAAATTCAATTTCTCTGCAAAACCAGACATTCTGTACATTTAATGTACACAATTTCCCGTTGAATTTCTGCAGTTCTAGATTTTCAATTTATCTGCAAATCCAGATAGTCCGTACATTTAATGTACACAATTTACCGTTGAATTTATCCAGTTCTGGTTTTTAAATTTATCTACAAATCCAGACATTCCGTACATGTATAAAGTATGCAATTTCCAGCTGAATTTACGAAATTTTGGATATTCAATTTCTTCGCAAAAGCAGACATTCCGTACATTTAGTGTACACAATTTCTAGTTAAATTTATGCAGTTCAAGATTTTAAATTTATCTTCAAATCTAGCGTGTCCGTACATTTAATGTACACAATTTCCCGTTGAATTTACATAGTTCAGGATTTAAATTTATCTACAAATCCAAACATTCCGTATGTATAATGTACATAATTTCTCGTTGAATTTATATATTTCAGGATATTCAATTTCACTGCAAATCCAGACATTCTGTACATATATAATGTACACAATTTCCTGTTGAATTTACGCAGTTCTGGATTTTCAATTTATCTGCAAATCCAAACATTCCGTACGTATAATGTCAATAATTTCTCGTTGAATTTATATATTTCAGGATATTTAATTTCTCCACAAATTCTGATATTCGTTACGTATATAACGTACACAATTTCCCGCTGAATATACGAAATTTTGAATATTCAATTTCTTCGCAAAACCAGACATTCCGTACATTTAATGTACACAATTTCCCGTTGAATTTACGCAGTTAGGGATTTTCAATTTATATACAAATCCAGACTGTCCGTACATTTAATGTACACAATTTTCCGTTGAATATACGCAGTTATGGATTTTCAATTTATCTGCAAATCCAGACAGTCCGTACATTTAATGTACACAATTTCCCTTTGAATTTAAGCAGTTCTGGATATTCAATTTCTCTGCAAATCCACATATTCCGTACGTATTAGTACACAATTCCCCGTTAAATTTACACAGTTTTGGATGTTCAATTTCTCTGCGAATCCGGACATTCCGTGCATATATAATGTACATAATTTCCCGTTGAATTTACGAAATTTTGGATATATGCAATTTATCCGCAAAACCAGACATTCCGTACATATATAATGTACACAATTTCCTATTGAATTTACGAAATTTTGGATATTCAATTTCTCTGCAGAACCAAACATTCCATACATATAAAATGTACACAATTTCCCACTGAATTTATGAAATTTTGGATATTCAATTTTTCCTCAAAACAGGATATTCCGTACATTTATTGTCCACAATTTACCGTTGAATTTACGCAGTTCTGGGTTTTCAATTTATCTGCAAATCCAGACGGTCCGTACATTTAATGAACACAATTTCCCGTTAAATTTACGTGATTCTGGATATTCAAATTCTCTGCAAGGCCAGACATTTCGTACATATATAATGTACACAATTTCTCGCTGAATTTACGAAATTTTGGATATTCAATTTCTCCTCAAAACCAGACATTCCGAACATTTAATGTACATAATTTCTCGTTGAATTTATGCAGTTCGGGATTTTCAATTTATTGGAAAATCCAGATAGTCCGTACATTTAATGTACACAATTTCTCGTTGAATTTACGCAATTCTGGATTTTCACTTTATCTGCAAATCCAGACATTTAGTATGTATAATGTACTTAATTTCCCATTGAATTTATATATTTTAGGATATTCAATTTCTCTGCAAATCCAGACAATCCGTATGTATATAATGTACACAATTTCCCGTTGACTTTACGAAATTTTTGTTATTTAATAGCTCTGCAAAACCAGACATTCCATACATTTAACGGATAGAATTTCACGTGGATTTGACGCAATTCTGAATTTTCAATTTATCTACAAATCCAAACAGTCCGTACATTTAATGTTCTAAATTTCCCGTTGAATTTACACAGTTCTGGATATTCAATTTCCCTGCAAATCCAGACATTCCGTACATATATAATGTAACCAATTTCCTGATGAATTTAAGAAATTTAGGATATTCAATTTCTCCGCAGGACCAGACATTCCGTACATTTAATGTACACAATCTCCCGTTGAATTTACGTAGTTTTGGATATTCAATTTCTCTGCAAATCCAGATATTCCGTACGTATAATGTAAATAATTTCCCGTTGAATTTACGCAGGTCCGGATATTCAGTTTCTCTGCAAATCTAGATATTCCGTACGTATATAATGTACACAATTTCCTGTTGAGTTTATGAAATTTTGGATTTTCAATTTCTTTCCAAAACCAAACATTCCGTACATTTAATGTACACAATTTCCCGTTGAATTTACGCAGTTATGGATTTTCAATTTATCTGCAAATCCAGACATTCCGTACTTTTATTGTATACAATTTCTGTTGAATTTACGCAGCTCTAGATATTTAATTTCTCTGCGAATCCAGATATTCCGTATGTGCATAATGTACACAATTTCCGGATGAATTTACGAAATTTTGGATATTCAATTCCTTTGCAAAACCAGACATTTCGTACATTTATTGTACACAATTTCCCGTTGAATTTACGCAATTCTGGATTTTCACTTTATCTGCAAATCCAGACATTCCGTACGTATAATGTACATAATTTCCCATTGAATTTATATATTTTAGGATATTCAATTTCTCTGCAAATCCAGACAATCCGTACATATATAATGTACACAACTTCCTGCCGAATTTACGAAATTTTGGTTATTCAATTTCTCCACAAAACCAGACATTCCTTACATTATTGTACACAATTTCACGTTGAGTTCACGCAATTTTGAATGTTCAATTTATCTGCCAATCCAGGCATTCCGTACATTTAATGTACTCAATTTCCTGTTGGATTTACACAGTTCTGGATATTCAATTTTTTTACAAATCCCGACATTCCGTACATATATAATGTACCCAATTTCCCGATGAATTTACGAAATTTAGGATATTCAATTTCTCCGCAAGACCAGACATTCCGTACATATAATTTCCCGTTGAATTTACGTAGTTCTGGATATTCAATTTCTCTGCAAATCCAGATATTCCATACATATAATGTACATAATTTCCTGTTGAATTTACGCAATTCTGGATAAACAATTTCTCTGCAAATCCAAATATTCCGTACATATATAATGTACACAATTTCACGCTGAATTTACGAAATTTTGGATATTCAATTTCTTTGCAAAACCAGACATTCCGAACATATAATGTACACAATTTCCCGTTGAATTCACGTAGTTATGGATTTTCAATTTATCTGCAAATCCAAACATTCCGTACATTTATCGTACACAATTTCCGTTGATTTTACGCAGTTCTGGATATTCAGTTTCTCTGAAAATCCAGACATTCTGTACGTATATAATGTATACAATTACCCGTTGAATTTACGAAATTTTGGAAATTCAATTTCTCTGCAAAACCAGATATTCTGTACAATTAATGTACACAATTTCCCGTTGAATTTCCGCAATTCTAGATTTTCAATTTATCTGCAAATCCAGACAGCCCATACATTTAATGTACCCAATTTACCGTTGAATTTATGCAGTTTTGGTTTTTAAATTTATCTACAAATCCAGACATTCCGTACGTATAATGTACATAATTTCCTGTTGAATTTATACATTTCAGGATATTCAATTTTCCTGCCAATCCAAACATTCCGTACATGTATAAAGTACGCAATTCCCAGCTGAATCTATGAAATTTTGAATATTCAATTTCTCCGCAAAAGCAGACATTCCATACATTTAATGTACACAATTTCTGGTTAAATTTATGCAGTTCAAGATTTTCAATTTATCTTCAAATCTAGCGTGTCCGTACATTTAATGTACACAATTTCCCGTTGAATTTACATAGTTCAAGATTTAAATTTATCTACAAATCCAAACATTCCGTACGTATAATGTACAAAATTTCTCATTGAATTTATATATTTCAGAATATTCAATTTCACTGCAAATCCAGACATTCTGTACATATATAATGTACACAATTTCCTGTTGAATTTACGCAGTTCTGGATTTTCAATTTATCTGCAAATCCAAACATTCCGTACGTATAATGTCAATAATTTCTCGTTGAACTTATATATTTCAGGATATTTAATTTCTCCACAAATTCAGATATTCGTTACGTATATAGCGTGCACAATTTCTTGCTGAATATACGAAATTTTGAATATTCAATTTCCTCGCAAAACCAGACATTCCGTACATTTAATGTACACAATTTCCCGTTGAATTTACGCAGTTAGGGATTTTCAATTTATATGCAAATCCAGACTGTCCGTACATTTAATGTACAGAATTTCCCGTTGAATATACGCAGTTATGGATTTTCAAATTATCTGCGAATCCAGACAGTCCGTACATTTAATGTACACAATTTCCCTTTGAATTTAAGTAGTTCTGGATATTCAATTTCTCTGTCAATCCACATATTCCGTACGTTTAATGTGAATAATTTTCCATTGAATTTGAACAGTACTGGATATTTAATTTCACTGCAAATGCTGACATTCCGTACATATAAAATGGACACAATTTCCCACTGAATTTTCCTAATTTTGGATATTCAATTTCTTCGCAAAACCAGACATTCCATACTTATAAAATGTACACAATTTCCGGATGAATTAACGAAATTTTGGATATTCAATTTCTCTGCAAATCCAGACAGTCCGTACATATACTGTACAAAATTTCCCATTGAATTTAAACAGTTTTGGCTATTCAATTTCTCTGCAAATCCAAACATTCCATATATATATAATGGACACAATTTCCTGCTGAATTTACCTAATTTTGGATAGTCAATTTCTCCGCAAAACCAGACATTCCATACATATAAAATGTACACAATTTCCCAATGAAGTTACGAAATTTTGGATATTAAATTTCTCTGCAAATCCAGACAATCCGTACATTTACTGTACAGAATTTCCCATTTAATTTACACAGTTTTGGATTTTCAATTTATCTGCAAATCCAGACATTTCATACGTATTGAATTTATATATTTAAGGATATTCAATTTCTCTGCAAATCCAGACAATCCGTACATATATAATGTACACAATAACCTGCCGAATTTATGAAATTTTGGATATTCAATTTCTCTGAAAAGCCAAAAATTTCATACATTTAATGTACACAATTTCCTGTTGAATTTACACAGTTCTGAATTTCCAATTTATCTGCAAATCCAGACAATCCGAACATTTAATGTACACAATTTCCCATTGAATTTACGCAATTTTGGAAATTCAATTTCTCTGCAAATCCAGACATTCCATACATATATAATGTATACAATTTCTCGATGAATTTACGAAATTTTGGATATTCAATTTCTCCGCAAAACCAGAAATTCCGTACATTTAATGTGCACAATTTACCGTTGAATTGAAGCAGTTCTGGACTTTCAATTTATCTGCAAATCCAGACAGCCCATACGTATAATGTACGTAATTTCCCGTTGAATTTATACATTTCAGGATATTCAATTTCTCTGCCAATTCAAACATTCCGTACATATATAATGTACGCAATTTCTCAATGAATTTACGAAATTTTGTATATTCAATTTCTCCGCAAAACCAGACATTTCGTACATTTAATGTGCACAATTTACCGTTGAATTGACGCAGTTCTGGTTTTTAAATTTATCTACAAATCCAGACATTCCGTACGTATAATGTACATAATTTCCCGTTGAATTTATACATTTCAAAATATTCAATTTCTCTGCAAATCCAAACATTCCATATATATATATATATAATGGACACAATTTCCTGCTGAATTTACCTAATTTTGGATATTCAATTTCTCCGCAAAACCAGACATTCCATACAAATAAAATGTACAATATTTCCCAATGAAGTTACAAAATTTTGGATATTAAATTTCTCTGCAAATCCAGAGAATCCGTACATTTACTGTACAGAATTTCCCGTCTAATTTACGCAGTTCTGGATTTTCAATTTATTTGCAAATCCAGACATTCCGAACGTATTGAATTTATATATTTAAGGATATTCAATTTCTCTGCAAATCCAGACAATCCGTACATATATAATGTACACAATTTCCTGCGGAATTTATGAAATTTTAGATATTCAATTTCTTCGCAAAACCAAAAATTTCATACATTTAATGTACACAATTTCCTGTTGAATTTATGCTGTTCTGAATTTTCAATTTATCTGCAAATCCAGACAATTTGAACATTTAATGTACACAATTTCCCATTGAATTTACGCAATTTTGGATATTCAATTTCTCAGCAAATCCAGACATTCCATACATATATAATGAACACAATTTCTCGATGAATTTACGAAATTTTGGATATTCAATTTCTCCGCAAAACCAGACATTCCATACATTTAATGTGCACAATTTACCATTCAATTGACGCAGTTCTGGACTTTCAATTTATTTGCAAATCCAGACAGTCCGTACGTATAATGTACGTAATTTCCCGTTGAATTTATACATTTCAGGATATTCAATTTCTCTGCCAATCCAGACATTCCATACATATATAATGTACACAATTTCTCGATGAATTTTCGAAATTTTGGATATTCAATTTCTCCGCAAAACCAGACATTCCATACATTTAATGTGGACAATTTACCGTTGAATTGACGTAAGTTCGGGTTTTTCAATTTACCTACAAATCCAGACATTCCGTACGTATAATGTACGTAATTTCCCGTTGAATTTATACATTTCAAGATATTCAATTTCTCTGCAAATCCAAACATTCCATATATATATAATTGGCACAATTTCCTGCTGAATTTACCTAATTTTGGATATTCAATTTCTCTGCAAAACCAGACATTCCAAACATATAAAATGTACACAATTTCCCAATGAAGTTACGAAATTTTGGATATTAAATTTCTTTGCAAATCCAGACATTCCGTACATTTACTGTACAGAATTTCCCATCTAATTTACGCAGTTCTGGATTTTCAATTTATCTGCAAATCCAGACATTCCGTACGTATTGAATTTATATATTTAAGGATATTCAATTTCACTGCAAATCCAGACAATCCGTACATATATAATGTACACAATTTCCTGCTGAATTTATGAAATTTTGGATATTCAATTTCTCCACAAAACAAAAAATTTCATACATTTAATGTACACAATTTCCTGTTGAATTTACACAGTTCTGAATTTCCAATTTATCTGCAAATATAGAAAATCCGAACATTTAATGTACACAATTTCCCATTGAATTTACGCAGTTTTGGATATTCAATTTCTCCACAAATCCAGACATTCCATACATATATAATGTACACAATTTCTCGATGAATTTACGAAATTTTGGATATTCAATTTCTCCGCAAAACCAGACATTCCATACAATTAAAGTGCACAATTTACCGTTGAATTAACGCAGTTCTGGACTTTCAATTTATCTGCAAATCCAGACAGTCCGTACGTATAATGTACGTAATTTCCCGTTGAATATATACGTTTCAGGATATTCAATTTCTCCGCAAAACCTGACATTCCGTACATTTAATGTGCACAATTTACCGTTGAATTGACGCAGATCTGGACTTTCAATTTATCCGCAAATCTAGACAGTCCGTACGTATAATGTACTTAATTTCCTGTTGAATTTATACATTTCAGGATATTCAATTTCTCTGCTAATCCAGACATTCCTTACATATATAATGTACACAATTTCTTGATGAACTTACGAAATTTTGGATATTCAATTTCTCCGCAACACCAGACATTCCGTACATTTAATGTGCACAATTTACCGTTGAATTGACGCAGTTCTGCTTTTTAAATTTGTTTTCAAATCCAAACTTTCCGTACGTATAATGTACGTAATTTCCCGTTGAATTTATACATTTCAGGATATTCAATTTCTCTGCCAATTCAAACATTCCGTACACATATAATGTACACAATTTCTCGATGAATTTACGAAATTTTGTATATTCAATTTCTCCGCAAAACTAGACATTCCGTACATTTAATGTGCACAATTTACCGTTGAATTGACGCAATTCTTGTTTTTAAATTTAGATACAAATCCAGACATTCCGTACGTATAATGTACGTAATTTCCCGTTGAATTTATACATTTCAAGATATTCAATTTCTCTGCAAATCCAAACATTCCATATATATATAATGGACACAATTTCCTGCTGAATTTACCTAATTTTGGATATTCAATTTCTCCGCAAAACCAGACATTCCATACATATAAAATGTACACAATTTCCCAATGAAGTTACGAAATTTTGGATATTAAATTTCTCTGCAAATCCAGACAATCCGTACATTTACTGTACAGAATTTCCCGTCTAATTTACGCAGTTCTGGATTTTCAATTTATATGCAAATCCAGACATTCCGTACGTATTGAATTTATATATTTAAGGATATTCAATTTCTCGGCAAATCCAGACAATCCGTACATATATAATGTACACAATTTCCTGCCGAATTTTTGAAATTTTGGATATTCAATTTCTCCGCAAAACAGAAAATTTCATACATTTAATGTACACAATTTCCTGTTGAATTTACACAGTTCTGAATTTCCAATTTATCTGCAAATATAGACAATCCGAACATTTAATGTACATAATTTCCCATTGAATTTACGCAGTTTTGGATATTCAATTTCTCCACAAATCCAGACAATCCATACATATATAATGTACACAATTTCTCGATGAATTTACGAAATTTTGGATATTCAATTTCCCTGCAAAACCAGACATTCCATACAATTAAAGTGCACAATTTACCGTTGAATTAACGCAGTTCTGGACTTTCAATTTATCTGCAAATCCAGACAGTCCGTACGTATAATGTACGTAATTTCCCGTTGAATTTATACGTTTCAGGATATTCAATTTCTCTGCAAATCCAGACATTCGATACATATATAATGTACACAATTTCCCGATGAATTTACGAAATTTTGGATATTCAATTTCTCCGCAAAACCCGACATTCCGTACATTTAATGTGCACAATTTACCGTTGAATTGACGCAGTTCTGGACTTTCAATTTATCCGCAAATCCAGACAGTCCGTACGTATAATGTACGTAATTTCCCATTGAATTTATACATTTCAGGATATTCAATTTCTCTGCTAATCCAGACATTCCTTACATATATAATGTACACAATTTCTCGATGAATTTACGAAATTTTGGATATTCAATTTCTCCGCAACACCAGACATTCCGTACATTTAATGTGCACAATTTACCGTTGAATTGACGCAGTTCTGCTTTTTAAATTTGTCTACAAATCCAAACTTTCCGTACGTATAATGTACGTAATTTCCCGTTGAATTTATACATTTTAGGATATTCAATTTCTCTGCCAATTCAAACATTCCGTACATATATAATGTACACAATTTCTCGATGAATTTACGAAATTTTGGATATTCAATTTCTCCGCAAAACTAGACATTCCGTACATTTAATGTGCACAATTTACCGTTGAATTGACGCAGTTCTGGTTTTTAAATTTATCTACAAATCCAGACATTCCGTACGTATACTGTTCGTAATTTCCCGTTGAATTTATACATTTCAAGATATTCAATTTCTCTGCAAATCCAAACATTCCATATATATATAATGGACACAATTTCCTGCTGAATTTACCTAATTTTGGATATTCAATTTCTCCGCAAAACCAGACATTCCATACATATAAAATGTACACAATTTCCCAATGAAGTTACGAAATTTTGGACATTAAATTTCTCTGCAAATCCAGACAATCCGTACATTTACTGTACTGAATTTGCCGTCTAATTTACGCAGTTCTGGATTTTCAATTTATCTGCAAATCCAGACATTCTGTACGTATTGAATTTATATATTTAAGGATATTCAATTTCTCTACAAATCCAGACAATTTGTACATATATAATGTACACAATTTCCTGCCGAATTTATGAAATTTTGGATATTCAATTTCTCGGCAAAACAAAAAGTTTCATTCATTTAATGTACACAATTTCCTGTTCAATTTACACTGTTCTGAATTTTCAATTTATTTGCAAATACAGGCAATCCAAACATTTAATGTACACAAATTCCCACTGAATTTACGCAGTTTTGGATATTCAATTTCTCTGCAAAATCAGACATTCCTTACATATATAATGTACACAATTTCTCGATGAATTTATGAAATTTTGGATATTCAATTTCTCCGCAAAACCAGACATTCCGTACATTTAATGTGCACAATTTACCGTTGAATTGACGCAGTTCTGGTTTTTAAATTTGTCTACAAATCCAGACATTCCGTACGTATAATGTACGTAATTTCCCGTTGAATTTATACGTTTCAGGATATTCATTTTCTCTGCAAATCCAGACATTCCACACATATATAATGTACACAATTTCTCGATGAAATACGAAATTTTGGATATTCAATTTCTCTGCAAAACCTGACATTCCGTGCATCTAATGTGCACAATTTACCGTTGAATTGACGCAGTTCTGGACTTTCAATTTCTCTGCAAATCCAGACAGTCCGTACGTATAATGTACGTAATTTCCCGTTGAATTTATACATTTCAGGATATTCAATTTCTCTGCCAATCCAGACATTCCATACATATATAATGTACACAATTTCTCGATGAATTTACGGAATTTTGGATATTCAATTTCTCCGCAAAACCAGACATTCCGTACATTTAATGTGCACAATTTACCGTTGAATTGACGCAGTTCTGGTTTCTCAATTTGTCTACAAATCCAAACTTTCCGTACGTATAATGTACGTAATTTCCCGTTGAATTTATACATTTCAAGATATTCAATTTCTCTGCAAATCCAAACATTCCATATATATATATATTGGACACAATTTCGTGCTGAATTTACCTAATTTTGGATATTCAATTTCTCCGCAAAACCAGACATTCCATACATATAAGATGTACACACTTTCCCAATGAAGTTACGAAATTTTGGATATTAAATTTCTCTGCAAATCCAGACAATCCGTATAGTTACTGTACAGAATTTCCCGTCTAATTTACGCAGTTCTGGATTTTCAATTTATCTGCAAATCCAGACATTCCGTACGTATTGAATTTATATATTTAAGGATATTCAATTTCTCTGCAAATCCAGACAATCCGTACATATATAATGTACACAATTTCCTGCCGAATTTATGAAATTTTGGATATTCAATTTCTCCGCAAAACAAAAAATTTCATACATTTAATGTACACAATTTCCTGTTGAATTTACACAGTACTGAATTTTCAATTTATCTGCAAATACAGACAATCTGAACATTTAATGTACACAATTTGCCATTGAATTTACGCAGTTTTGGATATTCAATTTCTCTGCAAATCCAGACATTCCTTATATATATAATGTACACAATTTCTCGATGAATTTACGAAATTTTGGATATTCAATTTCTCCGCAAAAGCAGACATTCCATACATTTAAATTGCACAATTTACCGTTGAATTAATGCAGTTCTAGACTTTCAATTTATCTGCAAATCCAGACAATCCGTACGTATAATGTACGTAATTTCCCGTTGAATTTATACATTTCAGGATATTCAATTTCTCTGCAAATCCTGACATTCCATACATATATAATGTACACAATTTCTAGATGAATTTCGAAATTTTGAATATTCAATTTCTCCGCAAAACCAGACATTCCGCACATTTAATGTGCACAATTTACCGTTGAATTGACGCAGTTCTGGACTTTCAATTTATCTGCAAATCCAGACAGTCGGTACGTATAATGTACGTAATTTCCCGTTGAATTTATACATTTCAGGATATTCAATTTCTCTGCTAATCCAGACATTCCATACACATATAATGTACACAATTTCTCGATGAATTTACGAAATTTTGGATATTCAATTTCTCCACAGCACCAGACATTCTGTACATTTAATGTGCACAATTTACCGTTGAATTGAAGCAGTTCGGGTTTTTAAATTTGTCTTCAAATCCAAACTTTCCGTACGTAGAATGTACGTAATTTCCCGTTGAATTTATACATTTCAGGTTATTCAATTTCTCTGCGAATTCAAACATTCCGTACATATATAATGTACACAATTTCTCGATGAATTTACGAAATTTTGGATATTCAATTTCTCCGCAAAACTAGACATTCCGTACATTTAATATGCACAATTAACCGTTGAATTGACGCACTTCTGGTTTTTAGATTTATCTACAAATCCAGACATTCCGTACGTATAATGTACGTAATTTCCCGTTGAATTTATACATTTCAAGATATTCAATTTCTCTGCAAATCCAAACATTCCATATATATATAATGGACACAATTTCCTGCTGAATTTACCTAATTTTGGATATTCAATTTCTCCGCAGAACAAGACATTCCATACATATAAAATGTACACAATTTCCCAATGAAGTTACGAAATTTTGGATATTAAATTTCTCTGCAAATCCAGACAATCCGTACATTTACTGTACAGAATTTCTCGTCCAATTTACGCAGTTCTGGATTTTCAATTTGTCTGCAAATCCAGACATTCCGTACGTATTGAATTTATATATTTAAGGATATTCAATTTCTCTACTAATCCAGACATTCCACGCATATATAATCTACACAATTTCTCGATGAATTTACGAAATTTTGGATATTCAATTTCTCCGCAAAACCAGACATTCCGTACATTTAATGTGCACAATTTACCGTTGAAGTGACGCAGTTCTGGTTTTTGAATTTATCTACAAATCCAAACATTCCGAACGTATAATGTACGTAATTTCCCGTTGAATTTATACATTTCAAGATATTCAATTTCTCTGCTAATCCAGACATTCCATGCATATATAATCTACACAATTTCTCGATGAATTTACGAAATTTTGGATATTCAATTTCTCCGCAAAACCAGACATTCCGTACATTTAATGTGCACAATTTACCGTTGAAGTGACGCAGTTCTGGTTTTTGAATTTATCTACAAATCCAAACATTCCGTACGTATAATGTTCGTAATTTCCCGTTGAATTTATACATTTCAAGATATTCAATTTCTCTGCAAATCCAAACATTCCACATATATATAATGGACACAATTTCATGCTGAATTTACCTAATTTTGGATATTCAATTTCTCCGCAAAACCAGACATTCCATACATATAAAATGTACACAATTTCCTAATGAATTTACGAAATTTTGGATTTTAAATTTTTCTGCAAATCCAGACCATCCTTACATTTGCTGTATAGAATTTCCCTTCTAATTTACGCAGTTCTGGATTTACAATTTATCTGCAAATCCAGACATTCCGTACGTATTGAATTTATATATTTAAGGATATTCAATTTCTCTGCCAATCCAAACAATTCGTACATATATAATGTACACAATTTCCTGCCGAATTTATGAAATTTTGGATATTCAATTTCTCCGCAAAACAAAAAATTTCATACATTTAATGTACACAATTTCCTGTTGAATTTACACAGTTCTGAATTGTCAATTTATCTGCAAATACAGAGAATCTGAACATTTAATGTACACAATTTCCCATTGAATTTACATAGTTTTGGATATTCAATTTCTCTGCAAATCCAGACACTCCATACATATATAATGTACACAATTTCTCGATGAATTTACGAAATTTTGGATATTCAATTTCTCCGCAAAACCAGACATTCCATACATTTAATGTGCACAATTTACCGTTGAATTAACGCAGTTCTGGACTTTCAATTTATTTACAAATCCAGAGAGTCTGTACGTATAATGTACGTAATTTCCCGTTGAATTTATACATTTCAGGATATTCAATTTCTCTGCAAATCCAGACATTCCATACATATATAAGGTACACAATTTCTCGATGAATTTACGAAATTTTGGATATTCAATTTCTCCGCAAAAGCAGACATTCCGTACATTTAATGTACACAATTTCTGGTTAAATTTATGCTGTTCAAGATTTTCAATTGATCTTCAAATATAGCGTGTCCATACATTTAATGTACACAATTTCCCGTTGAATTTACATAGTTCAGGATTTAAATTTATCTACAAATCCAAACATTCCGTTTGTATAATGTACAAAATTTCACATTGAATTTATATATTTCAGGATATTCAACTTCACTGCAAATCCAGACATTCCGTACATATATAATGTACACAATTTCCTGTTGAATTTACGCAGTTCTGGATTTTCAATTTATCTGCAAATCCAAACATTCCGTACGTATAATGTCAATAATTTCTCGTTGAATTTATATATTTCAAGATATTTAATTTCTCCACAAATTCAGATATTCGTTACGTATATAACATACACAATTTCTTGCTGAATATACGAAATTTTGGATATTCAATTTCTCTGCAAATACAGACAGTTCGTACATATACTGTACAAAATTTCCCTTTGAATTTAAACAGTTTTGGCTATTCAATTTCTCTGCAAATCCAAACATTCCACATATATATAATGGACACAATTTCCTGTTGAATTTACCTAATTTTGGATATTCAATTTCTCTGCAAAACCAGACATTCCATACATATAAAATGTACACAATTTCCCAATGAAGTTACGAAATTTTGGATATTCAATTTCTCCGCAAAACCAGACATTCCGTACATTTAATGTGCACAATTTACCGTTGAAGTGACGCAGTTCTGGTTTTTGAATTTATCTACAAATCCAAACATTCCGTACGTATAATGTTCGTAATTTCCCGTTGAATTTATACATTTCAAGATATTCAATTTCTCTGCAAATCCAAACATTCCACATATATATAATAGACACAATTTCATGCTGAATTTACCTAATTTTGGATATTCAATTTCTCCGCAAAACCAGACATTCCATACATATAAAATGTACACAATTTCCTAATGAATTTACGAAATTTTGGATTTTAAATTTTTCTGCAAATCCAGACAATCCTTACATTTGCTGTACAGAATTTCCCTTCTAATTTACGCAGTTCTGGATTTACAATTTATCTGCAAATCCAGACATTCCGTACGTATTGAATTTATATATTTAAGGATATTCAATTTCTCTGCCAATCCAGACAATTCGTACATATATAATGTACACAATTTCCTGCCGAATTTATGAAATTTTGGATATTCAATTTCTCCGCAAAACAAAAAATTTCATACATTTAATGTACACAATTTCCTGTTGAATTTACACAGTTCTGAATTGTCAATTTATCTGCAAATACAGAGAATCTGAACATTTAATGTACACAATTTCCCATTGAATTTACATAGTTTTGGATATTCAATTTCTCTGCAAATCCAGACACTCCATACATATATAATGTACACAATTTCTCGATGAATTTACGAAATTTTGGATATTCAATTTCTCCGCAAAACCAGACATTCCATACATTTAATGTGCACAATTTACCGTTGAATTAACGCAGTTCTGGACTTTCAATTTATTTACAAATCCAGACATTCCGTACGTATAATGTACGTAATTTCCCGTTGAATTTATACATTTCAAGATATTGAATTTCTCTGCAAATCCAAACATTCCATATATATATAATGGACACAATTTCCTGCTGAATTTACCTAATTTTGGATATTCAATTTCACCGCAAAACCAGACATTCCATACAAATAAAATGTACACAATTTCCCAATGAAGTTACGAAATTTTGGATATTAAATTTCTCTGCAAATCCAGACAATCCGTACATTTACTGTACAGAATTTCCCGTCTAATTTACACAGTTCTGGACTTTCAATTTATCTGCAAATCCAGACATTCCGAACGTATTGAATTTATATATTTGAGGATATTCAATTTCTCCGCAAAACCAAACATTCCATACATTTAATGTGCACAATTTACCGTTGAATTGACGCAGTTCTGGTTTTTCAATTTATCTACAAATCCAGACACTCCGTACGTATAATGTACGTAATTTACCGTTGAATTTATACATTTCAAGATATTCAATTTCTCCGCAAATCCAAACATTCCATATATATATATATTGCACACAATTTCCTGCTGAATTTACCTAATTTTGGATATTCAATTTCTCCGCAAAACCAGACATTCCATACATATAAAATGTACACAATTTCCCAATGAATTTACGAAATTTTGTATATTAAATTTCTCTGCAAATCCAGACAATCCATACATTTACTGTACAGAATTTCCCGTCTAATTTACGCAGTTCTGGATTTTCAATTTATCTGCAAATCCAGACATTCCGTACGTATTGAATTTATATATTGAAGGATATTCAATTTCTCTGCAAATCCAGACAATCCGTACATATATAATGTACACAATTTCTTGCCGAATTTATGAAATTTTGGATATTCAATTTCTCCGCAAAACAAAAAATTTCATACATTTAATGTACACAATTTCTTGTTGAATTTACACAGTTCTGAATTTTCAATTTATCTGCAAATACAGACAATCCGAACATTTAATGTACACAATTTCCCATTGAATTTACGCAGTTTTGGATATTCAATTTCTCTGCAAATCCAGACATTCCATACATATATAATGTACACAATTTCTCGATGAATTTACGAAATTTTGGATAATCAATTTCTCCTCAAAACCAGACATTCCATACATTTAAAGTGCACAATTTACCGTTGAATTAACGCAGTTCTGGACTTTCAATTTATCTGCAAATCCAGACAGTCCGTACGTATAATGTACGTAATTTCCCGTTGAATTTATACATTTCAGGATATTCAATTTCTCTGCAAATCCAGACATTCCATACATATATAATGTACACAATTTCTCGATGAATTTACGAAATTTTGGATATTCAATTTCTCCGCAAAACCAGACATTCCGTACATTTAATGTGCACAATTTACCGTTGAATTGACGCAGTTCTGGACTTTCAATTTATCTGCAAATCCAGACAGTCCGTACGTATAATGTACGTAATTTCCCGTTGAATTTATACATTTCAGGATATTCAATTTCCCTGCTAATCCAGACATTCCATACATATATAATGTACACAATTTCTCGATGAATTTACGAAATTTTGGATATTCAATTTCTCCGTAACACCAGACATTCCGTACATTTAATGTGCACAATTTATCGTTGAATTGACGCAGTTCTGGTTTTTAAATTTGTCTACAAATCCAAACTTTCCGTACGTATAATGTACGTAATTTCCCGTTGAATTTATACATTTCAGGATATTCAATTTCTCTGCCAATTCAAACATTCCGTACATATATAATGTACACAATTTCTCGATGAATTTACGAAAATTTGGATATTCAATTTCTCCGCAAAACCAGATATTTCGTACATTTAATGTGCACAATTTACCGTTGAATTGACGCAGTTCTGTTTTTTCAATTTATTTACAAATCCAGACATTCCGTACGTATAATGTACGTAATTTCTCGTTGAATTTATACATTTCAAGATATTCAATTTCTCTGCAAATCCAAACATTCCATATATATATATTGGACACAATTTCTTGCTGAATTTACCTAATTTTGGATATTTAATTTCTCCGCAAAACCAGACATTCCATACATATAAAATGTACACAATTTCCCAATGAAGTTACGAAATTTTGTATATTAAATTTCTCTGCAAATCCAGACAATCCGTACATTTACTGTACAGAATTTCCCGTCTAATTTACGCAGTTCTGGATTTTCAATTTGTCTGCAAATCCAGACATTCCGTACGTATTGAATTTATATATTTAAGGATATTCAATTTCTCTGCAAATCCAGACAATCTGTACATATATAATGTACACAATTTCTTGCCAAATTTATGAAATTTTGGATATTCAATTTCTCCGCAAAACAAAAAATTTCATACATTTAATGTACACAATTTCCTGTTGAATTTACACAGTTCTGAATTTTCAATTTATCTGCAAATACAGACAATCCGAACATTTAATGTACACAATTTCTCATTGAATTTACGCAGTTTTGGATATTCAATTTCTCTGCAAATCCAGACATTCCATACATATATAATGTACACAATTTCTCGATGAATTTACGAAATTTTGGATATTCAATTTCTCCGCAAAACCAAACATTCCATACATTTAATGTGCATAATTTACCGTTGAATTAACGCAGTTCTGGACTTTGAATTTATTTGCAAATCCAGACAGTCTGTACGTATAATGTACGTAATTTCCCGTTGAATTTATACATTTCAGGATATTCAATTTCTCTGCCAATTCAAACATTCCGTACATATATAATGTACATAATTTCTCGATGAATTTACGAAATTTTGGATATTCAATTTCTTCGCAAAACCAGACATTCCGTACATTTAATGTGCACAATTTACCGTTGAATTGACGCTGTTTTGGTTTTTAAATTTGTCTACAAATCCAGACTTTCCGTACGTATAATGTACGTAATTTCCCGTTGAATTTATACATTTCGGGATATTCAATTTCTCTTCCAATCCAGACATTCCGTACATGTATAAAGTATGCAATTTCCTGCTGAATTTACGAAATTTTGGATATTCAATTTCTCCGCAAAAGCAGACATTCCGTACATTTAATGTACACAATTTCTGGTTAAATTTATGCAGTTTAAGATTTTCAATTTATCTTCAAATTTAGCGTGTCTGTACATTTAATATACACAATTTCCCGTTGAATTTACATAGTTCAGGATTTAAATTTATCTACAAATCCAAACATTCTGTATTTATAATGTACATAATTTCTCGTTGAATTTATATATTTCAGGATATTCAATTTCACTGCAAATCCAGACATTCCGTACATATATAATGTACACAATTTTCTGTTGAATTGATGCAGTTCTTGATTTTCAATTTATCTGCAAATCTAAACATTTCGTACGTATAATGTCAATAATTTCTCGTTGAATTTATATATTTCAGGATATTTAATTTCTCCACAAATTCAGATATTCGTAACGTATATAACGTACACAATTTCCCGCTGAATATACGAAATTTTGAATATCCAATTTCTTCGCAAAACCAGACATTCCGTACATTTAATGTACACAATTTCCCGTTGAATATATGCAGTTATGGATTTTCAATTTATCTGCAAATCTAGACAGTCCATACATTTAATGTACACAATTTCCCTTTGAATTTAAGTAGTTCTGGATATTCAATTTCTCTGTAAATCCACATATTCCGTACGTATAATGTGAATAATTTCCCATTGAATTTGAATAGTACTGGATATTTAATTTCTCTGCAAATCCTGACATTCCGTACATATAAAATGGACACAATTTCCCACTGAATTTTCTTAATTTTGGATATTCAATTTCTCCGCAAAGCCAGACATTCCATACTTATAAAATGTACACAATTTCCGAATGAATTAATGAAATTTTGGATATTCAATTTCTCTGCAAATCCAGACAGTCCGTACATATACTGTACAAAATTTCCCATTGAATTTAAACAGTTCTGGCTATTCAATTTCTCTGCAAATCCAGACATTCCATATATATATAATGGACCCAATTTCCCGTTGAATTTACCTAATTTTGGATATTCAATTTCTCCGCAATACCAGACATTCCATACATATAAAATGTACACAATTTCCCAATGAAGTTACGAAATTTTGGATATTAAATTTCTCTGCAAATCCAGACAGTTCGTATATTTACTATACAGAATTTTCCGTTTAATTTATGCAGTTCTAGATTTTCAATTTATCTGTAAATCCAGACATTCCGTACGTATTGAATTTATATATTTAAGGATATTCGATTTCTCTGCAAATCCAGACAATCCGTACATATATAATGTACACAATTTCCTGCCGAATTTATGAAATTTTGGATATACAATTTCTCCGCAAAACCAAAAATTTCGTACATTTAATGTACACAATTTCCTGGTAAATTTACTTAGTTTTGAATTTTCAATTTATTTGCAAATCCAGACAATCCGAACATTTAATGTACACAATTTCTCATTGAATTTACGCAGTTTTGGATATTCAATTTCTCTGCAAATCCAGACATTCCATACATATATAATGTACACAATTTCTCAATGAATTTACAAAATTTTGGATATTCAATTTATCTGCAAATTCAGACAGTCCGTACATTTAATGTACGCAATTTCCAGTTTAATTTACGCAGTTCTGGATTTTCAATTTCTCTACGAATCCAGACATTCCGTATTTGTAATGTACATAATTTCAGGTTGAATTGACGTAGTTCTGGATATTCAACTTCTTTGCAAGTCCAGATATTCCGTACGTATGTGGTACATAATTTCCAGTTGAATTTACGCTGTTTTGGATATTCAATTTCTCTGCAAAACTAGACATTCTGTACATATATAACATATACAATTTCCTGCTGAATTTACGAAATTTTGGATATTCAAGTTCTTAGCAAAACTAGACAATCCGTACATTTAATGTACACAATTTTCCATTGAATTTAAGCAGTTAAGGATTTTCAATTTATCTGCAAATCCAGACAATCCGTACACATAATATACACAATTTCCCGTTGAATTTAGGCAGTTCTGGATTTTCAATTTATCTGCAAATCTAGACATTTCGTACGTATAATGTGCATAATTTCCCATTCAATTTACGCAATTTTGGATGTTCAATTTCCCTACAAATCCAGACATTTCGTACATATATAATTTACACAATTTCCCGCTGAATTTGCGAAATTTTGGATATTCAATTTCTCTGCAAAACCAGACATTCCATACATAGAAAACGCACACAATTTCCCGCTGAATTCTCGAAATTTTGGATATTCAATTTTTCCCGAAAACGGGACATTCCGTACATTTAATGTACACAATTTACTGTTGAATTTACGCAATTCTGGATTTTCATTTTATGTGCAAATCTAGACAGGCCGTACATTTAATGTACACAATTTCCCGTCAAATATAAGCAGTTTTGGATATTCAAGATCTCTTCAAGTCCCGAAATTCCGTACATATATAATGTACACAATTTCTCGTTGAATTTACGAAATTTTGGATATTCAATTTCTCCGCAAAATCAGACATTCCGTACATTTAATGTACCCAATTTCTCGTTGAATTTACACAGTTTGGTATTGTCAATTTATTGGCAAATCCAGATTGTCCGTACATTTAATGTACACAATTTCCCGTTGGATTTACGCAGTTCTGGATTTTCAATTTATCTGCAAATCTAGACATTCCGAATGTATAATGTACATCATTTCCCGTTGAATTTATATATTTCTGGGTATTCAATTTCTTAGCAAAACCAGATATTTCGTACATGTATAACGTACACAATTTCCCGCCGAATTTACGAACTTTTGGATATTCAATTTTTCCGCAAAACCAAACATTCCGTACATTTAATGTACAGAATTTCCCATTGAATTTACATAGTTCTGGATTTTAAATTTATCTGCAAATCCAGACAGTCCGTACAGTGAATGTACACAATTTCCCATTGAATTTACATAGTTTTGGATTTTCAATTTATCTGCAAATCCAGACATTCCACAGGTATAATCTACATAATTTCCCATTGAATTTATATATTTCAGGATATTCAATTTTTTAGCACATCTAGTCATTCTGTACATATATAATGTACGCAATTTCCCGCTGAATTTATGAAATTTTGGATATTCAATTTCTCTACAAAACCAGACATTCCGTACAGTTAATGTATACACTGTTTCCCGTTGAATTTACGTAGTTCTGGATTTTCAATTTATCTGCAAATCCAGACAATCCGTAAATTTAATGTACACAATTTCCCGTTGTATTTACACAGTTTTGGATTTTAAATTTATCTGCAAATCCAGACATTCCGTACATATAATGTCAATAATTTCCAGTTGAATTTTTATATTTCAAGATATTTTATTTCTCTGCAAATCCAGATATTCCGTACATATATAATGTACACATGTACATTACATATGTACAGAATGTTTGGATTTGCAGAGAAATTGAATATCTTGAACTATGGAAATTCAACGGTAAATTGTGTACATTAAATATACGGAATGTCTTGATTTGTTGAGAAATTTAATATCCAGAACGCCGTAAATTCGACGAGAAGTTGTGTACAATATTTGTATGGAAAGTCTAGTGTTGCGGAGAAATTGAATATCCAAGATTTCGTAAATTCAGTGGGAAATTGTGTACATTGTATGTGTACGAAATGTCTAGATTTGCATATAAATTGAATATCTGGAACTGTGTAAATTTAATGGGAAATTATGTACGTTGTACGTACAGAATGTCTGGATTTGCAGATTAATTGAATATACAGAACTGCGTAAATTCAACGGGAAATTGTGTACATTAAATTTATGGACTGTTTGGATTTGCTGAGAAATTTAATATCCAGAACTGCGTAAATTCAACGAGAATTTGTGTACATTACTTGTATGAAATGCCTGGTTTTAGGAGAAATTGAATATGCAAAATTTTGAAAATTCAGCGGGAAATTGGGTACATCATATCTGTCCAGAATGTTTCGATTTGCAAAAAAATTGAATATCCAAAACAATGTAAATTCAATGGGAAATTGTGTACATTAAATGTACGGAATGTCTGGATTTGTAGAGAAATTGAATATCTAGAACACCATAAATTCAACGGGAAATTGTATACATTAAATTTACGAAATGTTTGGATTTGCAGAGAAACTGTTTATCCAGGACTATGTAAATTCAACGTGAAATTGTGTACGTTAAATGTAAGGAATGTCTATATTTGTAGAGAAATTGAATATGTAGAACTGCGTAAATTCAACGGGAAATTGTGTACATTATTTGTACGGAATTTCTAATTTTGCGGAAAAATTTAATATCCAAAATTTTATAAATTTAGCGGGAAACTATGTACATTATATATCTATGGAATGTCTGGATTTGAAGAGAAATTGAATATCCGGAACTATGTAAATTCAACGGGAAATTGTGTACATTATATGTACGGAATGTCTGGTTTTACAGAGAAATTGAATATCCAAAATTTTGTCAATTCAGCGGGAAATTGTGTTCATTATATATGTATGAAATGTTTGGATTTGCAGAGAAATTGAATATTGAAAACTATGTAAATTAAACCGGAAATTGTGTGCATTATTTTTACGAAGTGCCGGGTTTTGCGAAAAAGTTAAATATCCAAAATTTCGTAAATTCAGCTGGAAATTGTGTACATTATATATGTACGGAACGTCTGGATTTGCAGAGAAGTTGAATATCCAGAACAATGTAAATACAACGGAAAATTATGTACATTATTCGTTCGCACTGTCTGGATTTATAGAGAAATTGAATATCTAGAATAGCGTAATTTCAATGGGAAATTATGTACAATATTTTAACGTCTGGTTTTGCGGAGAAATTGAATATCTAAAATTTCGTTAGTTCAGCGGGAATTTGTGTACAATATATATCTACGAAATGTCTGGATTTGCTGAGAAATTTAATATCCAGAACTATGTAAATTCAACGGGAAATTATGTACATTATACGTACGAAATGATTGGATTTGCAGATGAATTGAAAATCCAGAATTGTGTAAATTCAACGGGAAATTGTGTACATTAAATGTACAGAATGTACGGATTTGTAGAGAAATTGAATACCCAAAACTGCGTAAATTAAACGGGAAATTGTGTACATCAAGTGTACGGAATGTTCGGATTTGTAGAGAAATTGAATATCGAGAACTGCGTAAATTCAACAAGAAATTGTGTACATTATTTGTACGAAATATCTAGTTATGAGGAGAAATTGAATATCCAAAATTTCGTAAATTCAGGAGGAAATTGTGTACATTATATATGTACGGAATGCCTAGATTTTAGTGAAATTGAATATCTAGAACTATGTAAATTCAATGGGAAATAATGTACATTATACGTACGAAATGTTTGGATTTTAGATAAATTGAAAATCCAAAGCTGCGTAAATTCAACGGGAAATAGTGTACATCATTTGTACGGAATGTTTGGTTTTTCAGAGAAATTGAATATCCAAAATGTCGTAAATTTAGCTGGAAATTGTATACATTATATATGTACAGAATGTCAGGATTTGCAGAGAAATTGAATATCCAGAACTATGTAAATTAAACGGGAAATGTACATTATACGTATGGAATGACTAGATTTGCAGAGAAATTGAGTATCCAGAACTGCGTAAATTCAACGGGAAATTATGTACATTATCCGTACGGAATGTCTGGATTTGCAGATAAATTGAAAATCTAGAACTACGTAAATTCAACGGGAAATTGTGTACATTAAATATACAGATTGTCCAGATTTGTAGAGAAATTGAATATCCAGAACAGCGTAAATTCAACGGTAAATTGTGTACATTAAATGTACAGAATGTCTGGATTTGAAGAGAAATTGAATATCCAGAACTGCGTAAATTCAAAGGGAAATTGTGTACATTATATATGTACCGATTATCTGTATTTGCAGAGAACTTAATTATCCAGAACTATGTAAATTCAACGGGAGATTATGTACACTATACGTGCGGAATGACTGGATTTGCAGATAAGTTGAATATCCAGAACTGCGTAAATTCAACGGGAAATTTTGTACGTTATTTATATGGAATGTCTGGTTTTGCAGAGAAATTGAATTTCCAAAATTTTGAAAATTCTGTGGGAAATTATGTACATTATACGTACGAAATGTCTGCATTTGTAGATAAATTGAATATCAAGAATTGCATAAATTCACTGGGAAATTATGTACATTATACGTACGGTATGTCTGCATTTGCAGATAAATTGAATATGAAGAATTGCATAAATTCTGCGAGAAATTTTGCACATTATTTGTACAGAATGTCTGGTTTTAAGGAGAAATTGAATATCCAAAATTTCATAAATTCAGCGGGAAATTGTGTACATTATATATGTTCAGACCGTTTGGATTTGCAGAGAAGTTGAATATCCAAAATTTCGTAAATTCAGTGGGAAATTATATAGATTTATATGTACGAAATGTCTGGATTTGCAGAGAAGTTGATTATCCAGAACTATGTAAATTTAATGGGAAATTGTGTATATTATACGTACGGAATGTCTGGATTTGCATATAAATTGAATATCCAGAACTGCGTAAATTCAATGGAAAATTGTGTACATTACATGTATGGACTGTCTAGATTTGTAGAGAAATTGAATATCCATAACTACGTAAGTTGAACGGGAAATTGTGGACATTAAATATACGGAATGTATGGATTTGTAAAGAAAGTGAATATCTAGAACTGCGTAAATTCAACGGGAAATTATGTACATTAAATGTACGGACTGTCTGGACTTGTAGAGAAATTGAATATTCCGAACTAAGTAAATTCAACGGGAAATTGTGTACATTATTTGTACAGAATGTGTGGTTTTCTAGAGAAATTGAATATCCAAAATTTCGTAAATTTAGAGGGAAATTATGTACATTATATATGTACGAAATGTCTAGATTTGCAAAGAAATTGAATATCCTGAACTACGGTAATTCAACGGTAAATTATGTAAATTATAGATACAGAATGTCTGGATTTGCAGATAAATTAGTATCCAGAACAGCAAAAATTCAATGGGAAATTGTGTACAATATTTGTATGGAATGTCTGGTTTTGCGGAGAAATTGAATGTCCTAAATTTCATAAATTCGGCAAGAAATTGTGTACATTGTATGTGTCCGGAATGTCTGGAGTTGCAGGGAAATTGAATATCCAGAACTGCGTAAATTCAACGGGAAATTAGGTACGTTGTACGTACGGAATGTCTAGATTTGCAGATAAATTGATTATACAGTACTGCGTAAATTCAACGGGAAATTGTGTACATTAAATGTATGGACTGTTTAGATCTGCTAAGAAATTTAATGTCCAGAACTGCGTAAATTCAACGGGAATTTGTGTAAATTATTTGTACGGAATATCTGGTTTAAGGAGAAATTGAATATCCAAATTTTGTAAATTCAGCGGGAAATTGTGTACATTATATATGTACGGAATGTTTTGGATTTGTAAAAAAATTGAATATCTAGAACAATGTAAATTCAATGGGAAATTGTGTACATTAAATGTACGGAATGTCTAGATTTGTAGAGAAATTGAATATCTTGAACTCCATAAATTAAACGGGAAATTGTGTACAATTAATATACGAAATGTTTGAATTTGCAGAGAAATTGTTTATCTAGAACTATGTAAATTCAACGGGAAATTGTATACATTAATTGTACGGAATGTCTGGATTTGTAGAGGAATTGAATATCTAGAACTGCATAAATTCAACGGGAAATTGTGTACATTATTTGTACGGAATGTCTAGTTTTGCAGAAAAATTTAATATCCAAAATTTCGTAAATTTAGCGGGAAATTGTGTACATTATATATGTACAGAATGTCTAGATTTGCAGAGAAATTGAATATCCGGAACTATTTAAATTCAATGGGAAATTGTTTACATTATTTGTATAGAATGTCTAATTTTGCAGAGAAATTGAATATCCAAAATTTCATAAATTTAGCGGGAAATTGTGTTCATTATATATATATATATATATATATATATATATATATATATATATATGGAATGTCTGGATTTGTAGAGAATTTGAATATCCAAAACTATGTAAATTCAACGGGAAATTGTGTACATTAATTTT
Source organism: Quercus alba (assembly GCA_036321655.1). NCBI lineage: Eukaryota > Viridiplantae > Streptophyta > Magnoliopsida > Fagales > Fagaceae > Quercus > Quercus alba. Next base: position 52,878,750 of record CM070301.1, read on the forward strand.
ACGGATGTTGGGTTTTGCGGGGAAGTTGAATATCCAAAATTTTGTTAATTTAGATGGAAATTGTGTACACTATATATGTACGAAATGTTTGGATTTGCAGAGAAGTTGAATATCTAGAACAATGTAAATTCAATTGAAAATTATGAACATTATTCTTTCGCACTGTCTAGATTGCTAGAGAAATTGAATATCAAAAACTACGTAAATTCAACAGGAAATTATGTACAATATTTTAACGTCTGGTTTTGTGGAGAAATTGAATATCCAAAATTTCGATAATTTAGCGGAAATTTGTGTACATTACATGTCTACGGAATGTCTGGATTTGCAGAGAAATTACATATCCCAAACTATGTAAATTCAACGAGAAATTATGTACATTATACGTAAGGAATAACTGGATTTGCTGAGAAATTAAATATCCAGAAATGTGTAAATTCAATTTGAAATTGTGTCTATTAAATGTACGAAATGTCCGGATTTGTAGAGAAATTGAATATCCAGAATAGCGTAAATTCAATGGGAAATTGTGTACATTATTTTTATTGAATGTCTAGTTTTGTGGAGAAATTGAATATCCAAAATTTCGTAAATTCAGCGGGAAATTGTGGACATTATATATGTACCGAATGTCTGGATTTGCAACGAAATTGAATATCCAGAACTCTGTAAATTCAATGGGAAATTATGTACATTATACGTACGAAATGACTGGATTTGCAGATAAATTGAATATCCAGAACAGCGTAAATTCAAAGGGAAATTGTGTACATGAAATGTATGGACTGTCTGGATTTGTAGAGAAATTGAATATCTAGAACTGCGTAAATTCAACAGGAAATTGGGTACATTATATGTACAGAATTTCTGGTTTTGCTAAGAAATTGAATGTCAAAATTTTTTTAAATTCCGCGAGAAATTGTGTACATTATATATGTACGGAATGTCTGGATTTGTAGAGCAATTGAATAGCCAAAAATATGTAAATTCAACGGGAAATTATGTATATTGTTCGTACGGAATGTCCAAATTTGCAGATAAATTGAAAATCTAGAACTGCGTAAATTCAACGGGAAATTGTGTACATTAAATATGCGGAATGTCCGGATTTGTAGAGAAATTGAATATCTAAAACTGCATAAAGTAAATGGGAAATTGTGTACAGTAAATGTATAGAATGTCCAGATTTGTAGAGAAATTGAATATCGAGAACTGATTAAATTCAACAGGAAATTGTTTACATTATTTGTACGGAATATCTGGTTTTGCGGAGAGATTGAAAATCCAAAATTTCGTAAATTCAGCGGGAAATTGTGTACATTATATATGTACAAAATGTCTAGATTTTAGAGAAATTGAATATCCAGAACTATGTAAATTCAACAGTAAATGATGTACATTATACGTACGAAATGTCTGGATTTGTAGATAAATTGTAAATCCAGAACTGCGTAAATTCTTCGGGAAATAATGTACATCATTTGTACGGAATGTCTGGTTTTTCAGAGAAATTGAATATCCAAAATGTTGTAAATTCAGCTGGAAATTGTATACATTATATGTGTACAGAATGTCAGGATTTGAAAAGAAATTGAATATCCAGAACTGCGTAAATTCAACGGGAAATTATGTACGCTGTACATACGGAATGTCTGGATTTGCAGATAAATTGAATATACAGTACTGCGTAAATTCAACGGGAAATTGTATATATTAAACATATGGATTGTTTGGATCTGCTGAGAAATTGAATATCCAGAACTGCGTAAATTCAACAGGAAATTGTGTACATTATATGTACGGAATTTCTGGTTTTGCTGAGAAATTGAATGTCAAAAATTTTGTAAATTCTGCGAGAAATTGTGTACATTATATATGTACGGAATGTCTAGATTTGTAGAGAAATTGAATATCCAGAAATATGTCAATTCAACGGGAAATTATGTACATTTTTCGTACAAAATGTCTAGATTTGCATATAAATTGAAAATCTAGAACTGCGTAAATTCAACGGGAAATTCTGCACATTAAATGTACAGAATGTCTGGATTTATAGAGAAATTGAATATCCAGAACTGCATAAATTAAACGGGAAATTGTGTACATTAAATGTATAGAATGTCCGAATTTGTAGAGAAATTGAATATTGAGAACTGATTATATTTAACAGGAAATTGTTTACATTATTTGTACGGAATATCTAGTTTTGCGGAGAAATTGAAAATCCAAAATTTCGTAAATTCAACGGGAAATTGTGTACATTATATATGTACAGAATGTCTGGATTTTAGAGAAATTGAATATCAAGAACTGCGTAAATTCAACGTGAAATTGTGTACATTATAAATGTATGGAATGTCTAAATTTGCAGAGAAATTGAATAAACAGACCTAGGTAAATTCAACGGGAAATTATTTTACGTCATTTGTACGGAATGTCTAGATTTTCGAAGAAATTCAATATCCAAAATGTCATAAATTCAGCTGGAAATTGTATACATTATATATGTACGAAATGTCAAGATTTGAAGAGAAATTGAATATTCAGAACTGCGTAAATTCAACGGGAAATTATGTACGTTGTACATATAGTATGTCTGGATTTGCAGATAAATTGAATATACAGTACTGCGTAAATTCAACGGACAATTGTGTACATTAAACGTATGGACTATTTGGATCTGCTGAGAAATTGAATATCTAGAACTACATAAATTCAACGGGAATTTTTGAGAATTATTTGTATGGAATGTCTGGTTTTAGGAGAAATTAAATATCCAAAATTTTGTAAATTCAGCGGGAAATTGTGTACATTATATATGTACGGAATGTTTGGATTTGCAAAAAAATTGAATATTCAAAACAATGTAAATTAAATGGGAAATTTTGTACATTAAAAGTAAGGAATGTCTGGATCTGTAGAGAAATTGAATATCTAGAACTCTATAAATTCAACGGGAAATTATGTACATTAAATGTACGGAATGTCTAGATTTGTAGAGAAATTGAATATCTAGAACTGCGTAAATTCAACGGGAAATTGTGTACATTATTTGTACGGAATGTCTAGTTTTGTGGAAAAATTTAATATCCAAAATTTCGTAAATTTGGTGAGAAATTGTGTATATTATATATGTACGGAATGTCTGGATTTACATAGAAATTGAATATCCGGAACTACATAAATTCAATGGGAAATTGTGTACATTATCTGTATAGAATTTATGGTTTTGTAGAGAAATTGAATATCCAAAATTTCGTAAATTCAACAGAAATTCTGTTCATTATATATATACGGAATATCTGGAATTGCAGATAATTTTAATATCCAAAACTATGTAAATTCAACGGGAAATTGTGTACATTATTTTTACGGAATGTTTGGTTTTGCAAAGAAGTTGAATATCCAAAATTTCGTTCATTCAACTGGAAATTGTGTACATTATATATGTACGGAACGTCTGGATTTGCAGAGAAGTTGAATAACCAGAACAATATAAATTCAACGGAAAATTATTTACATTATACTTAAGGAATGACTGGATTTGCAGAGAAATTAAATATCCAGAACTGTGTAAATTCAACAAGAAATTATGTACATTATTTGTTCGCACTGTTTGGATTTGTAGAGAAATTGAATATCCAGAACGGCGTAAATTCAATGGGAAATTGTGTACATTAAATGTACGAAATGTCTGGTTTTGCGAAGAAATTGAATATCCAATATTTTGTAAACTTAGCAGGAAATTGTGTACATTATATATGTACGGAATGCTTGGATTTGCCGAGATATTGAATATTCAGAACTGTGTAAATTCAATGCGAAATTGAAAAATTAAATGTACGGACTGTCTGGATTTGCCGATAAATTGAAAATTCAGAACTGCGTAAATTCAACGGGAAATTGTGCATCATAAATGTACGGATTACCTGGATTTGCAGATAAATTGAAAATCCAGAACTGTGTAAATTCCACGGGAAATTGTATACATTAAATGTATGGAATGTCTGGTTTTGCGGAGAAATTGAAAATCAAAAATTTCGTAAATTCAGAGGGAAATTGTGTACAATATATATGTATGGAATGTCTGGATTTGCAGAGCAATTAAATATCCAGGACTGCGTAAATTCAACGGGAAACTGTGTAAATTAAATGTACGGACTGTCTAGATTTGCAGATAAATTGAAAATCCAGAACAGCGTAAATTCAACGGGAAATTATGTACATTATATGTCCGAAATGTCTGGATTTGCAGATAAATTGAAAATCCAGAATTGCGTAACTTTGACGGGAAATTGTGTACATTAAATGTACAGACTGTTAGGATTTGCAGATAAATTGAAAATTTGAAACAGCGTATATTCAAAGGGAATTTGTGTACGTTTAACATATGGAATGTCTGGTTTTACGAAGAAATTGAATATTGAAAATTTCCAAAATTCAACGCGAAATTGTGTACATTATAAATGTACGGAATGTCTGGATTTGTAGAGAAATTGAATATCTAGAACAGTGTAAATTCAACGGGAAATTGTGTACATTAAATGTACGGAATTTCTAGATTTTCAGATAAATTGAAAATTCAGAACTGCGTAAATTTATCGGGAAATTGTATACATTAAATGTATGGAATGTTTGGTCTTGCGGAGAAATTGAATATCCAAAATTTCGTAAATTTAGCAGAAAATTGTGTACATTATATATGTACAGAATATCTGGATTTGCAGAGAAATTGAATATCCTGAAATATATAAATTCAAAGGGAAATTATGTACATTATATGTATGGAATGTCTAGATTTGGAGAAAAATTGAAAATCTAGAACTGCGTAAATTCAACAGGAAATTGTGTACATTAAATGTACGGACTATCTAGATTTGTAGATAAATTGAAAATCCAGAACTGCGTAAATTCAACGGGAAATTGTGTACATTTAATGGATGAAATGTCTAGTTTTGCTGAGAAATTGAATATCCAAAATTTCATAAATTTAGCGGGAAATTTTGTACATTATATATGTACGAACTGCCTGGATTTGTAGAGAAATTGAATATCCAGAACAGCGTAAATTCAACGGGAAATTGTGTTCATTAAATGTACGGACTTTCTGGATTTACAGATAAATTCAAAATCCAGAACTTCGTAAATTCAACGGGAAATTGTGTACGTTAAATGTACGGAATGTCTGGTTTTGCAGAGAAATTAAATATCCAAAATTTCATAAATTCAGCGGGAAATTGTGTACATTATATATGTACGGAATATTTGGATTTGTAGAGAAATTGAATAACCAAAACTACGTAAATTCAACGCGAAATTGTGTACATTATAAATGTACGGAATGTTTGGATTTGTAGAAAAATTGAAAATCTAGAACTGTGTAAATTCAACGGGAAATTGTGTACATTAAATGTACGGAATGTCTGGTTTTGCAGAGAAATTAAATATCCAAAATTTCATAAATTCAGCGGGAAATTGTGTACATTATATATGTACGGAATATTTGGATTTGTAGAGAAATTGAATACGGAATATTTGGATTTGTAGAGAAATTGAATAACCAAAACTACGTAAATTCAACGCGAAATTGTGTACATTATAAATGTACGGAATGTTTGGATTTGTAGATAAATTGAAAATCCAGAACATCATAAATTCCACGGGAAATTGTGTACATTAAATGTACGGACTGCTTGGATTTGCAGATAAATTGAATACCCAGAACTGTGTAAATTCAATGGGAAATTGTGTTCATTAAATGTACGGACTGTCTGGATTGTCAAATAAATTGAAAATCCTAAACTGCGTAAATTTAATGGGAAATTGTGTATATTAAATGTACGAAATGTCTGGTTTTGTGGAGAAATTGAATATCCAAAATTTTCTGAAGTCAATGGGAAATTGTGTGCATTATAAATGTACGGAATGTATGGATTTGCAGAGAAATTAAATATCCAGACCAACGTAAGTTCAACGGGAAATTAAATACATTACACGTATGGAATATCTGGAATTGCAGAGAAATTGAATATCCTGAACTGCGTAAATTCAACGGAAAATTGTGTACCGTAAATGTACGGACAGTCTGGATTAGCAGATAAAATGAAAATCCAGAACTACGCAAATTCAACCGGAAAATGTGTACATTAACTGTAAGGAATATCTGGTTTTGCAGAGAAATTGAATATCCAAAATTTCATAAATCCAACGGGAAATTGTGTACATTATAAATGTACGGAATGTCTATATTTGCAAAGAAATTGAATATACAGAACTGCGCAAGTTAAACGGGAAATTGTGTACATTAAATATACGGACAGTCTGAATTTGCAGATAAATTGAAAATCCAGAACTGCGTAAATTCAACTGGAAATTGTGTACATTAAATGTACGGAATGTATGGTTTTGTGGATAAATTGAATATCCAGAATTTCGTAAAATCAGCGGGAAATTGTGTACATTATCTATGTATGCAATGTCTGGATTTGTAGAGAAACTGAATATCCATAACAACGTAAATTCAACTGAAAATTGTGTTCATTAAATCTACGGACTATCTGGATTTACAGATAAATTGCAAATCCAAAACTGCGTAAATTTAATAGGAAATTGTGTACATTAAATGTACGGAATGTGGAGATATGAAGAGAAATTGATTATCTAGAACTGCGTAAATTCAATGGGAAATTGTGTTCATTAAATGTACGGACTGTCCAAATTTGCAGATAAATTGAAAATCCAAAACTACGTAAATTCAAACGGAAATAGTGTACATTAAATCTACAAAATATCTGGTTTTGCGAAGAAATTGTGTACATTACATTTGTACGGAATGTCTGAATTTAAAGAGAAATTTAATATCCAGAACTACGTAAATTCAACAAGAAATTGTGTACATTAAATGTACGGACTGTCTGGTTTTGCGGAGAAATTGAATATCCAAAATTTTGTAAATTCAGCGGGAATTATGTACATTATATATGTACGGAATATCTGGATTTGCAGAGAAATTGAATATCTTGAAATATATAAATTCAACGGAAAATTATGTACATTATATGTACGAAATGTCTGGATTTGCCGATAAATTGAAAATCAAGAAAAACATAAATTCCATGGAAAATTGTGTACATTAAATGTACGGACTGTTTGGATTTGCAAATAAATTGAATACGCAGAACTGCTTAAATTCAATGGGAAATTGTGTACATTAAATGTACGGACTGTCTGGATTTGCATATAAATTGAAAATCTAGAATTGCGTAAATTAAACGGGAAATTGCGTACATAAAATGAACGGAATGCCCGGTTTTGCGTAGAAATTGAATATTAAAAATTTCGTAAATTCCACGCGAAATTCTGTACAATATAAATGTACGAAATGTTTGGATTTGCGGAGAAATTGAATATCCAGAACTGCTTAAATTCAACGGGAAATTGTGTACATTAAATGTACGAATTGTTTGGATTTGCCGATAAATTGAAAATACAAAACTGCTTAAATTCAAAGGGAAATTGTGTACATTAAATGTACAGAATGTCTGGTTTTGCGGATAAATTGAAAATTCGATATTTCGTAAATTCAATGGGAATTGTGTACATTATATATGTACAGAATATCTGGATTTGCAGAGAAATTGAATATCATGAAATACATAAATTCAACAGGAAATTACGTACATTACATGTACGGAATGTCTGGATTTGCAGATAAATTGAAAATCTAGAACAGCGTAAATTCCACAGGAAATTGTGTACATTAAACGTACGGATTGCTTGGATTTGCAGATAAATTGAATACCCAGAACTGCATAAATTTAACGGAAAATTGTGTTCATTAAATATTCGGACTGTCTGGATTGTCAAATAAATTGAAAATCCTGAACTGCATAAATTTAATGGGAAATAGTGTACATTAAATGTACGGAATGTCTGGTTTTGTGGAGAAATTGAATATCTAAAATTTCGTAAATTCAGCGAGAAATTGTGTACGTTATATTTGTACGAAATGTTTGGATTTGCAAATAAATTGACAATCTAGAATTGAGTAAATTCATAGGGAAATTGTGTACATTAAATGTACGGAAAGTCTGGTTTTGCGGAGAAATTGAAAATCCAAAATTTTGTAAATTCTGCGGGAATTGTGTACATTATATATGTACGGAATATCTGGATTTGCAGAGAACTTGAATATCTTGAAATATATAAATTCAACAGGAAATTATGTACATTATATGCACGGAATGTCGGGATTTGCAGATAAATTGGAAATCCAGAACAACGTAAATTCCACGGGAAATTTTCTACATTAAATATACGGACTGTTTGAATTTGCAGATAAATTGAATACCTAGAACTGCGTAAATTCAACGGGAAATTGTGTCCATTAAATGTATGGACTGTCTGGATTTTCAAATAAATTGAAGATCCTGAATTACGTAAATTTAATGGGAAATTGTGCACATTAAATGTACAAACAGTATGGACTTGCAGATAAATTGGAAATCCAGAACTGAGTAAATTGATCGGCAAATTGTGAACATTAAATGTACGGAAAGTCTGGTTTTGTGGAGAAATTGAAAATCCAAAATTTCATAAATTCAGCGGGAATTGTGTACATTATATATGTACGGAGTATCTGGATTGGCAGAGAAATTGAATATCTTGAAATATATAAATTCAACAGGAAATTATGTACATTATATGTACAGAATGTCTGGATTTGCAGATAAATTGAAAATCCAGAACAGCGTAAATTCCACAGGAAATTATGTACATTAAATTTTCGGACTGTTTGGATTTGCAGATAAATTCAATATCGAGAACTGCGTAAATTCAACGGGAAATTGTGTTCATTAAATGTATGGACTGTCTGGATTTTCAAAAAAATTGAAAATCCTGAACTGCGTAAATTTAACGGGAAATTGTGTACATTAAATTTACGAAATGCCTGCTTTTGTGGAAAAATTGAGTATCCAAAATTTCGTCAATTCAGCGAGAAATTGGGAACATTATATATGTACGGAATATCTAGATTTGCAGAGAAATTGAATATTTACAACTGCGTAAATTCAACGAGAAATTGTGTACATTATGAATGTACGGAATGTCTGGATTTGCAGAGAAATTGAATAACCAGACCTATGTAAATTCAACGGGAAATTATGTACGTTATTCGTACGGAATGTCTGGATTTGCTGATAAATTGAAAATCCTGAACAGCGTAAATTCCACGGGAAATTATGCAAATTAAATGTACGGACTGTTTGGATTTGTAGATAAACAGAATGCCCAGAACTGCGTAAATTCAACGGGTAATTGTATTCATTAAATGTACAGACTGTCTGGATTTTCAAATAAATTGAAAATCTTGAACTGCGTAAATTTAATGGTAACTTGTGTACATTAAATGTACGGAATGTCTGGTTTTGAGGAGAAATTGAATATCCAAAATTTCGTAAATTCAGCGAGAAATTGTGTACATTATATATGTACGGAATGTCTGGATTTGCGGAGATATTGAATATCTAGAACTGCGTAAATTCAATGAGAAATTGTGTACGTTAAATGTATAGACTATCTGGATTTGCAGATAAATTGGAAATCAAAAACTGAGTAAGTTCATCGGGAAATTGTGTACATTAAATGTACGGAAAGTCTGGTTTTGTGGAGAAATTGAAAATCCAAAATTTTGTAAATTCAGCGGGAATTGTGTAAATTTTATATGTTCGGAATATCTGGATTTGCAGAGAAATTGAATATCATGAAATATACAAATTCAACAGGAAATTATGTACATTATATGTATAGAATATCTGGATTTATAGATAAATTGAAAATCTAGAACAGCGTAAATTCCACGGGAAATTGTGTAAATTAAATGTACGGATTGTTTGGATTTGTAGATAAATTGAATACACTGAACTGTGAAAATTCAACGGGAAATTGTATTCATTAAATGTACGGACTGTCTGGATTTTCAAATAAATTGAAAATCCAGAACTGCGTAAATTTAACGGGAAATTGTGTACAATATGAATGGACAGAATGTCTGGATTTGCAGAGAAATTGAATATCCAAAACTGCGCAAATTCAACGTGAAATTATGTTCATTATAAATGTACGGTATGTCTGGATTTGTAGAGAAATTGAATAACCAGACCTATGTTAATTCAACGGGAAATTATGTATGTTGTACGTACGGAATGTCTGGATTTGCAGATAAATTGAAAATCCAGAACAGCATAAATTCAACGAGAAATTGTGTACATTAAACGTATGGACTGTCTGGATTTGCATATAAATTGAAAATCCAGAATTACGTAAATTCAACGGGAAATTGTGTACATTAGATGAACGGAATGTCTAGTTTTGCGGAGAAATTGAATATCAAAAAGTTCGTAAATTCAGCGCAAAGTTGTGTACAATTTAAATGTACGGAATGTTTGGATTTGCAAAGAAATTGAATATCCAGCACTGCTTAAATTGAACGGGAAATTGTGCACATTAAATGTATGGACTGTCTGGATTTTCAGATAAATTGAAAATCCAGAACTGCGTAAATTCAAAGGGAAATTGTGTACATTTAATGTACGAAATGTCTGGTTTTGCGAAGAAATTGGATATCCACAATTTCGAAAATTCAGCGTGAGATTGTGTAAATTATATATGTACCGAATGTCTGGATTTGCAGAGAAATTTAATATGTAGAACTGCGTAAATTCAACGGAAAATTGTGTACGTTAAATGTACAGACTGTCTGGATTTGCAGATAAATTGAATATCCTGAACTTCGTAAATTTAATGGGAAATTGTGTGCAATAACTGTAAGGAATATCTGGTTTTGCAGAGAAATTGAATATCCAAAATTTCATAAATCCAACGGGAAATTGTGTACATTATAAATGTACGGAATGTCTATATTTGCAAAGAAATTGAATATACAGAACTGCGCAAGTTAAACGGGAAATTGTGTACATTAAATATACGGACAGTCTGAATTTGCAGATAAATTGAAAATCCAGAACTGCGTAAATTCAACTGGAAATTGTGTACATTAAATGTACGGAATGTATGGTTTTGTGGATAAATTGAATATCCAGAATTTCGTAAAATCAGCGGGAAATTGTGTACATTATCTATGTATGCAATGTCTGGATTTGTAGAGAAACTGAATATCCATAACAACGTAAATTCAACTGAAAATTGTGTTCATTAAATCTACGGACTATCTGGATTTACAGATAAATTGCAAATCCAAAACTGCGTAAATTTAATAGGAAATTGTGTACATTAAATGTACGGAATGTGGAGATATGAAGAGAAATTGATTATCTAGAACTGCGTAAATTCAATGGGAAATTGTGTTCATTAAATGTACGGACTGTCCAAATTTGCAGATAAATTGAAAATCCAAAACTACGTAAATTCAAACGGAAATAGTGTACATTAAATCTACAAAATATCTGGTTTTGCGAAGAAATTGTGTACATTACATTTGTACGGAATGTCTGAATTTAAAGAGAAATTTAATATCCAGAACTACGTAAATTCAACAAGAAATTGTGTACATTAAATGTACGGACTGTCTGGTTTTGCGGAGAAATTGAATATCCAAAATTTTGTAAATTCAGCGGGAATTATGTACATTATATATGTACGGAATATCTGGATTTGCAGAGAAATTGAATATCTTGAAATATATAAATTCAACGGAAAATTATGTACATTATATGTACGAAATGTCTGGATTTGCCGATAAATTGAAAATCAAGAAAAACATAAATTCCATGGAAAATTGTGTACATTAAATGTACGGACTGTTTGGATTTGCAAATAAATTGAATACGCAGAACTGCTTAAATTCAATGGGAAATTGTGTACATTAAATGTACGGACTGTCTGGATTTGCATATAAATTGAAAATCTAGAATTGCGTAAATTAAACGGGAAATTGCGTACATAAAATGAACGGAATGCCCGGTTTTGCGTAGAAATTGAATATTAAAAATTTCGTAAATTCCACGCGAAATTCTGTACAATATAAATGTACGAAATGTTTGGATTTGCGGAGAAATTGAATATCCAGAACTGCTTAAATTCAACGGGAAATTGTGTACATTAAATGTACGAATTGTTTGGATTTGCCGATAAATTGAAAATACAAAACTGCTTAAATTCAAAGGGAAATTGTGTACATTAAATGTACAGAATGTCTGGTTTTGCGGATAAATTGAAAATTCGATATTTCGTAAATTCAATGGGAATTGTGTACATTATATATGTACAGAATATCTGGATTTGCAGAGAAATTGAATATCATGAAATACATAAATTCAACAGGAAATTACGTACATTACATGTACGGAATGTCTGGATTTGCAGATAAATTGAAAATCTAGAACAGCGTAAATTCCACAGGAAATTGTGTACATTAAACGTACGGATTGCTTGGATTTGCAGATAAATTGAATACCCAGAACTGCATAAATTTAACGGAAAATTGTGTTCATTAAATATTCGGACTGTCTGGATTGTCAAATAAATTGAAAATCCTGAACTGCATAAATTTAATGGGAAATAGTGTACATTAAATGTACGGAATGTCTGGTTTTGTGGAGAAATTGAATATCTAAAATTTCGTAAATTCAGCGAGAAATTGTGTACGTTATATTTGTACGAAATGTTTGGATTTGCAAATAAATTGACAATCTAGAATTGAGTAAATTCATAGGGAAATTGTGTACATTAAATGTACGGAAAGTCTGGTTTTGCGGAGAAATTGAAAATCCAAAATTTTGTAAATTCTGCGGGAATTGTGTACATTATATATGTACGGAATATCTGGATTTGCAGAGAACTTGAATATCTTGAAATATATAAATTCAACAGGAAATTATGTACATTATATGCACGGAATGTCGGGATTTGCAGATAAATTGGAAATCCAGAACAACGTAAATTCCACGGGAAATTTTCTACATTAAATATACGGACTGTTTGAATTTGCAGATAAATTGAATACCTAGAACTGCGTAAATTCAACGGGAAATTGTGTCCATTAAATGTATGGACTGTCTGGATTTTCAAATAAATTGAAGATCCTGAATTACGTAAATTTAATGGGAAATTGTGCACATTAAATGTACAAACAGTATGGACTTGCAGATAAATTGGAAATCCAGAACTGAGTAAATTGATCGGCAAATTGTGAACATTAAATGTACGGAAAGTCTGGTTTTGTGGAGAAATTGAAAATCCAAAATTTCATAAATTCAGCGGGAATTGTGTACATTATATATGTACGGAGTATCTGGATTGGCAGAGAAATTGAATATCTTGAAATATATAAATTCAACAGGAAATTATGTACATTATATGTACAGAATGTCTGGATTTGCAGATAAATTGAAAATCCAGAACAGCGTAAATTCCACAGGAAATTATGTACATTAAATTTTCGGACTGTTTGGATTTGCAGATAAATTCAATATCGAGAACTGCGTAAATTCAACGGGAAATTGTGTTCATTAAATGTATGGACTGTCTGGATTTTCAAAAAAATTGAAAATCCTGAACTGCGTAAATTTAACGGGAAATTGTGTACATTAAATTTACGAAATGCCTGCTTTTGTGGAAAAATTGAGTATCCAAAATTTCGTCAATTCAGCGAGAAATTGGGAACATTATATATGTACGGAATATCTAGATTTGCAGAGAAATTGAATATTTACAACTGCGTAAATTCAACGAGAAATTGTGTACATTATGAATGTACGGAATGTCTGGATTTGCAGAGAAATTGAATAACCAGACCTATGTAAATTCAACGGGAAATTATGTACGTTATTCGTACGGAATGTCTGGATTTGCTGATAAATTGAAAATCCTGAACAGCGTAAATTCCACGGGAAATTATGCAAATTAAATGTACGGACTGTTTGGATTTGTAGATAAACAGAATGCCCAGAACTGCGTAAATTCAACGGGTAATTGTATTCATTAAATGTACAGACTGTCTGGATTTTCAAATAAATTGAAAATCTTGAACTGCGTAAATTTAATGGTAACTTGTGTACATTAAATGTACGGAATGTCTGGTTTTGAGGAGAAATTGAATATCCAAAATTTCGTAAATTCAGCGAGAAATTGTGTACATTATATATGTACGGAATGTCTGGATTTGCGGAGATATTGAATATCTAGAACTGCGTAAATTCAATGAGAAATTGTGTACGTTAAATGTATAGACTATCTGGATTTGCAGATAAATTGGAAATCAAAAACTGAGTAAGTTCATCGGGAAATTGTGTACATTAAATGTACGGAAAGTCTGGTTTTGTGGAGAAATTGAAAATCCAAAATTTTGTAAATTCAGCGGGAATTGTGTAAATTTTATATGTTCGGAATATCTGGATTTGCAGAGAAATTGAATATCATGAAATATACAAATTCAACAGGAAATTATGTACATTATATGTATAGAATATCTGGATTTATAGATAAATTGAAAATCTAGAACAGCGTAAATTCCACGGGAAATTGTGTAAATTAAATGTACGGATTGTTTGGATTTGTAGATAAATTGAATACACTGAACTGTGAAAATTCAACGGGAAATTGTATTCATTAAATGTACGGACTGTCTGGATTTTCAAATAAATTGAAAATCCAGAACTGCGTAAATTTAACGGGAAATTGTGTACAATATGAATGGACAGAATGTCTGGATTTGCAGAGAAATTGAATATCCAAAACTGCGCAAATTCAACGTGAAATTATGTTCATTATAAATGTACGGTATGTCTGGATTTGTAGAGAAATTGAATAACCAGACCTATGTTAATTCAACGGGAAATTATGTATGTTGTACGTACGGAATGTCTGGATTTGCAGATAAATTGAAAATCCAGAACAGCATAAATTCAACGAGAAATTGTGTACATTAAACGTATGGACTGTCTGGATTTGCATATAAATTGAAAATCCAGAATTACGTAAATTCAACGGGAAATTGTGTACATTAGATGAACGGAATGTCTAGTTTTGCGGAGAAATTGAATATCAAAAAGTTCGTAAATTCAGCGCAAAGTTGTGTACAATTTAAATGTACGGAATGTTTGGATTTGCAAAGAAATTGAATATCCAGCACTGCTTAAATTGAACGGGAAATTGTGCACATTAAATGTATGGACTGTCTGGATTTTCAGATAAATTGAAAATCCAGAACTGCGTAAATTCAAAGGGAAATTGTGTACATTTAATGTACGAAATGTCTGGTTTTGCGAAGAAATTGGATATCCACAATTTCGAAAATTCAGCGTGAGATTGTGTAAATTATATATGTACCGAATGTCTGGATTTGCAGAGAAATTTAATATGTAGAACTGCGTAAATTCAACGGAAAATTGTGTACGTTAAATGTACAGACTGTCTGGATTTGCAGATAAATTGAATATCCTGAACTTCGTAAATTTAATGGGAAATTGTGTGCAATAAATGTACGGAATGTCTGGTTTTGTGGAGAAATTGAATATACAAAATTACGTAAATTCAGCGAGAAATTGTATACATAATATATGTACGGAATGTCTGGATTTGCAGAGAAATTGAATATTTAGAACTGTATAAATTCAACTGGAAATTGTGTACATTAAATGTACGGACTGTTTGGATTTGCAGATAAATTGAAAATCCAGAACTAAGTAAATTCATCGAGAAATTGTGTACATTAAATGTACGGAAAGTCTGTTTGGCGAAGAAATTGAAAATCCAAAATTTTGTAAATTCAGCGGGAAATTGAATATCCACAATTTCGAAAATTTAGCTCGAGATTGTGTAAATTATATATGTACGAAATGTCTGGATTTGCATAGAAATTTAATCAGTAGAACTGCGTAAATTCAACGGGAAATTGTGTATGTTAAATGTACAGACTGTTTGGATTTGCAGATAAATTGAATATCTAGAACTGTGTAAATTCATCAGGAAATTGTGTACATTAAATGTACGGACTGTCTAGATTTGCAGATAAATTGAAAATCTAGAACTGAGTAAATTCATCGGGAAATTGTGTACATTAAATGTACTTAAAGTCTGGTTTTGCAGTGAAATTGAAAATCCAAAATTTTGTAAATCCAGCGGGAATTGTGTACACTAAATATGTACGAAATATCTGGATTTGCAGAGAAATCAAATTGCTTGAAACGTATAAATTCAACGGGAAATTATGTACATTCTATGTACGGAATTTCTGGATTTGCAAATAAATTGAAAATCCCAAATAGCGTAAATTCCATGGGAAATTGTGAACATTAAATGTACGGACTGTTTGGATTTGTAGATAAATTGAATACCTAGAACTGCGTAAATTCAACGAGAAATTGTGTTCATTAAATGTACGGACTGTTTGGATTTTCAAATAAATTGAAAATCCTGAACTGTGTAAATTTAATGGGAAATTGTGTACGTGAAATGTACAGAATGTCTGGTTTTGCGGAGAAATTGAATGTCAAAAATTTTGAAATTCAGTGAGAAATTGTGTACAATATAAATGTGCGGAATGTTTGGATTTGCAGAGAAATTGAATATCCAGTACTGCTTAAATTGAACGGGAAATTATGCACATTAAATGTACGGACTGTCTGGATTTTCAGATAAATTGAAAGTCCAAAACTGCGTAAATTCATAGGGAAATTGTGTTCATTAAATGAACGGAATGTCTGATTTTGCGGAGAAATTTAATATCCACAATTTCGAAAATTCAGCGCGAGATTGTGTAAATTATATATGAATCGAATGTCTGGATTTGCAGAGAAATTTGATATATAGAATTGCTTAAATTCAACGGGAAATTGTGTACGTTAAATGTACAGACTATCTGCATTTGCCGATCAGTTGAAAATCAAAAACCGAGTAAATTCATTGGGAAATTGTGTACATTAAATGTACGGAAAGTCTGTTTTGTGGAGAAATTGAAAATCCAAAATTTCGTAAATTCAACGGAATTGTGTATATTTTATATGTACGGAATATCTAGATTTGTAGAGAAATTGAATATCTTGAAATATATAAATTCAACGGAAAATTATGTACATTCTATGTACGGAATGTCTGGATTTGCTGATAAATTGAAAATCAAGAACAACGTAAATTACGCGGAAAATTGGGTACATTAAATGTACGGATAGTTTGGATTTGCATATAATTTGAATACGCAGAACTGCGTAAATTCAACGGGAAATTGTGCACATTAAATATACGGACTGTCTGGATTTTCAGATAAATTAAAAATGCAGAACTGCGTAAATTCAAAGGGAAATTGTGTTCATTAAATTTACGGACAGTTTGGATTTGCAAATAAATTGAAAATCCAGAACAGCGTAAATTTCACGGGAAATTGTGTGCATTAAATGCACGGACAGTTTGGATTTGGGGATAAATTGAATACCCAGAACTGAGTAAATTCAACGGGAAATTATGTTCATTAAATGTACGGACTGTCTGGTTTTGCGGAGAAATTGAATATCCTGAACTTCGTAAATATAATGGGAAATTGTGTACAATAAATGTACGGAATGTCTGGTTTTGTTGAGAAATTGAATATCCAAAATTTCGTAAATTCAACGAGAAATTGTGTACATAATATATGTACGGAATGTCCGGATTTGCAAAGAAATTGAATATCTAGAGCTGCATAAATTCAACGGGAAAATGTGTACATTAAATATACGGACTGCTGGATTTGCAGATAAATTGAAAATCCAGAACTGAGTAAATTCATCGGAAAATTGTGTACATTAAATGTACGGAAAGTCTAGTTTTGGGGTGAAATTGAAAATCCAAAATTTTGTAAATCCAGCGGAAATTGTGTACACTAAATATGTACGAAATATCTGGATTTGCAGAGAAATCAAATTGCTTGAAATGTATAAATTCAACGGGAAATTATGTATATTATATGTACGGAATGTCTGGATTTGCCGATAAATTGAAAATCAAGAACAGAATAAATTCCATGGGAAATTGTGAACATTAAATATACGGATTGTTTGGATTTGCAGATAAATTGAATACGCAGAACTGCGTAAATTCAACGGGAAATTTTGTTCATTAAATGTACGGATTGTATGGATTTTCAAATAAATTGAAAATTGTGTACGTGAAATGTACGGAATGTTTGGCTTTGCGGAGAAATTGAATGTCTAAAATTTCGAAATTCAGTGCGAAATTGTGTACAATATAAATGTACGGAATGTTTGGATTTGCAGAGAAATTGAATATCCAGTACTGCTTAAATTGAACGGGAAATTGTGCACATTAAATGTACGCACTGTCTGGATTTTAAGATAAATTGAAAGTCCAGAACTGCGTAAATTGATAGGGAAATTGTGTTCATTAAATGAACGGAATGTCTGGTTTTGTGGAGAAATTTAATATCCACAATTTCGAAAATTCAACGCGAGATTGTGTAAGTTATAATTGTATCGAATGTCTGGATTTGCAGAGAAATTTAATATCTAGAATTGCTTAAATTCAACGGGAAATTATGTACGTTAATTGTACAGACTATCTGCATTTGCAGATCAATTGAAAATCAAAAACAGAGTAAATTCATTGGGAAATTTTGTACATTAATTGTACGGAAAGTCTGTTTTGTGGAGAAATTGAAAATCCAAAATTTCGTGAATTCAACGGAATTGTGTACATTTTATATGTACGGAATACCTAGATTTGTAGAGAAATTGAATATCTTGAAATATATAAATTCAACGGGAAATTATGTACATTCTATGTACGGAATTTCTGGATTTGCAAATAAATTGAAAATCCCAAACAGCGTAAATTCCATGGGAAATTGTGAACATTAAATGTACGGACTGTTTGGATTTGTAGATAAATTGAATACCCAGAACTGCGTAAATTCAACGGGAAATTGTGTTCATTAAATGTACGGACTGTTTGGATTTTCAAATAAATTGAAAATCCTGAACTGTGTAAATTTAATGAGAAATTCTGTACATAAAATGTACGGAATGTCTGGTTTTGCAGAGAAATTGAATGTCAAAAATTTCGAAATTCAGCACGAAATTGTGTACAATATAAATGAACGGAATGTTTCGATTTGCAGGGAAATTGAATATCCAGTACTGCTTAAATTGAACGGGAAATTGTGCACATTAAATGTATGGTGTGTCTGGATTTTCAAATAAATTGAAAATCCAGAACTGCGTAAATTCAAAGGGAAATTGTGTACATTAAATGTACGGAACGTCTGGTTTTGCGAAGAAATTGAATATCCACAATTTCGAAAATTCAGCGCGAGATTGTGTGAATTATATATGTACAGAATGTTTGGATTTGCTGAGAAATTTAATATTTAGAACTGCGTAAATTCAACGGGAAATTGTGTACGTTCAATGTACAGACTGTCTAGATTCGCAGATAAATTGAAAATCAAAAACTGAGTAAATTAATCGTGAAATTGTGTACATTAAATGTACGGAACGTCTGGTTTTGCGGAGAAATTGAAAATCCAAAATTTCATAAATTCAGCAGGAATTGTGTACATTTTATATGTACAGAATATCTGGATTAGCAGAGAAATTGAATTTCTTGAAATATATAAATTCAACGGGAAATTATGTACATTATATGTACGGAACGTCTGGATTTGCCGATAAATTGAAATTCAAGAACAACATAAATTCCATTGGAAATTGTGTACATTAAATGTACGGACTGTTTGGATTTGCAGATAAATTGAATACGCAGAACTGCGTAAATTCAACGGGAAATTTTGTTCATTAAATACACGGATTGTCTAGATTTTCAAATAAATTGAAAATCCTGAACTGTGTAAATTTAATGGGAAATTGTGTACACGAAATGTACGGAATGTCTGGCTTTACGGAGAAATTGAATGTCAAAAATTTCGTAAATTTAGCGCAAAATTGTGTACAATATAAATGTACGAAATGTTTGGATTTGCAGAGAAATTGAATATCCAGTACTACTTAAATTGAACGGGAAATTGTGCACATTAAATGTACGGACTGTCTGGATTTTCAGATAAATTGAAAATCCAAAACTGCGTAAATTCAAAGGGAAATTGTGTACATTAAATGTACGGAAAGTCTGGTTTTGCGAAGTAATTGAAAATCTAAAATTTCGTAAATTCAGCGGGAATTGTGTACATTATATATGTACGGAATATCTCGAATTGCAGAAAAATTAAATATCCGGACCTATGTAAATTCAACGAGAAATTATGTCCATTATTCATATGGAATGTCTGGATTTGCAAATAAATTGAAAATCCAGAACAGCATAAATTCAACAGGAAATCATGTACATTAAGTGTACGGACTGTCTGGATTTGCATATAAATTGAAAAATCAGAATTGCATAAATTCAACGGGAAATTGTGTACATTAAATGAACGGAATGTCTGGTTTTGTGGAGAAAATGAATGTAAAAAATTTCGTAAATTCAGCGCGAAATTGTGTACAATATAAATGTACAGAATGTTTGGATTTGCAGAGAAATTGAATATCCAATACTGCTTAAATTGAACGGGAAATTGTGCACATTAAATGTACGGACTGTCTAGATTTTCAGATAAATTGAAAATCCATAACTGCGTAAATTCAGAGGGAAATTGTGTACATTAAATGTACGGAATGTCTGGTTTTGCGAAGAAATTGAATATCCACAATTTCGAAAATTTAGCTCGAGATTGTGTAAATTATATATGTACGAAATGTCTGGATTTGCGTAGAAATTTAATCAGTAGAACTGCGTAAATTCAACGGGAAATTGTGTACGTTAAATGTACAGACTGTCTGGATTTGCAGATAAATTGAATATCTAGAACTGTGTAAATTCATCAGGAAATTGTGTACATTAAATGTACGGACTGTCTAGATTTGCAGATAAATTGAAAATCCAGAACTGAGTAAATTCATCGGGAAATTGTGTACATTAAATGAACGGAAAGTCTGGTTTTTTGGTGAAATTGATAATCCAAAATTTTGTAAATCCAGCGGGAATTGTGTACACTAAATATGTACGAAATATCTGGATTTGCAGAGAAATCAAATTGCTTGAAACGTATAAATTCAACGAGAAATTATCTACATTACATGTATGGAATGTCTGGATTTGCCGATAAATTGAAAATCAAGAACAGCATAAATTCCATGGGAAATTGTGTACATTAAATATACAGATTGTTTGGATTTGCAGATAAATTGAATACGCAAAACTGCGTAAATTCAACGGAAAATTTTGTTCATTAAATGTACGGATTGTCTGGATTTTCAAATAAATTGAAAATCCTGAATTGTGTAAATTTAATGGGAAATTGTGTACGTGAAATGTACGGAATGTCTGATTTTGCGGAGAAATTGAATGTCAAAAATTTTGAAAATTCAGCGCGAGATTGTGTGAATTATATATGTACCGAATGTCTGGATTTGCAGATAAATTGAATACGCAAAACTGCGTAAATTCAACGGAAAATTTTGTTCATTAAATGTACGGATTGTCTGGATTTTCAAATAAATTGAAAATCCTGAACTGTGTAAATTTAATGGGAAATTGTGTACATTAAAAGTACGGAATGTCTGGTTTTGCGGAGAAATTGAATATCCACAATTTCGAAAATTCAGCGCGAGATTGTGTGAATTATATATGTACCGAATGTCTGGATTTGCTGAGAAATTTAATATTTAGAACTGCGTAAATTCAACGGGAAATTGTCTACGTTAAATGTACAGACTGTCTGGATTTGTAGATAAATTGAAAATCAAAAACTGAGTAAATTCATTGGGAAATTGTGTACATTAAATGTACGGAAAGTCTGTTTTGTGGAGAAATTGAAAATCCAAAATTTCGTAAATTCAACGGAATTGTGTACATTTTATATGTACGGAATATCTAGATTTGTAGAGAAATTGAATATCTTGAAATATATAAATTCAATGGGAAATTATGTACATTCTATGCACGGAATTTCTGGATTTGCAAATAAATTGAAAATCCCAAACAGCGTAAATTCCTTGGGAAATTGTGAACATTAAATGTACGGACTGTTTGGATTTGTAGAAAATTTGAATACCCAGAACTGCGTAAATTCAACGAGAAATTGTGTTCATTAAATGTGCGGACTGTCTGGATTTTCAAATAAATTGAAAATCCTGAACTGTGTAAATTTAATGGGAAATTGTGTACGTGAAATGTAAGGAATGTCTGGTTTTGCGGAGAAATTGAATGTCAAAAATTTCGAAATTCAGCACGAAATTGTGTACAATATAAATGTGCGGAATGTTTGGATTTGCATAGAAATTGAATATCCAGTACTGCTTAAATTGAACGGGAAATTGTGAACATTAAATGTGCGGACAGTCTAGACTTTCAGATAAATTGAAAATCTAGAACTGCGTATATTCAAAGGGAAATTGTGTACATTAAATGTACGGAATGTCTGGTTTTGCGGAGAAATTGAATATCCACAATTTCGAAAATTCAGCGCGAGATTGTGTGAATTATATATGTACCGAATGTCTGGATTTGCTGAGAAATTTAATATTTAGAACTGCGTAAATTCAACGGGAAATTGTGTACGTTAAATGTACAGACTGTTTGGATTTGTAGATAAATTGAAAATAAAAAACTGAGTAAATTAATCGTGCAATTGTGTACACTAAATCTACGGAAAGTCTGGTTTTGCGGAGAAATTGAAAATCCAAAATTTCATAAATTCAGCGGAAATTGTGTACATTTTATATGTACAGAATATCTGGATTTGTTGAGAAATTGAATATCTTGAAATATATAAATTCAACGGGAAATTATGTACATTATATGTACGGAATGTCTGGATTTTCAAATAAATTGAAAATCTAGAACAGCGTAAATTCCACGGGAAATTGTGTACATTAAGTGTCCGGACTGTTTGGATTTGTAGATAAATTGAATACCTAAAACTGCGTAAATTCAACGGGAAATTTTGTTCATTAAATGTACGGATTGTCTGGATTTTCAAATAAATTGAAAATCCTGAACTGTGTAAATTTAATGGGAAATTGTGTACATGAAATGTACAGAATGTCTGGTTTTGCGGAGAAATTGAATGTCAAAAATTTCGAAATTCTACACGAAATTGTGTACAATATAAATGTACGGAATTTTTGGATTTGCAGAGAAATTGAATATCCAGTACTGCTTAAATTGAACGGGAAAATGTGCACATTAAATGTATGGACTTTCTGGATTTTCAGATAAATTGAAAATCCAGAACTGCGTAAATTCATCAGGAAATTGTGTACACTAAATGTACGGAAAGTCTGGTTTTGCGATGAAATTGAAAATCCAAAATTTCGTAAATTCAGCGGGAATTGTGTTCATTATATATGTACGGAATATCTGGATTTGCAGAGAAATTGTATATCTTGAAATATATAAATTCAACGGGAAATTACGTATATTATATGTACAGAATGTCTGGATTTGTAAATAAATTGAAAATCCAGAACAGTGTAAATTCCATGGTAAATTGTGTACAATAAATGTATAAACTGTTTGGATTTGCAGATAAATTGAATACCCAGAACTGCGTATATTCAACGGGAAATTGAGTTCATTAAATGTACGGACTGTCTGGATTTTCAAATAAATTGAAAATCCTGAACTGCGTAAATTTAACGGGAAACTGTTTACATTAAATGTACAGAATGTCTGGTTTTGTGAAGAAATTGAATATCCAAAATTTCGTAAATTTCGCGAGAAATTGTGTACATTATATATGTACGGAATGTCTAGATTTGCAGAGAAATTGAATATCCATAACTGAGTAAGTTCATCGGGAAAAATTGAACATTAAAAGTACGGAAAGTCTGGTTTTGCGGAGAAATTGAAAATCGAAAATTTCATAAATTCAGTGGGAATTGTGTACATTATATATGTACGGAATATCTCGATTTGCAGAGAAATTGAATATCTTGAATAATATAAATTCAATGGAAAATTACGTGTATTATATGTACGGAATGTCTGGATTTGCAGATAAATTGAAAAGACAAAACAACGTAAATTCCACGCAAAGTTGTGTACGCTAAATGTACGGACTGTTTGGATTTGCAGATAAGTTGAATATCCAGAATTGCGTAAATTCAACGGGAAATTGTGTTCATTAAATGTACGGACTGTCTAGATTTTCAAATAAATTGAAAATCCTGAATTGCAAAAATTTAGTGGGAAATTGTGTACATTAAATGTACGGAATGTCTGGTTTTGTGGAGAAATTGAATATCCAAAATTTCATAAATTCAGAGAGAAATTGTGTACATTATATATGTACGAAATGTCTGGATTTGCAGGGAAATTAAATATCTAGAACAGCGTAAGTTCAACGAGAAATTGTGTACATTAAATGTACGGAGTGTCCAGATTTGTAAATAAATTGAAAATCCAGAACAGGGTAAATTCATCGGGAAATTGTGTACATTAAGTATACGAAAAGTTTGGTTTTGCGGAGAAATTGAAAATCCAAAATTTCGTCAATTCAACGGGAATTGTGTACATTATATATGTACGGAATATCTGAATTTGCAGAGAAATTGAAAAACCAGACCTATGTAAATTCAACGGCAAATTATGTACGTTATTCATACCGAATGCCTGGAATTGCAGATAAATTGAAAACTCAGAACAGCGTAAATTCAATTGGAAATTGTGTACTTTAAACGTTCGGACTGTCTGGATTTGCATATAAATTGAAAATCCAGAGTTACATAAATTCAACTGGAAATTGCGTACATTAAATGAACGGAATGTCTGGTTTTGCGAAGAAATTGAATATCAAAAATTTCGTAAATTCAACACGAAATTGTGTGCAAAAGAAATGTACGGAATGTTTGGATTTGCAGAGAAATTGAATATCCAGTACTGCTTAAATTCAACGAGAAATTGTGTACATTAAATGTACGGACTGTCTGGATTTTCAGATAAATTGAAAATCCAGAACTGCGTAAATTCAAGGGGAAATTGTGTACATTAAATGTACGGAATGTCTGGTTTTGCGGAGAAATTGAATATCCACAATTTCGTAAATTGAGCAGATTTGTGTACATTATATATGTACGGAATATCTGAATTTGCAGAGAAATTGAATATTTTAAAATATATAAATTCAACGGTAAATTATTTACATTATATGTACGAAATGTCTGGATTCGTAGATAAATTGAAAATCTAGAATAACGTAAATTCCAGGGGAAATTTTGTGCATTAAACGTATGGACTGTTTCGATTTGCAGATAAATTGAATACCCTGAACTGCATAAATTCAACGGGAAATTGTGTTCATTAAATGTACGGACTGTCTGGATTTTCAAATAATTTGAAAATCCTGAACTGCGTAAATTGAATGGGAAATTATGTACATTAAATGTACGAAATGTTTGGTTTGTGGAGAAATTGAATCTCCAAAATTTCGTAAATTCAGAGAGAAATTGTGTACATTATATGTGTGCAGAATGTCTGGCTTTGCAGAGAAATTAAATATATAGAACAGCGTAAATTCAACGGGAAATTGAGTTCATTAAATGTACGGACTATCCAGATTTGCAGAAAAATTGAAAATCTAGAGCTGTGTAAATTCATTGGGAAATTGTGTACATTAAATGTACGAAAAGTTTGGTTTTATGGAGAAATTAAAAATCCAAAATTTCGTCAATTCAGCGAGAATTGTGTACATTATATATGTACGGAATATCTCGATTTGCAGAAAAATTGAATAACCAGACCTATGTAAATTCAACGGCAAATTATGTACGTTATTCGTACCGAATGCCTGGATTTCCAGATAAAATGAAAATCCAGAATAGCATCAATTCAATTGGAAATTAAGTACTTTAAACATACGGACTGCCTGGATTTGCATATAAATTGAAAATCCAGAGTTACGTAAATTCAACGGGAAATTGTGTACATTAAATGAACGGAATCTCTGGTTTTGCCGAGAAATTGAATATCAAAAATTTCGTAAATTCTGCACGAAATTGTGTGGAGTTGAAATGTACGGAATGTTTGGATTTGCAGAGATATTGAATATCCAGTACAACTTCAATTCAACGGGAAATTGTGTACATTAAATGTACGGAATGTCTAGTTTTGTGGAGAAATTGAATATCCATAATTTTGAAAATTCAGCGCGACATTGTGTAAATTATATATTTACGGAATCTCTGGATTTACAGAGAAATTGAATATCTAGAACTGTGTAAATTCAACGGGAAATTTTGTTCGTTAAATGTACAGACTTTCTAGATTTGCCGATAAGTCGAAAATCCAGAACTGAGTAAATTCATCAGGAAATTGTGCACACTAAATGTACGGAAAGTCTGGTTTTGCGGAGAAATTGAAAATCCAAAATTTTGTAAATTCAGCGGGAATTGTGTACATTATATATGTACGGAATATCTCGATTTGCAGAGAAATTGAATATCTTGACATATATAAATTCAACGGGAAATTACGTACATTATATGTACGGAATGTCTGGATTTGTAGATAAATTTAAAATCCTGAACAGCGTAAATTCTGCGGGAAATTATGTACAATAAATGTTTAGATTGTTTTGATTTGCAGATAAATTGAATACCTAGAACTGCGTATATTCAATGGGAACATTATATATGTATGGAATGTCCGGATTTGCAGAGAAATTGAATATATTGAAATATATAAATTCAACAGGAAATTATTTACATTATATGTATGGAATATCTGGATTTGCAGATAAATTGAAAATCCAGAACAGCGTAAATTCCACGGGAAATTGTGTACAATAAAAGTACGGACTGTTTGGATTTGCAGATAAATTGAATACCCAGAACTGCGTAAATTCAATGGGAAATTGTGTACATTAAATGTACGGAAAGTCTGGTTTTGCGGAGAAATTAAAAATTCAAAATTTCGTAAATTCAGCGAGAATTGTGTACATTATATATGTACGGAATGTCTAGATTTGCAGAGAAATTGAAAATCTAAAACTGCGTAAATTCAACGGGAAATTGTGTACATTAAATGTACGGACTGTCTGGATTTGCAGATAAATTGAAAATCCAGAACTGAGTAAATTTATCGGTAAATTGTGTACATTAAATGTACGGAAAATCTGGTTTTACGGAGAAATTGAAAATCCAAAATTTCGTAAATTCAGCCGGAATTGTGTACATTATATATGTACGGAATATCTGGATTCGCAAAGAAATTGAATATCTTGAAATATATAAATTCAACGGGAAATTATGTATATTATATGTACGGAATGTTTGGATTTGCAAATAAATTGAAAATCCAAAACATCGTAAATTCCACGAGAAATTGTGTACATTAAATGTACGGAATGTCTGGTTTTGTGTAGAAATTGAATATCCAAAATTTCGTAAATTCTACGAGAAATTGTGTACATTATATATGTATGGAATGTCTGGATATGCAGAGAAATTGAAAATCTAGAACTACGTAAATTCAAAGGGAAATTGTGTACATTAAATGTACGGACTGTCTAGATTTGCAGATAAATTGAAAATCCAGAACGGAGTAAATTCATCGGGTAATTGTGTACATTAATTGTACGGAAAGTCTGGTTTTACGGAGAAATTGAAAATCCAAAATTTCCTTAATTCAGCGGGAATTATGTACATTATATATGTACGGAATGTCTGGATTTGCAGAGAAATCTAATATCTTGATATATATAAATTCAACGGGAATTTATTTACATTATATGTATGAAATATCTGGATTTGCAGATAAATTGAAAATCCAAAACAGCGTAAATTCCACGGGAAACTGTGTACAATAAATGTACGGACTGTTTGGATTTGCGGATAAATTGAATACCCAGAACTGCCTAAATTCAACGGGAAATTGTGTACATTAAATGTACGGAAAGTCTTGTTTTGCAGAGAAATTGAAAATCCAAAATTTCGTAAATTCAGCGAGAATTGAGTACATTATATATGTACGGAATGTCTAGATTTGCAGAGAAATAGAATATCCCGAAATGCGTAAATTCAATGGGAAATAGTGTTCACTAACTATACGGACAGTCTAGATTTCTAGATAAATTGAAAATCCAGAACTGTGTAAAATCAAATGGAAATTGTATACATTAAATATATGGAATGTCTGGTTTTGCGGAGAAATTTAATATCCAAAATTTCGTAAATTCAGCACGAAGTTGTGTATATTATATATATATGGAATGTCTGAATTTGAAGAGAAATTGAATATCCGGAACTGTGTAAATTCAACGGAAAATTCTGTACATTAAATGTGCGGACTGTCTGGATTTACAGATAAATTGTAAATCCAGAACTGAGTAAATTCATAGGGAAATTGTGTACATTAAAAGTACGGAAAGTCCGGTTTTGCGGAGAAATTGAAAATCCAAAATTCCGTAAATTCAGCGGGAATTGTGTACATTATATATGTACAGAATATCTGAATTTGCAGAGAAATTGAATATTTTGAAATATATAAATTCAACGGGAAATTTTTTACATTAGATGTACGGAATGTTTGGATTTGCAGATAAATCGAAAATCCAGAATAACGTAAATTCCACGAGAAATTGTGTACATTAAAAGTACGGACTGTCTAGATTTGCAGATAAATTGAAAATCCAGAACTGAGTAAATTCATCGAGAAATTGTGTACATTAAATGTACGGAAAGTCTAGTTTTGCGGAGAAATTGAAAATCCAAAATTTCGTAAATTCAGCAGGAATTGTGTAGATTATATATGTACGGAATGTCTGGATTTGCAGAGAAATTGAATCTCTTGAAATATATAAATTCAACGGGAAATTATGTACATTATATGTACGAAATATCTGGATTGGCAGACAAATTGAAAATCCAGAACAGCGTAATTCCACCGGAAATTGGCACAATAAATGTACGGACTGTTTGGATTTGCGGATA
Source organism: Quercus alba (assembly GCA_036321655.1). Classification (NCBI taxonomy): domain Eukaryota; kingdom Viridiplantae; phylum Streptophyta; class Magnoliopsida; order Fagales; family Fagaceae; genus Quercus; species Quercus alba. The sequence continues at coordinate 52,907,747 of CM070301.1, forward strand.
AATTGAATACCCAGAACTGCGTAAATTCAATGGGAAATTGTGTATATTAAATGTACGGAAAGTCTGGTTTTGCAGAGAAATTGAAAATCAAAAATTTCGTAATTTCAGCGAGAATTGTGTACATTATATTTGTACGGAATGTCTAGATTTGCAGAGAAATTGAATATCCTGAAACGCGTAAATTCAATGGGAAATAGTGTCCATTAGCTATACGGATAGTCTGGATTTGTAGATAAATTGAAAATGCAGAACTGTGTAAAACCAAAAGGAAATTGTATACATTAAATATATGGAATGTCTGGTTTTGCGGAGAAATTTAATATCCAAAATTTCGTAAATTCAGCACGAAGTTGTGTATATTATATATGTATGGAATGTCTGAATTTGAAGAGAAATTGAATATCCGGAACTGCGTAAATTCAACAGAAAATTGTATACATTAAATGTGGGGACTGTCTGGATTTGCAGATAAAATGTAAATCCAGAACTGAGTAAATTCATAGGGAAATTGTGTACATTAAATGTACGGAAAGTCTGGTTGTGCGGAGAAATTGAAAATTCAAAATTTCGTAAATTCAGCGAGAATTGTGTACGTTATATATGTACGAAATGACTACATTTGCATAGAAATTGAAAATCTAGAACACCGTAAATTCAACGGGAAATTCTGTACATTAAATGTACGGACTGTCTAGATTTGCAGATAAATTGAAAATCCAGAACTGAGTCAATTTATCGGGAAATTGTGTACATTAATTGTACGTAAAGTCTGGTTTTATGGAGGAATTGAAAATCCAAAATTCCGTAAATTCAGCGGGAATTGTGTACATTATATATGTACGGAATATCTGGATTTGCAGAGAAATTGAAAATCTAGAAATATATAAATTCAACGGGAATTTATGTAGATTATATGTACGGAATGTTTGGATTTGCAGATAAATTGAAAATCCAGAACAGCGTAAATTCCACGAGAAATTGTGTACATTAAATGTACGGAATGTCTGGTTTTGTGGAGAAATTGAATATCCAAAATTTCGTAAATTCAACGAAAACTTGTGTACATTATATATGTATGGAATGTCTGAATTTGAAGAGAAATTGAATATCCGGAACAGCGTAAATTCAACAGAAAGTTGTGTACATTAAATGTGTGGACTGTCTGAATCTGCAGATAAATTGTAAATCCAGAATTGAGTAAATTCATAGGACAATTGTGTACATTAAAAGTACAGAAAGTCTGGTTTTGAGGAGAAATTGAAAATCCAAAATTCCGTAAATTCAGCGGGAATTGTGTACATTGAATATGTACAGAATATCTGGATTTGGAGAGAAATTGAATATCTTGAAATATATAAATTCAACGGGAGAATATTTACATTATATGTACGGAATATCTAGATTTGCAGATAAATTGAAAATCCGGAACAGCGTAAATTTCTTGGGAAATTGTGTACAATAAATATACGAACTGTTTGGATTTGCAGATAAATTGAATACCCAGAACTGAGTAAATTCATAGGGAAATTGTGTACATTAAATGTACAGAATGTCCGGTTTTGCGGAGAAATTGAAAATCCAAAATTCCGTAAATTCAGCGGGAATTGTGTACATTATATATGTACAGAATATCTAAATTTGCAGAGAAATTGAATATCTTGAAATATATAAATTCAACGGGAAATTTTTTACGTTAGATGTACGGAATTTTTGGATTTGCAGACAAATCGAAAATCCAGAATAACGTAAATTACACGAGAAATTGTGTACATTAAATGTACGGAATGTCTGGTTTTGTGGAGAAATTGAATATCCAAAATTTCGTAAATTCAACGAGAAATTGTGTGCATTATATATGTATGGAATGTCTGGATATGCGGAGAAATTGAAAATCTAGAACTGTGTAAATTCGATGGGAAATTGTGTACATTAAAAGTACGGACTGTCTAGATTTGCAGATAAATTGAAAATCCAGAACTGAGTAAATTCATCGAGAAATTGTGTACATTAAATGTACGGAAAGTCTAGTTTTGCGAAGAAATTGAAAATCCAAAATTTCTTAAATTCAGCGGGAATTGTGTAGATTATATACGTACGGAATGTCTGGATTTGCGGAGAAATTGAATATCTTGAAATATATAAATTCAACGGGAAATTATGTACATTATATGTACGAAATATCTAGATTTGCAAATAAATTGAAAATCCAGAACAGCGTAAATTCCACCGGAAATTTGGTACAATAAATGTACGGACTGTTGGATTTGCGGATAAATTGAATACCCAGAACTGCGTAAATTCAACGGGAAATTGTGTATATTAAATGTACGGAAAGTCTGGTTTTGCAGAGAAATTGAAAATTAAAATTTTCGTAAATTCAGCGAGAATTGTGTACATTATGTATGTACGGAATGTCTAGATTTGCAGAGAAATTAAATATCCTGAAACGCGTAAATTCAATGGGAAACAGTGTCCATTAACTATACGGATAGTCTGGATTTGTAGATAAATTGAAAATCCAGAACTATGTAAAATCAAATGGAAATTGTATACATTAAATATATGGAATGTCTGGTTTTGCGGAGAAATTTAATCTCCAAAATTTCGTAAATTCAGCACGAAGTTGTGTATATTATATATGTATGGAATGTCTGAATTTGAAGAGAAATTGAATATCCGGAACTGCGTAAATTCAACGGGAAATTGTGTACATTAAATGTGGGGACTGTCTGGATTTGCAGATAAAATGTAAATCCAGAACTGAGTAAATTCTTAGGAAAGTTGTGTACATTAAATGCACAGAAAGTCTGGTTGTGCGGAGAAATTGAAAATTCAAATTTTCGAAAATTCAGCGAGAATTGTATACATTATATATGTACGAAATGTCTAGATTTGCAGAGAAATTTAAAATCTAGAACTGTGTAAATTCAACGGGAAATTCTGTACATTAAATGTACGGACTGTCTAGATTTGCAGATAAATTGAAAATCCAGAACTGAGTCAATTTCTCGGGAAATTGTGTACATTAATTGTACGGAAAGTCTGGTTTTGCGGAGAAATTGAAAATCTAGAACTGCGTAAATTCAACGGGAAATTGTGTACAATAAATGTACGGAATGTTTGGATTTGCAGATAAATTGAAAATCCAAAACAGAGTAAATTCCACGAGAAATTGTGTACATTAAATGTGCGGAATGTCTGGTTTTGTAGAGAAATTGAAGATCTAAAATTTCGTACATTCAACGAGAAATTGTGTACATTATATATGTATGGAATGTCTGGATATTCAGGGAAATTGAAAATCTAGAACTGCATAAATTTAACGGGAAATTGTGTACATTAAATGTACGGACAGTCTAGATTTACAGATAAATTGAAAATCCAGAACTGAGTAAATTTATCGGGAAATTCTGTGCATTAAATGTACAGAAAGTCTGGTTTTAAGGAGAAATTGAAAATCCAAAATTTCATAAATTCAGCGGGAATTGTGTACATTATATATGTACGGAATATCTGGATTCGCAGAGAAATTGAATATCTTGAAATATATAAATTCAACGGGAAATTATGTAGATTATATGTACGGAATGTTTGGATTTGCAGATAAATTGAAAATCCAGAACAGCGTAAATTCCACGAGAAATTGTGTACTTTAAATTTACGGAATGTCTGGTTTTGTGGAGAAATTGAATATCCAAAATTTCTTAAATTCTATGAGAAATTGTGTACATTATATATGTATGGAATGTCTGTATGTGCAGAGAAATTGAAAATCGAGAACTGCGTAAATTCAACGGGAAATTGTGTACATTAAATGTACGGACTATCTAGATTTGCAGATAAATTGAAAATCCAGAACGGAGTAAATTCATCGGGAAATTGTGTACATTAAATGTACGGAAAGTCTGGTTTTGCGGAGAAATTGAAAATCCAAAATTTCGTAAATTCAGCGGGAATTGTGCACATTATATATGTACGGAATGTCTAGATTTGTAGAGAAATTGAATATCCAGAAATGCATAAATTCAATGGGAAATAGTGTTCATTAACTATACGGACAGACTAGATTTGTAGATAAATTGAAAATCCAGAACTGTGTAAAATCAATTGGAAATTGTATACATTAAATATATGGAATATCTGGTTTTGCGAAGAAATTTAATATCCAAAATTTCGTAAATTCAGCTCGAAGTTGTGTATATTATATATGTATGGAATGTGTGAATTTGAAGAGAAATTGAATATCCAGAACTGCGTAAATTAAACGGAAAATTGTGTACAATAAATGTGCGGACTGTCTGGATTTGCAAATAAATTGTAAATCCAGAACTGAGTAAATTCATAGGGAAATTGTGTACATTAAATGTACGAAAAGTCTAGTTTTGCAGAGAAATTGAAAATCCAAAATTTCGTAAATTCAGCGGGAATTGTGTACGTTATATATGTACGGAATGTCTGGATTTGCGGAGAAATTGAATATCTTGAGATATATAAATTCAACGGTAAATTATTTACATCATATGTACGGAATATCTGGATTTGCAGATAAATTGAAAATCCAGAACAGCGTAAATTTCACGAGAAATTGTGTACAATAAATGTTCGGACTGTTTGGATTTGAGGATTAATTGAATACCCAGAACTGCGTAAATTTAAAGGGAAATTGTGTACATTAAATGTACGGAAAGTCTGGACTTGCGGAGAAATTGAAAGTCCAAAATTTCGTAAATTCAGCGAGAATTGTGTACATTATATATGTACGAAATGTCTAGATTTGCAGAGAAATTTACTATCCAGAAATGCGCAAATTCAATGGGAAATAGTGTTCATTAACTCTACGGACAGTCTGGATTGGTAGATAAATTGAAAATCCAGAACTGTGTAAAATCAAATGGAAATTGTATACATTAAATATATGGAATGTCTGGTTTTGCGGAGAAATTTAATATCCAAAATTTCGTAAATGTAGCACGAAGTTGTGTATATTATATATATATATATATGGAATGTCTGAATTTGAAGAGAAATTGAATATTCGGGACTGTGTAAATTCAACGGAAAATTCTGTACATTAAATGTGCGGACTGTTTGGATTTGCAGACAAATTGTAAATCCAGAACTGAGTAAATTCATAGGGAAATTGTGCACATTAAATGTACGAAAAGTCTGGTTTTGCGGAGAAATTGAAAATCCAAAATTCCGTAAATTCAGCGAGAATTGTGTACATTATATATATAAACTCAACGGGAAATTTTTTACATTAGACGTACGGAATGTTTGAATTTGCAGATAAATCGAAAATCCAGAATAACGTAAATTCCACGAGAAATTGTGTACACTAAATATACGGAATGTCTGGTTTTGTGGAGAAATGGAATATCCAAAATTACGTAAATTCAACGAGAAATTGTGTACATTATATATGTATGGAATGTCTGGATATGCGGAGAAATTGAAAATCTTGAACTGTGTAAATTCGACGGGAAATTGTGTACATTAAAAGTACGGACTGTCAAGATTTGCAGATAAATTGAAAATCCAGAACTGAGTAAATTCATCGAGAAATTGTGTACATTAAATGTACGGAAAGTCTAGTTTTGCGGAGAAATTGAAAATCCAAAATTTCGTAAATTCAACGGGAATTGTGTACATCATATATGTACGGAATGTCTGGATTTGTAGAGAAATTGAATATCTTGAAATATATAAATTCAACGAGAAATTATGTACATTATATGTACGAAATATCTGGATTTGCAGATTAATTGAAAATCCAGAACAGCGTAAATTCCACCGGAAATTGGGTACAATAAATGTACGGACTGTTTGGATTTGCGGATAAATTTAATACCCAGAACTGCGTAAATTCAAAGGGAAATTGTGTACATTAAATGTACGGAAAGTCTGGTTTTGCAGAGAAATTGAAAATCAAAAATTTCGTAAGTTTAGCGAGAATTGTGTACATTATATATGTACGGAACGTCTAGATTTGCAGAGAAATTGAATATCCAGAAATGCGTAAATTCAATGAGAAATAGTGCTCATTAACTATACGGATAGTATGGATTTGTAGATAAATTGAAACTCCAGAACTGTGTAAAATCAAATGGAAATTGTATACATTAAATATATGGAATGTCTGGTTTTGCGGAGAAATTTAATATCCAAAATTTCGTAAATTCAGCACGAAATTGTCTATATTATATATGTATGGAATGTCTGAATTTGAAGAGAAATTGAATATCCGGAACTGCGTAAATTCAACGGAATATTGTGTACATTAAATGTGGGGACTGTCTGGATTTGCAGATAAATTGTAAGTTCAGAACTGAGTAAATTCATAGGGAAATTGTGTACATTAAATGTACGGAAAGTCTGGTTTTGCGGAGAAATTGAAAATTCAAAATTTCGTAAATTCAGCGAGAATTGTGTACATTATATATGTGTGAAATGTCTAGATTTGCAGAGAAATTGAAAATCTAGAACTGCGTAAATTCAACGGGAAATTCTGTACATTAAATGAACGGACTGTCTAGATTTGCAGATAAATTGAAAATCCAGAACTGAGTAAATTTATCGGGAAATTGTGTATATTAATTGTACGGAAAGTCTGGTTTTATGGAGAAATTGAAAATCCAAAATTTCGTAAATTCTGCGGGAATTGTGTACATTATATATGTACGGAATATCTGGATTTGCAGAGAATTTGAAAATCTTGAAATATATAAATTCAACGGGAATTTATGTAGATTATATGTATGGAATGTTTGGATTTGCAGATAAATTGAAAATATAGAACAGCGTAAATTCCACGAGAAATTGTATACATTAAATGTACGGAATGTCTGGTTTTGTGGAGAAATTGAATATCCAAAATTTCATAAATTCAACGAGAAATTGTGTACATTATATATGTATGGAATGTCTGGATGTGCGGAGAAATTGAAAATCTAGAACTGCGTAAATTAAACTGGAAATTGTGTACGTTAAATGTACGGACTGTCTAGATTTGCAGATAAATTGAAAATCCAAAACGGAGTAAATTCGTAGGGAAATTTTGTGCATTAAATATACGGAAAGTCTGGTTTTGCGGAGAAATTGAAAATCCAAAATTTCGTCAATTCCGCGGGAATTGTGTACATTATATATGTACGGAATGTCTGGATTTGCAGAGAAATTGAATATCTTGAAATATATAAATTCAACGGGAAATTATGTACATTATATGTACGGAATATCTGGATTTGCAGATAAATTAAAAATCCAGAACAACGTAAATTCCACGGGAAATTGTGTACAATAAATGTAAGGACTGTTTGGATTTGCAGATAAATTGAATACCCAGAACTGCGTAAATTCAACGGGAAATGCTGTACATTAAATGTACGGAAAGTCTGGTTTTGCGGAGAAATTGAAAATTCAAAATTTCGTAAATTCAGCGTGAATTGTGTACGTTATATATGTACGGAATGTCTAGATTTGCAGAGAAATTGAAAATCTAGAACTGCATAAATTCAACGGGAAATTGTGTACATTAATTGTACGGACTGTCTAGATTTGCAGATAAATCGAAAATCCAAAACTGAGTAAATTTGTCGGGAAATTGTGTACATTAATTGTACGGAAAGTTTGGTTTTATGGAGAAATTGAAAATCCAAAATTTCGTAAATTCAGCGGGAATTGTGTACATTATATATGTACGGAATATTTGAATTTGCAGAGAAATTGAAAATCTTTAAATATATAAATTCAACGGGAAATTATGTAGATTATATGTACGGAATGTTTGGATTTGCAGATAAATTGAAAATCCAGAACAGCGTAAATTCCACGAGAAATTGTGTACTTTAAATTTACGGAATGTCTGGTTTTGTGAAGAAATTGAATATCCAAAATTTCTTAAATTCAACGAAAAATTGTGTACATTATATATGTATGGAATGTCTGTATGTGCAGAGAAATTGAAAATCGAGAACTGCGTAAATTCAACGGGAAATTGTGTACATTAAATGTACGGACTGCCTAAATTTGCAGATAAATTAAAAATCCAGAACGGAGTAAATTCATCGGGAAATTGTGTACATTAAATGTATGGAAAGTCTGGTTTTGCGGAGAAATTGAAAATCCAAAATTTCGTAAATTCAGCGGGAATTGTGTACATTATATATGTACGGAAAGTCTAGATTGGCAGAGAAATTGAATATCCAGAAATGCGTAAATTCAATGGAAATAGTGCTCATTAACTATACGGACAGACTGGATTTGTAGATAAATTGAAAATCCAGAACTGTGTAAAATCAATTGGAAATTGTATACATTAAATATATGGAATGTCTGGTTTTGCGAATAAATTTAATATCCAAAATTTCGTAAATTCAGCTCGAAGTTGTGTATATTATATATGTATGGAATGTATGAATTTGAAGAGAAATTGAATATCCAGAACTGCGTAAATTAAACGGAAAATTGTATACAATAAATGTGCGGGCAGTCTGGATTTGCAAATAAACTGTAAATCCGGAACTGAGTAAATTCATAGGGAAATATTGTACATTAAATGTACGAAAAGTCTGGTTTTGCGGAGAAATTGAAAATCCAAAATTTCGTAAATTCAGCGGGAATTGTGTACGTTATATATGTACGGAATGTCTGGATTTGCGGAGAAATTGAATATCTTGAGATATATAAATTCAACGGTAAATTATTTACATCATATGTACGGAATATCTGGATTTTCAGATAAATTGTAAATCCAGAACAGCGTAAATTCCACGGGAAATTGTGTACAATAAATGTACGGACTGTTTGGATTTGCGGATAAATTGGATACCCAGAACTGCGTAAATTCAAAGGGAAATTGTGTACATTAAATGTACGGAAAGTCTGGATTTGCGGAGAAATTGAAAGTCCAAAATTTCGTAAATTCAGCGAGAATTGTGTACGTTATATATGTACGGAATGTCTAGATTTGCAGAGAAATTGAATATCCATAAATGCGTAAATTCAATGGGAAATAATGTTCATTAACTCTACGGACAGTCTGGATTTGTAAATAAATTGAAAATCCAGAACTGTGTAAAATCAAATGGAAATTGTATAAATTCAGGAGAAACTGAAAATCCAAAATTTCGTAAATTCAACGAGAAATTGTGTACATTATATATGTATGGAATGTCTGGATATGCGGAGAAATTGAAATTCTTGAACTGTGTAAATTCGACGGGAAATTGTGTACATTAAAAGTACGGACTGTCTAGATTTGCAGATAAATTGAAAATCCAGAACTGAGTAAATTCATCGAGAAATTGTGTACATTAAATGTACGGAAAGTCTGGTTTTGCGGAGAAATTGAAAATTCAAAATTTCGTAAATTCAGCGAGAATTGTGTACATTATATATGTACGGAATGTCTTGATTTACAGAGAAATAGAAAATCTAGAACTGCGTAAATTCAATGGGAAATTCTGTACATTAAATGTACGGACTATCTAGATTTGTAAATAAATCGAAAATCCAGAACTGAGTAAATTTATCGGGAAATTGTGTACATTAATTGTACGGAAAGTCTGGTTTTATGGAGAAATTTAAAATCCAAAATTTCGTAAATTCAGCGGGAATTGTGTAGATTATATATGTACGGAATATCTGGATTTGTAGAGAAATTGAAAATCTCGAAATATATAAATTCAACGGGAAATTATGTTGATTATATGTACGGAATGTTTGGATTTGCAGATAAATTGAAAATCCAGAACAGCGTAAATTCCACGAGAAATTGTGTACACTAAATATACGGAATGTTTGGTTTTGTGGAGAAATTGAATATCCAAAATTTCTTAAATTCAACGAGAAATTGTGTACATTATATATGTATGGAATGTCTGTATGTGCAGAGAAATTGAAAATCGAGAACTGCGTAAATTCAACGGGAAATTGTGTACATTAAATGTACGGACTGTCTAGATTTGCAGATAAATTGAAAGTCCAGAACGGAGTAAATCCATCGGGAAATTGTGTACATTAAATGTACGGAAAGTCTGGTTTTGCGGAGAAATTGAAAATCCAAAATTTCGTAAATTTAGCGAGAATTGTGTACATTACATATGTACGGAATGTCTAGATTTGCAGAGAAATTGAATATCCAGAAATGCGTAAATTCAATGGGAAATAGTGTTCATTAACTATACGGACAGACTGGATTTGTAGATAAATTGAAAATTCAGAACTGTGTAAAATCAATTGGAAATTGTATACATTAAATATATGGAATGTCTGGTTTTGCGAAGAAATTTAATATCCAAAATTTCGTAAATACATCTCGAAGTTGTGTATATTATATATGTATGGAATGTATGAATTTGAAGAGAAAATTAATATCCGGAATTGCGTAAATTAAACTGAAAATTGTGTACAATAAATGTGCGGACTGTCTGGATTTGCAGATAAATTGTAAATCCAGAACTGAGTAAATTCTTAGGGAAATTGTGTACATTAAATGTAGGGAAAGTCTGGTTTTGCGGGGAAATTGAAAATACAAAATTTCGTAAATTCAGCGGGAATTGTGTACGTTATATATGTACAGAATGTCTGGATTTGCAGAGAAATTGAATATCTTGAAATATATAAATTCAACGGTAAATTATTTACATCATATGTACGGAATATCTAGATTTGCAGATAAATTGAAAATCCAGAACAACGTAAATTCCACTGGAAATTGTGTATAATAAATGTACGGACTGTCTAGATTTGCAAATAAATTGAAAATCCAGATGGAGTAAATTCATCGGGAAATAGTGTACATTAAATGTACGGAAAGTTTGGCTTTGGGGAGAAATTGAAAATTCAAAATTTCGTAAAGTCAGCTAGAATTGTGTACATTATATATGTACGGAATGTCTAGATTTGCAGAGAAATTGAAAATCTAGAACTGCGTAAATTCAACGGGAAATTCTGTACATTAAATGTACGGACTGTCTAGATTTGCAGATAAATTGAAAATCCAGAACTGAGTAAATTTATCGGGAAATTGTGTGCATTAAATGTACAGAAAGTCTGGTTTGAAGGAGAAATTGAAAATCCAAAACTTCGTAAATTCAGCGGGAATTGTGTACATTATATATGTACGGAATATCTGGATTCGCAGAGAAATTGAATATCTTGAAATATATAAATTCAACGGGAAATTATGTACATTATATGTACTGAATGTTTGGATTTTAAGATAAATTGAAAATCCAGAACAACGAAAATTCGACGGAAAATTGTGTATAATAAATGTACGGAATGTCTGGTTTTGTGGAGAAATTGAATATCCAAAATTTCGTAAATTCAACGAGAAAATGTGTACATTATATATGTATGGAATGTCTGGATATGCGGAGAAATTGAAAATCTAGAACTGCGTAAATTCAACGGGAAATTGTGTACATTAAATGTACGGACTGTCAAGATTTGCAGATAAATTTAAAATCCAGAACAGAGTAAATTCATCGGGAAATTGTGTACATTAAATGTACGGAAAGTCTGGTTTTGCGGAGAAATTGAAAATTCAAAATTTCGTAAATTCAGCTAGAATTGTGTACATTATATATGTACGGAATGTCTAGATTTGCAGAGAAATTGAAAATCTAGAACTGCGTAAATTCAACGGGAAATTGTGTACAATAAATGTACGGACTGTCTAGATTTGCAGATAAATTGAAAATCCAGAACTGAGTAAATTTATCGGGAAATTCTGTGTATTACATGTACAAAAAGTCTGGTTTTAAGGAGAAATTTATAATCTAAAATTTCGTAAATTCAGCGGGAATTGTGTGCATTATATATGTACGGAATATCTGGATTCGCAGAGAAATTGAATATCTTGAAATATATAAATTCAATGGGAAATTATGTACATTATATGTACGGAATGTTTGGATTTGCAGATAAATTGAAAATCCAATACAGCGTAAATTCCACGAGAAATTATGTACATTAAATGTACGGAATGTCTGGTTTTGTGGAGAAATTGAACATCCAAAATTTCGTAAATTCAACGAGAAATTGTGTACATTATATATGTATGGAATGTCTGGATATGCAGAAAAATTGAAAATCTAGAACTGCGTAAATTCTACGGGAAATTGTGTACATTAAATGTACGGACTGTCTAGATTTGCAGATAAATTTAAAATCCAGAACGGAGTAAATTCATCGGGAAGTTGTGTACATTAGACGTACGGACTGTCTAGATTTGCAAATAAATTGAAAATCCAGAACGGAGAAAATTCATCGGGAAATTGTGTACATTAAATGTACGGAAAGTCTGGTTTTGCGGAGAAATTGAAAATTCAAAATTTCGTAAATTCAGCTAGAATTGTGTACATTATATATGTACGGAATGTCTAGATTTGCAGGGAAATTGAAAATCTAGAACTGCGTAAATTCAACGGGAAATTGTGTACATTAAATGTACGGACTGTCTAGATTCGCAGATAAATTGAAAATCCAGAACTGACTAAATTTATCGGGAAATTCTGTGTATTACATGTACAGAAAGTCTGGTTTTACGGAGAAATTGAAAATATAAAATTTCGTAAATTCAACGGGAATTGTGTACATTATATATGTACGGAATATCCGGATTCGCAGAGAAATTGAATATATTGAGATATATAAATTCAACGGGAAATTATGTACATTAAATATACGGAATGTTTGGATTTGCAGATAAATTGAAAATCCAAAACAGCGTAAATTCCACGAGAAGTTGTGTACATTAAATGTACGGAACGTCTGGTTTTGTGGAGAAATTGAAGATCCAAAATTTCGTAAATTCAACGAGAAATTGTGTACATTATATATGTATGGAATGTCTGGATATGCGGAGAAATTGAAAATCTAGAACTGCGTAAATTCAACAGGAAATTGTATACATTAAATGTACGGACTGTCTAGAATTGTAGATAAATTGAAAATCCAGAACGGAGTAAATTCATCGGGAAATTGTGTACATTAACTGTACGGAATGTCTGGTTTTGCGTGGAAATTGAAAATTCAAAATTTCGTAAAGTCAGCTAGAATTGTGTACATTATATATGTACGGAATGTCTAGATTTGCAGAGAAATTGAAAATCTAGAACTGCGTAAATTCAACTGAAAATTGTGTATATTAAATGTACGGACTGTCTAGATTTGCAGAGAAATTGAAAATCCGAATCTGAGTAAATTTATCGGGAAATTGTGTGCATTAAATGTACACAATGTCTGGTTTTAAGGAGAAAATGAAAATCAAAAATTTCGTAAATTCAGCGGGAATTGTGTACATTTTATATGTACGGAATATCTAGATTCACAGAGAAATTGAATATCTTGAAATATATAAATTCAACGGGAAATTATGTACATTATATGTACGGAATGTTTGGATTTTCAGATAAATTGAAAATCCAAAACAGCGTAAATTCCACGGGAAATTGTGTACATTAAATGTACGGAATGTCTGGTTTTGCGGAGAAATTGAAGATCCAAAATTTCGTAAATTCAACGAGAAATTGTGTACATTATATATGTATGGAATGTCTGGATATGCAGAGAAATAGAGAATCTAGAACTGCGTAGATACAACGGGAAATTGTGTACATTAAATGTACGGACTGCCTAGATTTGCAGATAAATTGAAAATCCAGAACGGAGTGAATTCATCGGGAAATTGTGTGCATTAAATGTACGGAAAGTCTGGTTTTGCGGAGAAATTTAAAATTCAATATTTCTTAATTTCAGCTTGAATTGTGTCCCTTATATATGTACGGAATGTCTAGATTTGCAGAGAAATTGAAAATCTAGAACTGTGTAAATTCAACGGGAAATTGTGTACATTAAATGTACGGACTGTCTAGATTTGCAGATAAATTTAAAATCCAGATCTGAGTAAATTTATCGGGAAATTCTCTGCATTAAATGTACAGAAAATCTAGTTTTAAGGAGAAATTGAAAATCAAAAATTTCGTAAATTCAGGGGGAATTGTGTACATTATATATGTACGGAATATCTGGATTCGCAGAAAAATTGAATATCTAGAAATATATAAATTCAACGGGAAATTATGTACATTATATGTACTGAATATTTGCATTTGCAGATAAATTGAAAATCCAGAACAGCGAAAATTCCACGGGAAATTCTGTACAATAAATGTACGGAATGTCTGGTTTTGTGGAGTAATTGAATATCCAAAATTTCGAAAATTCAACGAGAAATTGTGTACATTATATATGTATGGAATGTCTGGATATGCGGAGAAATTAAAAATCTAGAACTACGTAAATTCAACAGGAAATTGTGTACATTAAATGTACGGACTGTCAAGAATTGCAGATAAATTGAAAATCCAGAACAGAGTAAATTCATCGGGAAATTGTGTAAATAAAATGTACGGAAAGTCTGGTTTTACGGAGAAATTGAAAATCTAAAATTTCGTAAATTCAGCGGCAATTGTGTACATTATACATGTACGGAATATCTGGATTCGCAGAGAAATTGAATATCTTGAAATATATAAATTAAACGGGAAATTATGTAAATTATATGTACGGAATGTTTGTATTTGCAAATAAATTTAAAATCGAAAACAGCGTAAATTCGACGAGAAATTGTGTACATTAAATGTACGGAATGTCTGGTTTTGTGGAGAAATTGAACATCCAAAATTTCGTAAATTCAACGAGAAATTGTGTATGTTATATATGTATGGAATGTCTGGATATGCGGAGAAATTGAAAATCTAGATCTGCGTAAATTAAACGGGAAATTGTGTACATTAAATGTACGGACTGTCAAGATTTGCAGATAAATTGAAAATCCAGCACGGAGTAAATTCATCGGGAAATTGTGTACATGAAATGTACGGAAAGTCTGGTGTTGCGGAGAAATTGAAAATTCAAAATTTCGTAAATTCAGCGAGAATTGTGTACATTATATACGTACGGAATGTCTAGATTTGCAGAGAAATTGAAAATCCAGAACTGCGAAAATTCAACAGGAAATTGTGTATATTAAATGTACGGACTGTCTAGATTTGCAGATAAATTGAAAATCCGGAACTGAGTAAATTTATCGGGAAATTCTATGCATTAAATGTACAGAAAGTCTGGTTTTAAGCATAAATTGAAAATCCAAAATTTCGAAAATTCAGCGGGAATTGTGTACATTATATATGTATGGAATATCTGGATTCGCAGAGAAATTGAATATCTTGAAATATATAAATTCAACGGGAAATTATGTACATTATATGTACGGAATGTTTGGATTTGCAGATAAATTGAAAATCCAAAACAGCGTAAATACCACGAGAAATTGTGTACATTAAATGTACGGAATGTCTGGTTTTGTGGAGAAATTGAACATCCAAAATTTCGTAAATTCAACGAGAAATTGTGTACGTTATATATGTATGGAATGTCTGGATATGCGGAAAAATTGAAAATCTAGAACTGCGTAAATTCTACGGGAAATTGTGTACATCAAATGTACGGACTGTCTAGATTTGCAGATAAATTTAAAATCCAGAACGTAGTAAATTCATCGGGAAATTGTGTACGTTAGATGTACGGACTGTCTAGATTTGCAAATAAATTGAAAATCCAGAACGGAGGAATTCATCGGGAAATTGTGTACATTAAATGTACGGAAAATCCGGTTTTGCGGAGAAATTGAAAATTCAAAATTTCGTAAATTCAGCTAGAATTGTGTACATTATATATGTACGGAATATCTAGATTTGCAGAGAAATTGAAAATCTAGAACTGCGTAAATTCAACGGGAAATTGTGTACAATAAATGTACGGACTGTCTAGATTTGCAGATAAATTGAAAATCCAGAACTGAGTAAATTTATCGGGAAATTCTGTGTATTACATGTCCAAAAAGTCTGGTTTTAAGGAGAAATTTAAAATCCAAAATTTCGTAAATTCAGCGGGAATTGTGTGCATTATATATGTACGGAATATCTGGATTCGCAGAGAAATTGAATATCTTGAAATATATAAATTCAATGGGAAATTATGTATATTATATGTACGGAATGTTTGGATTTGCAGATAAATTGAAAATCCAATACAGCGTAAATTCCACGAGAAATTATGTACATTAAATGTACGAAATGTCTGGTTTTGTGGAGAAATTGAAGATCCAAAATTTCGTAAATTCAACGAGAAATTGTGTACATTATATATGTATGGAATGTATGGATATTCAGAGAAATTGAAAATCTAGAACTGCGTAAATTCAACGGGAAATTGTGTACATTAAATGCACGGACTGTCTAGATTTGCTGATAAATTGAAAATCCAGAACGGAGTAAATTCATCGGGAAATTGTGTACATTAAATGTACGGAAAGTCTGGTTTTGCGGAGAAATTGAAAATTCAAAATTTCGTAAATTCAGCTAGAATTGTGTACATTATATATGTACGGAATGTCTAGATTTGCAGAGAAATTGAAAATCTAGAACTGCGTAAATTCAACGGGAAATTGTGTACAATAAATGTACGGACTGTCTAGATTTGCAGATAAATTGAAAATCCAGAACTGAGTAAATTTATCGGGAAATTCTGTGTATTACATGTACAAAAAGTCTGGTTTTAAGGAGAAATTTAAAATCCAAAATTTCGTAAATTCAGCGGGAATTGTGTGCATTATATATGTACGGAATATCTGGATTCGCAGAGAAATTGAATATCTTGAAATATATAAATTCAATGGGAAATTATGTATATTATATGTACGGAATGTTTGGATTTGCAGATAAATTGAAAATCCAATACAGCGTAAATTCCACGAGAAATTATGTACATTAAATGTACGAAATGTCTGGTTTTGTGGAGAAATTGAACATCCAAAATTTCGTAAATTCAACGAGAAATTGTGTACGTTATATATGTATGGAATGTCTGGATATGCAGAAAAATTGAAAATCTAGAACTGCATAAATTCTACGGGAAATTGTGTACATTAAATGTACGGACTGTCTAGATTTGCAGATAAATTTAAAATCCAGAACGGAGTAAATTCATCGGGAAGTTGTGTACATTAGACGTACGGACTGTCTAGATTTGCAAATAAATTGAAAATCCAGAACGGAGAAAATTCATCGGGAAATTGTGTACATTAAATGTACGAAAAGTCTGGTTTTGCGTAGAAATTGAAAATTCAAAATTTCGTAAATTCAGCTAGAATTGTGTACATTATATATGTACGGAATGTCTAGATTTGCATAGAAATTGAAAATCTAGAACTGCGTAAATTCAACGGGAAATTGTGTACATTAAATGTACGGACTGTCTAGATTCGCAGATAAATTGAAAATCCAGAACTGAGTAAATTTATCGGGAAATTCTGTGTATTACATGTACAGAAAGTCTGGTTTTACGGAGAAATTAAAAATCTAAAATTTCGTCAATTCGACGGGAATTGTGTACGTTATATATGTACGGAATATCCGGATTCGCAGAGAAATTGAATATATTGAGATATATAAATTCAACGGGAAATTATGTACATTAAATATACGGAATGTTTGGATTTGCAGATAAATTGAAAATCCAAAACAGCGTAAATTCCACGAGAAGTTGTGTACATTAAATGTACGGAATGTCTGGTTTTGTGCAGAAATTGAAGATCCAAAATTTCGTAAATTCAACGAGAAATTGTGTACATTATATATGTATGGAATGTCTGGATATGCGGAGAAATCTAAAATCTAGAACTGCGTAGATACAACGGGAAATTGTGTACATTAAATGTACGGACTGCCTAGATTTGCAGATAAATTGAAAATCCAGAACGGAGTAAATTCATCGGGAAATTGTGTACATTAACTGTACGGAATGTCTGGTTTTGCGTGGAAATTGAAAATTCAAAATTTCGTAAAGTCAGCTAGAATTGTGTACATTATATATGTACGGAACGTCTAGATTTGCAGAGAAATTGAAAATCTAGAACTGCGTAAATTCAACTGAAAATTGTGTATATTAAATGTACGGACTGTCTAGATTTGCAGAGAAATTGAAAATCCGGAACTGAGTAAATTTATCGGGAAATTGTGTGCATTAAATTTACAGAAAGTCTGGTTTTATAGAGAAATTGAAAATCCAAAAATTTCGTAAATTCAGCGGGAATTGTGCGCATTATATATGTACGGAATATCTGGATTCGCAGAGAAACTGAATATCTTGAAACATATCAATTCAACGGGAAATTATGTACATTATATGTACGAAATGTTTGGATTTACAGATAAATTGAAAATCAAGAACAGCAAAAATTCCACGGGAAATTGTGTACAATAAATGCACGGAATGTCTGGTTTTGTGGAGAAATTGAATATCTAAAATTTCGTAAGTTCAACGAGAAATTGTGTACATCATATATGTATGGAATATCTGGATATGCGGAGAAATTGAAAATCTAGAACTCCGTCAATTCAACGGGAAATTGTGTACATTAAATGTACGGACTGTCTAGATTTGCGGATAAATTGAAAATCCAGACGGAGTAAATTCAACGGGAAATTGTGTACATTAAATGTTCGGAAAGTCTGGTTTTGCGGAGAAATTGAAAATTCAAAATTTCGTAAATTCAGCTAGAATTGTGTACATTATATATGTACGAAATGTCTAGATTTGCAGAGAAATTGAAAATCTAGAACTGCGTAAATTTAGCGGAAAATTGTGTACATTAAATGTAAGGACTGTCTAGCTTTGCAGATAAATTGAAATCCGGAACTGAGTAAATTTATCGGGAAGTTGTGTGCATTAAATGTACCGAATGTCTGGTTTTAAGGAAAAATTGCAAAATCAAAAATTTCGTAAATTCAGCGGGAATTGTGTACATTATATATGTACGGAATATCTAGATTCACAGAGAAATTGAATATCTTGAAATATATAAATTCAATGGGAAATTATGTACATTATATGTACGGAAAGTTTGGATTTACAGATAAATTGAAAATCTAGAACAGCGAAAATTCCACGGGAAATTGTGTACAATAAATGTACGGAATGTCTGGTTTTGCGGAAAAATGAAATATCCAAAATTTCGTAAATTCAACGAGAAATTGTGTACATTATATATGTATGGAATGTCTGGATATGCGGAGAAATTGAAAATCTAAAACTGCATAAATTCAACGGGAAATTGTGTACATTAAATGTACGGACTGTCAAGATTTGCAGATAAATTTAAAATCCACAACGGAGTAAATTCATCGTGAAATTGTGTAAATTAAATGTACGGAAAGTCTGGTTATACGGAGAAATTGAAAATCCAAAATTTCGTAAATTCTGCGGGAATTGTGTACATTATATATGTACGGAATATCTTGATTCGCAGAGAAATTGAATATCTTGAAATATATAAATTCAACGGGAAATTTGGTACATTATATGTACGGAATATTTGGATTTCAGATAAATTGAAAATCCAAAACAGCGTAAATTCCATGAGAAATTGTGTACATTATATATGTATGAAATGTCTGGATATGCGGAGAAATTGAAAATCCAGAACTGCGTAAATTCAGCGGGAAATTGTGTACATTAAATGTACGGACCGTCTAGAATTGCAGATAAATTGAAAATACTGAACGGAGTAAATTCATCGGGAAATTGTGTACGTTAAATGTACGGAAAGTCTGGTTTTGCGGAGAAATTGAAAATTCAAAATTTCGTAAAGTCAGCTAGAATTGTGTACAGTATATATGTACGGAATGTCTAGATTTGTAGAGAAATTGAAAATCTAGAACTGCGTAAATTCAACAGGAAATTCTGTACATTAAATGTACGGACTGACTAGATTTGCAGAAAAATTGAAAATCCAGATCGGAGTAAATTCATCGGGAAATTGTGTACATTAAATGTACTGAAAGTCTAGTTTTGCGGAGAAATTGAAAATTCAAAATTTCGTAAATTCAGCTAGAATTGTCAACATTATATATGTACGGAATGTCTAGATTTCCAGAGAAATTGAAAATCTAGAACTGCGTAAATTCAACGGGAAATTGTTTACATTAAATGTACAGACTGTCTAGATTTGCAAATAAATTGAAAATCCAGAACTGAGTAAATTTATCTCGAAATTCTGTGAATTAAATGTACGGAAAGTCTGGTTTTATGGAGAAATTGAAAATCCAAAATTTCGTAAATTAAGCGGGAATTGTGTACATTATATATGTACGGAATATCTAAATTCGCAGAGAAATTGAATATCTTGAAATATATAAATTCAACAGGAAATTATGTACATTATATGTACGGAACGTTTGGATTTGCAGATAAATTGAAAATCCAGAACAGCGAAAATTCCGCGGGAAATTGTGTACAATAAATGTACGGAATGTCCGGTTTTGTGGAGAAATTGAATATCCAAAATTTCGTACATTCAACGAGATATTGTGTACATTATATATGTATTGAATGTCTGGATATGCGGAGAAATTGAAAGCCTAGAACTGCGTAAATTCAACGGGAAATTGTGTACGTTAAATGTACAGACTGTCATGATTTGCAGATAAATTGAAAATCCAGAACGGAGTAAATTCATCGGGAAATTGTGTAAATTAAATGTACGGAAAGTATGGTTTTACGGAGAAATTGGAAATCCAAAATTTCGTAAATTCAGCGGGAATTGTGTACATTATATATGTACGGAATATCTTAATTCGCAGAGAAATTGAATATCTTGAAATATATAAATTCAACGGGAAATTAGGTACATTATATGTACGGAATGTTTGGATTTGTAGATCAATTGAAAATCCAAAACAGCGTAAATTCCACGAGAAATTGTGTACATTAAATGTGCGGAATGTCTGGTTTTGTGGAGAAATTGAAGATCCAAAATTTCGAAAATTCAACGAGAAATTGTGTGCATTATACATGTATGGAATGTCTGGATATTCGGAGAAATTGAAAATCTAGAACTGTGTAAATTCAACGGGAAATTGTGTACATTAAAAGTACGGACTGTCTAGATTTGCTGATAAATTGAAAATCCAGAACGGAGTAAATTCATCGGGAAATTGTGTACATTAAATGTACGGAAAGTCTGGTTTTGCGGAGAAATTGAAAATTCAAAATTTCGTAAATTCAGCTAGAATTGTGTGCATTATATATGTACGGAATGTCTAGATTTGCAGAGAAATTGAAAATCTAGAACTGCGTAAATTTAACGGCAAATTGTGTACGTTAAATGTACGGACTGTCTAGATTTGCAGATAAATAGAAAATCCAGAACTGAGTAAATTTATCGGGAAATTCTGTGTATTACATGTACAGAAAGTCTGGTTTTAAGGAGAAATTTAAAATCCAAAATTTCGTAAATTCAGCGGGAATTGTGTGCATTATATACGTATGGAATATCTGGATTCAAAGTGAAATTGAATATCTTGAAATATATAAATTCAACGGGAAATTATGTACATTATATGTATGGAATGTCTGGATATGCAGAGAAATTGAAAACCTAGAACTGCGTAAATTCAACGGGAAATTGTGTACATTAAATGTACGGACTGTCAAGATTTGCAGATAAATTGAAAATCCAGAACGAAGTAAATTCATCGGGAAATTGTTTAAATTAAATGTACGGAAAGTCTGGTTTTACGGAGAAATTGAAAATCCAAAATTTCGTCAATTCATCGGGAATTGTGTACATTATATATGTACGGAATATCTTGATTCGCAGAGAAATTAAATATCTTCAAATATATAAATTCAACGGGAAACTTGGTACATTATATGTACGGAATGTTTGGATTTTCAGATAAATTGAAAATCCAAAACAGCGTAAATTCCACGGGAAATTGTGTACATTAAATGTACGGAATGTCTGGTTTTGCGGAGAAATTGAAGATCCAAAATTTCGTAAATTCAACGAGAAATTGTGTACATTATATATGTATGGAATGTCTGGATATGCGGAGAAATAGAGAATCTAGAACTGCGTAGATTCAACGGGAAATTGTGTACATTAAATGTACGGACTGCCTAGATTTGCAGATAAATTGAAAATCCAGAACGGAGTGAATTCATCGGGAAATTGTGTGCATTAAATGTACGGAAAGTCTAGTTTTGCGGAGAAATTTAAAATTCAAAATTTCTTAAATTCAGCTTCAATTGTGTCCCTTATATATGTACGAAATGTCTAGATTTGCAGAGAAATTGAAAATCTAGAACTGTGTAAATTCAACGGGAAATTGTGTACATTAAATGTACGGACTGTCTAGATTTGCAGATAAATTTAAAATCCAGATCTGAGTAAATTTATCGGGAAATTCTCTGCATTAAATGTACAGAAAATCTAGTTTTAAGGAGAAATTGAAAATCAAAAATTTCGTAAATTCAGGGGGAATGGTGTACATTATATATGTACGGAATATCTGGATTCGCAGAAAAATTGAATATCTAGAAATATATAAATTCAACGGGAAATTATGTACATTATATGTACTGAATATTTGCATTTGCAGATAAATTGAAAATCCAGAACAGCGAAAATTCCACGGGAAATTCTGTACAATAAATGTACGGAATGTCTGGTTTTGTGGAGTAACTGAATATCCAAAATTTCGAAAATTCAACGAGAAATTGTGTACATTATATATGTATGGAATGTCTGGATATGCGGAGAAATTGAAAATCTAGAACTGCGTAAATTCAACAGGAAATTGTGTACATTAAATGTACGGACTGTCAAGAATTGCAGATAAATTGAAAATCTAGAACAGAGTAAATTCATCGGGAAATTGTGTAAATAAAATGTACGGAAAGTCTGGTTTTACGGAGAAATTGAAAATCTAAAATTTCGTAAATTCAGCGGCAATTGTGTACATTATACATGTACGGAATATCTGGATTCGCAGAGAAATTGAATATCTTGAAATATATAAATTAAACGGGAAATTATGTAAATTATATGTATGGAATGTTTGTATTTGCAAATAAATTTAAAATCGAAAACAGCGTAAATTCCACGAGAAATTGTGTACATTAAATGTACGGAATGTCTGGTTTTGTGGAGAAATTGAACATCCAAAATTTCGTAAATTCAACGAGAAATTGTGTATGTTATATATGTATGGAATGTCTGGATATGCAGAGAAATTAAAAATCTAGATCTGCGTAAATTAAACGGGAAATTGTGTACATTAAATGTACGAACTGTCAAGATTTGCAGATAAATTGAAAATCCAGCACGGAGTAAATTCATCGGGAAATTGTGTACATGAAATGTACGGAAAGTCTGGTGTTGCGGAGAAATTGAAAATTCAAAATTTCGTAAATTCAGCGAGAATTGTGTACATTATATACGTACGGAATGTCTAGATTTGCAGAGAAATTGAAAATCCTGAACTGCGAAAATTCACCAGGAAATTGTGTATATTAAATGTACGGACTGTCTAGATTTGCAGATAAATTGAAAATCCGGAACTGAGTAAATTTATCGGGAAATTGTGTGCATTAAATGTACAGAATGTCTAGTTTTAAGGAGAAATTGAAAATCAAAAATTTCGTAAATTCGGCTGGAATTGTGTACATTATATATGAACGGAATATCTGGATTCACAGAGAATTTGAATATATTGAAATATATGAAGTCAACGGGAAATTATGTACATTATGTGTACGGAATGTTTGGATTTACAGATCAATTGAAAATCCAGAACAGCGAAAATTCCAGGGGAAATTGTGTACAATAAATGTACGGAATGTCTGGTTTTGCGGAGAAATTGAATATCCAAAATTTCGTAAATTCAACGAGAAATTGTGTACATTATATATGTATGGAATGTCTGGATATGCGGAGAAAATGAAAATCTAGAACTGCGTAAATTCAACGGGAAATTGTGTACATTAAATGTAAGGACTGTCAAGATTTGCAGATAAATTGAAAATCCAGAACGGAGTAAATTCATCGGGAAATTGTGTACATTAAATGTACGGAAAGTCTGGTGTTGCGGAGAAATTGAAAATTCAAAATTTCGTAAATTCAGCTAGAATTGTGTACATTATAGATGTACGGAATGTCTAGATTTCAGAGAAATTGAAAATCTAGAACTGCGTAAATTCAACGGGAAATTGTGTACATTAAATGTACGGACTGTCTAGATTTGCAGATAAATTGAAAATACAGAACTGCGTAAATTTATCGGGAAATTCTGTGTATTACATGTACAGACAGTCTGGTTTGAAGGAGAAATTTAAAATCCAAAATTTCGTAAATTCAGCGGGAATTGTGTGTATTATATATGTACGGAATATCTGGATTCGCAGAGAAATTGAATATCTTGAAATATATAAATTCAATGGGAAATTATGTACATTATATGTACGGAATGTTTGGATTTGCAGATAAATTGAAAATCCAAAACAGCGTAAATTCCACGAGAAATTGTGTACATTAAATGTACGGAATAACTGGTTTTGTGGAGAAATTGAACATCCAAAATTTCGTAAATTCAACGAGAAATTGTGTACGTTATATATGTATGGAATGTCTGGATATGCGGAAAAATTAAAAATCTAGAACTACGTAAATTCTACGGGAAATTGTGTACATCAAATGTACGGACTGTCTAGATTTGCAGATAAATTTAAAATCCAGAACGTAGTAAATTCATCGGGAAATTGTGTACGTTAGATGTACGGACTGTCTAGATTTGCAAATAAATTGAAAATCCAGAACGGAGGAAATTCATCGGGAAATTGTGTACATTAAATGTACGGAAAATCTGGTTTTGCGGAGAAATTGAAAATTCAAAATTTCGTAAATTCAGCTAGAATTGTGTACATTATATATGTACGGAATGTCTAGATTTGCATTGAAATTGAAAATCTAGAATTGCGTAAATTCAACGGGAAATTGTGTACATTAAATGTACGGACTGTCCAGATTTTCAGATAAATTGAAAATCCAGAACTGACTAAATTTATCGGGAAATTCTGTGTATTACATGTACAGAAAGTCTGGTTTTACGGAGAAATTGAAAATCCAAAATTTCGTAAATTCAGCGGGAATTGTGTACATTATATATGTACGGAATATCTGAATTCGCAGAGAAATTGAATATCTTGAGATATATAAATTCAACGGGAAATTATGTACATTAAATATACGGAATGTTTGGATTTGCAAATAAATTGAAAATCCAAAACAGCGTAAATTCCACGAGAAATTGTGTACATTAAATGTACGGAATGTCTGGTTTGATGGAGAAATTGAAGATCCAAAATTTCGTAAATTCAATGAGAAACTGTGTACATTATATATGTATGGAATGTCTAGATTTGCAGAGAAATTGAAAATCTAGAACTGCGTAAATTCAACTGGAAATTGTGTACATTAAATGTACGGACTGTCTAGAATTGTAGATAAATGTAAAATCCAGAACGGAGTAAATTCATCGGGAAATTGTGTACATTAAATGTACGGAAAGTCTGGTTTTGCGAAGAAATTGAAAGTTCAAAATTTCGTAAAGTCAGCTAGAATTGTCGACATTATATATGTATGGAATGTCTAGATTTGCAGAGAAATTGAAAATCTAGAACTGCGTAAATTCAACTGGAAATTGTGTACATTAAATATACGGACTGTCTAGAATTGTAGATAAATTGAAAATCCAGAACGGAGTAAATTCATCGGGAAATTGTGTACATTAAATGTACGGAAAGTCTGGTTTTGCGGAGAAATTGAAAGTTCAAAATTTCGTAAAGTCAGCTAGAATTGTGGACATTATATATGTACGGAATGTCTAGATTTGCAGAGAATTTGAACATCTAGAACTGCGTCAATTCAACTGGAAATTGTGTAAATTAAATGTACGGACTGTCTAGATTTGCAGATAAATTGAAAATCCGGAACTGAGTAAATTTATCGGAAAATTGTGTGCGTTAAATGTACAGAAAGTCTGGTTTTATGGAGAAATTGAAAATCCAAAAATTTCGTAAATTCAGCGGGAATTGTGTACATTATATACGTACGGAATATCTGGATTCACAGAGAAATTGAATATCTTGAAATATATAAATTCAACAGGAAATTATGTACATTATATGTACGGAATGTTTGGATTTACAGATAAATTGAAAATCAAGAACATCGAAAATTGCACGGGAAATTGTGTACAATAAATGTACGGAATGTCTGGTTTTGTGGAGAAATTGAATATCCAAAATTTCGTAAATTCAACGAGAAATTGTGTACATTATATATGTATGGAATATCTGGATATGCGGAGAAATTAAAAATCTAGAACTTCGTAAATTCAATGGAAAATTGTGTACATTAAATGTAAGGACTGTCTAGATTTGCAGATAAATTGAAAATCCAGATGGAGTAAATTCATCGGGAAATTGTGTACATTAAATGTACGGAAAGTCTGGTTTTGCGGAGAAATTAAAAATTCAAAATTTCGTAAATTCAGCTAGAATTGTGTACATTATATATGTACGAAACGTCTAGATTTGCAGAGAAATAGAAAATCTAGAACTGCGTAAATTCAACGGGAAATTGTGTACATTAAATGTACGGACTGTCTAGATTTGCAGATAAATTGAAAATCCGGAACCGAGTAAATTTATCGGGAAATTGTGTGCATTAAATGTGCACAATGTCTGGTTTTAAGGAGAAAATGAAAATCAAAAATTTCGTAAATTCAGCGAGAATTGTGTACATTATATATGTACGGAATATCTAGATTCACAGAGAAATTGAATATCTTGAAATATATAAATTCAACGGGAAATTATGTACATTATATGTACGGAATGTTTGGATTTAAAGATCAATTGAAAATCAAGAACAGCGAAAATTCCACGAGAAATTGTGTACAATAAATGTACGAAATGTCTGGTTTTGTGGAGAAATTGAATATCCAAAATTTCGTAAATTCAACGAGAAATTGTGTACATTATATATGTATGGAATGTCTGGATATGCGGAGAAATTGAAAATCTAGAATTGTGTAAATTCAACGGAAAATTGTGTACATTAAATGTACGGACTGTCAAGATTTGCAGATAAATTGGAAATCCAGAACAGAGTAAATTCATCGTGAAATTGTGTAAATTAAATGAACGGAAAGTCTGGTTAAACGGAGAAATTGAAAATCGAAAATTTCGTAAATTCAGCGGGAATTATGTACACTATATATGTACGGAATATCTTGATTCGCAGAGAAATTGAATATCTTGAAATATATAAATTCAACTGGAAATTAGGTACATTATATGTACGGAATGTTTGGATTTGCAGATAAATTGAAAATCCAAAACAGCGTAAATTCCATGAGAAATTGTGTACATTAAATGTACGGAATGTCTGGTTTTGTGGAGAAATTGAACATCCAAAATTTCGTAAATTCAACGAGAAATTGTGTACGTTATATATGTATGGAATGTCTGGATATGCGGAAAAATTGAAAATCTAGAACTGCGTAAATTCTACGGGAAATTGTGTACATCAAATGTACGGACTGTCTAGATTTGCAGATAAATTTAAAATCCAGAACGTAGTAAATTCATCGGGAAATTGTGTACGTTAGATGTACGGACTGTCTAGATTTGCAAATAAATTGAAAATCCAGAACGGAGGAATTCATCGGGAAATTGTGTACATTAAATGTACGGAAAATCTGGTTTTGCGGAGAAATTGAAAATTCAAAATTTCGTAAATTCAGCTAGAATTGTGTACATTATATATGTACGGAATGTCTAGATTTGCATTGAAATTGAAAATCTAGAATTGCGTAAATTCAACGTGAAATTGTGTACATTAAATGTACGGACTGTCCAGATTTTCAGATAAATTGAAAATCCAGAACTGACTAAATTTATCGGGAAATTCTGTGTATTACATGTACAGAAAGGATGGTTTTACGGAGAAATTGAAAATCCAAAATTTCGTAAATTCAGCGGGAATTGTGTACATTATATATGTACGGAATATCCTAATTCGCAGAGAAATTGAGTATCTTGAAATATATAAATTCAACAGGAAATTAGGTACATTATATGTACGGAATGTTTGGATTTGCAGATAAAATGAAAATCCAAAACAGCGTAAATTCCACGAGAAATTGTGTACATTAAATGTGCGGAATGTCTGGTTTTATGGAGAAATTGAAGATCCAAAATTTCGTAAATTCAACGAGAAATTGTGTACATTATATATGTATGGAATGTATGGATATTCAGAGAAATTGAAAATCTAGAACTGCGTAAATTCAACGGGAAATTGTGTACATTAAATGCACGGACTGTCTAGATTTGCTGATAAATTGAAAATCCAGAACGGAGTAAATTCATCGGGAAATTGTGTACATTAAATGTACGGAAAGTCTGGTTTTGCGGAGAAATTGAAAATTCAAAATTTCGTAAATTCAGCTAGAATTGTGTACATTATATATGTACGGAATGTCTAGATTTGCAGAGAAATTGAAAATCTAGAACTGCGTAAATTCAACGGGAAATTGTGTACAATAAATGTACGGACTGTCTAGATTTGCAGATAAATTGAAAATCCAGAACTGAGTAAATTTATCGGGAAATTCTGTGTATTACATGTACAAAAAGTCTGGTTTTAAGGAGAAATTTAAAATCCAAAATTTCGTAAATTCAGCGGGAATTGTGTGCATTATATATGTACGGAATATCTGGATTCGCAGAGAAATTGAATATCTTGAAATATATAAATTCAATGGGAAATTAAGTACATTATATGTACGGAATGTTTGGATTTGCAGATAAATTGAAAATCCAATACAGCGTAAATTCCACGAGAAATTATGTACATTAAATGTACGGAATGTCTGGTTTTGTGGAGAAATTGAACATCCAAAATTTCGTAAATTCAACGAGAAATTGTGTACGTTATATATGTATGGAATGTCTGGATATGCAGAAAAATTGAAAATCTAGAACTGCATAAATTCTACGGGAAATTGTGTACATTAAATGTACGGACTGTCTAGATTTGCAGATAAATTTAAAATCCAGAACGGAGTAAATTCATCGGGAAGTTGTCTACATTAGACGTACGGACTGTCTAGATTTGCAAATAAATTGAAAGTCCAGAACGGAGAAAATTCATCGGGAAATTGTGTACATTAAATGTACGAAAAGTCTGGTTTTGCGGAGAAATTGAAAATTCAAAATTTCGTAAATTCAGCTAGAATTGTGTACATTATATATGTACGGAATGTCTAGATTTGCATAGAAATTGAAAATCTAGAACTGCGTAAATTCAACGGGAAATTGTGTACATTAAATGTATGGACTGTCTAGATTCGCAGATAAATTGAAAATCCAGAACTGAGTAAATTTATCGGGAAATTCTGTGTATTACAAGTACAGAAAGTCTGGTTTTACGGAGAAATTAAAAATCTAAAATTTCGTCAATTCAACGGGAATTGTGTACATTATATATGTACGGAATATCCGGATTCGCAGAGAAATTGAATATATTGAGATATATAAATTCAACGGGAAATTATGTACATTAAATATACGGAATGTTTGGATTTGCAGATAAATTGAAAATCCAAAACAGCGTAAATTCCACGAGAAGTTGTGTACATTAAATGTACGGAATGTCTGGTTTTGTGGAGAAATTGAAGATCCAAAATTTCGTAAATTCAACGAGAAATTGTGTACATTATATATGTATGGAATGTCTGGATATGCGGAGAAATTGAAAATCTAGAACTGCGTAAATTCAACAGGAAATTGTATACATTAAATGTACGGACTGTCTAGAATTGTAGATAAATTGAAAATCCAGAACGGAGTAAATTCATCGGGAAATTTTATACATTAACTGTACGGAATGTCTGGTTTTGCGTGGAAATTGAAAATTCAAAATTTCGTAAAGTCAGCTAGAATTGTGTACATTATATATGTACGGAACGTCTAGATTTGCAGAGAAATTGAAAATCTAGAACTGCGTAAATTCAACTGAAAATTGTGTATATTAAATGTACGGACTGTCTAGATTTGCAGAGAAATTGAAAATCCGGAACTGAGTAAATTTATCGGGAAATTGTGTGCATTAAATTTACAGAAAGTCTGGTTTTATAGAGAAATTGAAAATCCAAAAATTTCGTAAATTCAGCGGGAATTGTGCGCATTATATATGTACGGAATATCTGGATTCGCAGAGAAACTGAATATCTTGAAACATATCAATTCAACGGGAAATTATGTACATTATATGTACGAAATGTTTGGATTTACAGAAAAATTGAAAATCAAGAACAGCAAAAATTCCACGGGAAATTGTGTACAATAAATGCACGGAATGTCTGGTTTTGTGGAGAAATTGAATATCCAAAATTTCGTAAATTCAACGAGAAATTGTGTACATCATATATGTATGGAATATCTAGATATGCGGAGAAATTGAAAATCTAGAGCTCCGTCAATTCAACGGGAAATTGTGTACATTAAATGTACGGACTGTCTAGATTTGCGGATAAATTGAAAATCCAGACGGAGTAAATTCAACGGGAAATTGTGTACATTAAATGTTTGGAAAGTCTGGTTTTGCGAAGAAATTGAAAATTCAAAATTTCGTAAATTCACCTAGAATTGTGTACATTATATATGTACGAAATGTCTAGATTTGCAGAGAAATTGAAAATCTAGAACTACGTAAATTTAGCGGGAAATTGTGTACATTAAATGTAAGGACTGTCTAGCTTTGCAGATAAATTGAAATCCGGAACTGAGTAAATTTATCGGGAAGTTGTGTGCATTAAATGTACCGAATGTCTGGTTTTAAGGAGAAATTGCAAAATCAAAAATTTCGTAAATTCAGCGGGAATTGTGTACATTATATATGTACCGAATATCTAGATTCACAGAGAAATTGAATATCTTCAAATATATAAATTCAATGGGAAATTATGTACATTATATGTACGGAAAGTTTGGATTTACAGATAAATTGAAAATCTAGAACAGCGAAAATTCCATGGGAAATTGTGTACAATAAATGTACGGAATGTCTGGTTTTGCGGAAAAATTAAATATCCAAAATTTCGTAAATTCAACGAGAAATTGTGTACATTATATATGTATGAAATGTCTGGATATGCGGAGAAATTGAAAATCTAGAACTGCATAAATTCAACGGGAAATTGTGTACATTAAATGTACGGACTGTCAAGATTTGCAGATAAATTTAAAATCCACAACGGAGTAAATTCATCGTGAAATTGTGTAAATTAAATGTACGGAAAGTCTGGTTATACGGAGAAATTGAAAATGCAAAATTTCGTAAATTCAGCGGGAATTGTGTACATTATATATGTACGGAATATCTTGATTCGCAGAGAAATTGAATATCTTGAAATATATAAATTCAACGGGAAATTTGGTACATTATATGTACGGAATATTTGGATTTGCAGATAAATTGAAAATCCAAAACAGCGTAAATTCCATGAGAAATTGTGTACATTATATATGTATGGAATGTCTGGATATGCGGAGAAATTGAAAATCCAGAACTGCGTAAATTCAGCGGGAAATTGTGTACATTAAATGTACGGACCGTCTAGAATTGCAGATAAATTGAAAATACTGAACGGAGTAAATTCATCGGGAAATTGTGTACGTTAAATGTACGGAAAGTCTGGTTTTGCGGAGAAATTGAAAATTCAAAATTTCGTAAAGTCAGCTAGAATTGTGTACAATATATATGTACGGAATGTCTAGATTTGTAGAGAAATTGAAAATCTAGAACTGCGTAAATTCAACAGGAAATTCTGTACATTAAATGTACGGACTGTCTAGATTTGCAGATAAATTGAAAATCTTGAACGGAGTAAATTCATCGGGAAATTGTGTACATTAAATGTACGGAAAGTCTGGTTTTGGAGAGAAAATGAAAATTCAAAATTTCGTAAAGTCAGCTAGAATTGTGTACATTATATATGTACGGAATGTCTAGATTTGTAGAGAAATTGAAAACCTAGAACTGCGTAAATTCAACGGGAAATTGTGTACATTAAATGTACGGACTGTCTAGATTTGCAGATAAATTGAAAATCCAGAACGGAGTAAATTCATCAGGAAATTGTATACATTAAATGTACTGAAAGTCTAGTTTTGCGGAGAAATTGAAAATTCAAAATTTCGTAAATTCAGCTAGAATTGTCTACATTATATATGTACGGAATGTCTAGATTTTCAGAGAAATTGAAAATCTAGAACTACGTAAATTCAACGGGAAATTGTTTACATTAAATGTACGGACTGTCTAGATTTGCAGATAAATTGAAAATCCAGAACGGAGTAAATTCATCAGGAAATTGTGTACATTAAATGTACGGAATGTCTGGTTTTGTGGAGAAATTGAATATCCAAAATTTCCTACATTCAACGAGATATTGTGTACATTATATATGTATGGAATGTCTGGATATGCGGAGAAATTGAAAACCTAGAACTGCGTAAATTCAACGGGAAATTGTGTACATTAAATGTACGGACTGTCATGATTTGCAGATAAATTGAAAATCCCGAACGGAGTAAATTCATCGGGAAATTGTGTAAATTAAATGTGCGGAAAGTCTAGTTTTACGAAGAAATTGAATTTCCAAAATTTCGTAAATTCAGCGGGAATTGTGTACATTATATATGTACGGAATATCTTGATTCGAAGAGAAATTGAATATCTTGAAATATATAAATTCAACAGGAAATTAGGTACATTATATGTACAGAATGTTTGGATTTGCAGATAAATTGAAAATCCAAAACAGCGTAAATTCCAGGGGAAATTATGTACATTAAATGTACGGAATGTCTGGTTTTGTGGAGAAATTGAAGATCCAAAATTTCGTAAATCAAACGAGAAATTGTGTACTTTATATATGTATGGAATGTCTGGATATGCGGAGAAATTGAAAATCTAGAACTGCGTAAATTCAACGGGAAATTGTGTACGTTAAATGTACGGACTGTCTAGATTTGCAGATAAATTGAAAATCCGGAACTGAGTAAATTTATCGGAAAATTGTGTGCGTTAAATGTACAGAAAGTCTGGTTTTAAGGAGAAATTGAAAATCCAAAAATTTCGTAAATTCAGCGGGAATTGTGTACATTATATATGTACAGAATATCTGGATTCACAGAGAAATTGAATATCTTGAAATATATAAAGTCAACAGGAAATTATGTACATTATATGTACGGAATGTTTGGATTTACAGATAAATTGAAAATCAAGAACATCGAAAATTGCAAGGGAAATTGTGTACAATAAATGTACGGAATGTCTGGTTTTGTGGAGAAATTGAATATCCAAAATTTCGTAAATTCCACGAGAAATTGTGTACATTATATATGTATGGAATATCTGGATATGCGGAGAAATTAAAAATCTAGAACTCCGTAAATTCAATGGAAAATTGTGTACATTAAATGTACGGACTGTCTAGATTTGCAGATAAATTGAAAATCCAGATGGAGTAAATTCATCGGGAAATTGTGTACATTAAATGTACGGAAAGTCTGGTTTTGCGGAGAAATTAAAAATTCAAAATTTCGTAAATTCAACTAGACTTGTGTACATTATATATGTAGGAAACGTCTAGATTTGCAGAGAAATAGAAAATCTAGAACTGCGTAAATTCAACGGGAAATTGTGTACATTAAATGTACGGACTGTCTAGATTTGCAGATAAATTGAAAATCCGGAACTGAGTAAATTTATCGGGAAATTGTGTGCATTAAATGTACACAATGTCTGGTTTTAAGGAGAAAATGAAAATCAAAAATTTCGTAAATTCAGCGGGAATTGTGTACATTATATATGTACGGAATATCTAGATTCACAGAGAAATTGAATATCTTGAAATATATAAATTCAACGGGAAATTACGTACATTAAATATACGGAATGTTTGGATTTAAAGATCAATTGAAAATCCAAAATAGCGTAAATTCCACGAGAAATTGTGTACATTAAATGTACGGAATGTCTGGTTTTGTGGAGAAATTGAAGATCCAAAATTTCGTAAATTCAACGAGAAACTGTGTACATTATATATGTATGGAATGTCTTGATTTGCAGAGAAATTGAAAATCTAGAACTGCGTAAATTCAACTGGAAATTGTGTACATTAAATGTACAGACTGTCTAGAATTGTAGATAAATTGAAAATCCAGAACGGAATAAATTCATCGGGAAATTGTGTACATTAAATGTACGGAAAGTCTGGTTTTGCGGGGAAATTGAAAGTTCAAAATTTCGTAAAGTCAGCTAGAATTGTGGACATTATATATGTACGGAACGTCTAGATTTGTAGAGAAATTGAAAATCTAGAACTGCGTAAATTCAACTGGAAGTTGTGTACATTAAATGTACGGACTGTCTAGAATTGTAGATAAATTGAAAATCCAGAACGGAATAAATTCATCGGGAAATTGTGTACATTAAATGTACGGAAAGTCTGGTTTTGCGGAGAAATTGAAAATCCAAAATTTCGTAAATTCAGCGGGAATTGTGTACATTATATATGTACGGAATATCTTGATTCGCAAAGAAATTGAATATCTTGAAATATATAAATTCAACGGGAAATTTGGTTCATTATATGTACGGAATATTTGGATTTGCAGATAAATTGAAAATCCTAAACAGCGTAAATTCCATGAGAAATTGTGTACATTATATAGGTATGGAATGTCTGGATATGCGGAGAAATTGAAAATCCAGAACTGCGTAAATTCAGCGGGAAATTGTGTACATTAAATGTACGGACCGTCTAGAATTGCAGATAAATTAAAAATACTGAACGGAGTAAATTCATCGGGAAATTGTGCACGTTAAATGTACGGAAAGTCTGGTTTTGCGGAGAAATTGAAAATTCAAAATTTCGTAAATCAGCTAGAATTGTGTACAATATATATGTACGGAATGTCTAGATTTGTAGAGAAATTGAAAATCTAGAACTGCGTAAATTCAACAGGAAATTCTGTACATTAAATGTACGGACTGTCTAGATTTGGAGATAAATTGAAAATCTAGAACGGAGTAAATTCATCGGGAAATTGTGTACATTAAATGTACGGAAAGTCTGGTTTTGGCGAGAAAATGAAAATTCAAAATTTCGTAAAGTCAGCTAGAATTGTGTACATTATATATGTACGGAATGTCTAGATTTGTAGAGAAATTGAAAACCTAGAACTGCGTAAATTCAACGGGAAATTGTGTACATTAAATGTACGGACTGTCTAGATTTGCAGATAAATTGAAAATCCAGAACGGAGTAAATTCATCAGGAAATTGTATACATTAAATGTACTGAAAGTCTAGTTTTGCGGAGAAATTGAAAATTCAAAATTTCGTAAATTCAGCTAGAATTGTCTACATTATATATGTACGGAATGTCTAGATTTTCAGAGAAATTGAAAATCTAGAACTACGTAAATTCAACGGGAAATTGTTTACATTAAATGTACGGACTGTCTAGATTTGCAGATAAATTGAAAATCCAGAACGGAGTAAATTCATCAGGAAATTGTGTACATTAAATGTACGGAATGTCTGGTTTTGTGGAGAAATTGAATATCCAAAATTTCCTACATTCAACGAGATATTGTGTACATTATATATGTATGGAATGTCTGGATATGCGGAGAAATTGAAAACCTAGAACTGCGTAAATTCAACGGGAAATTGTGTACATTAAATGTACGGACTGTCAAGATTTGCAGATAAATTGAAAATCCCGAACGGAGTAAATTCATCGGGAAATTGTGTAAATTAAATGTGCGGAAAGTCTAGTTTTACGAAGAAATTGAATTTCGAAAATTTCGTAAATTCAGCGGGAATTGTGTACATTATATATGTACGGAATATCTTGATTCGCAGAGAAATTGAATATCTTGAAATATATAAATTCAACAGGAAATTAGGTACATTATATGTACAGAATGTTTGGATTTGCAGATAAATTGAAAATCCAAAACAGCGTAAATTCCAGGAGAAATTATGTACATTAAATGTACGGAATGTCTGGTTTTGTGGAGAAATTGAAGATCCAAAATTTCGTAAATCAAACGAGAAATTGTGTACTTTATATAAGTATGGAATGTCTGGATATGCGGAGAAATTGAAAATCTAGAACTGCGTAAATTCAACGGGAAATTGTGTACGTTAAATGTACGGACTGTCTAGATTTGCAGATAAATTGAAAATCCAGAATGGAGTGAATTCATCGGGAAATTGTGTACATTAAATGTACGGAAAGTCTGGTGTTGCGGAGAAATTGAAAATTCAAAATTTCGTAAATTCAGCTTGAATTGTGTACATTATATATGTACGGAATATCTGGATTCACAGAGAAATTGAATATCTTGAAATATATAAAGTCAACGGGAAATTATGTACATTATATGAACAGAATGTTTGGATTTACAGATCAATTGAAAATCCAGAACAGCAAAAATTCCAGGGGAAATTGTGTACAATAAATGTACGGAATGTCTGGTTTTGTGGAGAAATTGAATATCCAAAATTTCGTAAATTCAACGAGAAATTGTGTACATTATATATGTGTGGAATGTCTGGATATGCGGAGAAATTGAAAATCTAGAACTGCGTAAATTCAACGGGAAATTGTGTACATTAAATGTATGGACTGTCTAGAATTGCAGATAAATTGAAAATCCAGAACGGAGTAAATTCATCGGGAAATTGTGTACATTAAATGTACGGAAAGTCTGGTTTAGGGGAGAAATTGAAAATTCAAAATTTCGTAAAGTCAGCTAGAATTGTGTACATTATATATGTACGGAACGTCTAGATTTGTAGAGAAATTGAAAACCTAGAACTGGGTAAATTCAACGGGAACTTGTGTACATTAAATGTACGGACTGTCTAGATTTGCAGATAAATTGAAAATCCCAAACGGAGTAAATTCATCGGGAAATTGTGTACATTAAATGTACTGAAAGTCTAGTTTTGCGGAGAAATTGAAAATTGAAAATTTCGTAAATTCAGCTAGAATTGTCTACATTATATATGTACGGAATGTCTAGATTTTCAGAGACATTGAAAATCTAGAACTGCGTAAATTCAACGGGAAATTGTTTACATTAAATGTACGGACTGTCTAGATTTGCAGATAAATTGAAAATCCGGAACTGAGTAAATTTATCGGAAAATTGTGTGCGTTAAATGTACAGAAAGTCTGGTTTTAAGGAGAAATTGAAAATCCATAAATTTCGTAAATTCAGCGGGAATTGTGTACATTATATATGTACGGAATATCTGGATTCACAGAGAAATTGAATATCTTGAAATATATAAATTCAACAGGAAATTATGAACATTATATGTACGGAATGTTTGGATTTACAGATAAATTGAAAATCCAGAACGGAGTAAATTCATCGGGAAATTGTGTACATTAAATGTACCGAAAGTCTGGTTTTGCGGAGAAATTGAAAGTTCAAAATTTCGTAAAGTCAGCTAGAATTGTGGACATTATATATGTACGGAACGTCTAGATTTGCAGAGAAATTGAAAATCTAGAACAGCGTAAATTCAACTGGAAATTGTGTACATTAAATGTACGGACTGTCTAGAATAGTAGATAAATTGAAAATCCAAAACGGAGTAAATTCATCGGGAAATTGTGTACATTAAATGTACGGAAAGTCTGGTTTTGCGGAGAAATTGAAAGTTCAAAATTTTGTAAAGTCAGCTAGAATTGTGGACATTATATATGTACGGAACGTCTAGATTTGCAGAGAATTTGAAAATCTAGAACTGCGTAAATTCAACTGGAAATTGTGTAAATTAAATGTACGGACTGTCTAGATTTGCAGATAAATTGAAAATCCGGAACTGAGTAAATTTATCGGAAAATTGTGTGCGTTAAATGTACAGAAAGTCTGGTTTTAAGGAGAAATTGAAAATCCAAAAATTTCATAAATTCAGCGGGAATTGTGTACATTATATATGTACGGAATATCTGGATTCACAGAGAAATTGAATATCTTGAAATATATAAAGTCAACAGGAAATTATGCACATTATATGTACGGAATGTTTGGATTTACAGATAAATTGAAAATCAAGAACATCGAAAATTGCAAGGGAAATTGTGTACAATAAATGTACGGAATGTCTGGTTTTGTGGAGAAATTGAATATCCAAAATTTCGTAAATTCCACGAGAAATTGTGTACATTATATATGTATGGAATATCTGGATATGCGGAGAAATTAAAAATCTAGAACTCCGTAAATTCAATGGAAAATTGTGTACATTAAATGTACGGACTGTCTAGATTTGCAGATAAATTGAAAATCCAGATGGAGTAAATTCATCGGGAAATTGTGTACATTAAATGTACGGAAAGTCTGGTTTTGCGGAGAAATTAAAAATTCAAAATTTCGTAAATTCAGCTAGAATTGTGTACATTATATATGTATGAAACGTCTAGATTTGCAGAGAAATAGAAAATCTAGAACTGCGTAAATTCAACGGGAAATTGTATACATTAAATGTACGGACTGTCTAGATTTGCAGATAAATTGAAAATCCGGAACTGAGTAAATTTATCGGGAAATTGTGTGCATTAAATGTACACAATGTCTGGTTTTAAGGAGAAAATGAAAATAAAAAATTTCGTAAATTCAGCGGGAATTGTGTACATTATATATGTACGGAATATCTAGATTCACAGAGAAATTGAATATCTTGAAATATATAAATTCAACGGGAAATTACGTACATTAAATATACGGAATGTTTGGATTTAAAGATCAATTGAAAATCCAAAATAGCGTAAATTCCACGAGAAATTGTGTACATTAAATGTACGGAATGTCTGGTTTTGTGGAGAAATTGAAGATCCAAAATTTCGTAAATTCAACGAGAAACTGTGTACATTATATATGTATGGAATGTCTTGATTTGCAGAGAAATTGAAAATCTAGAACTGCGTAAATTCAACTGGAAATTGTGTACATTAAATGTACGGACTGTCTAGAATTGTAGATAAATTGAAAATCCAGAACGGAATAAATTCATCGGGAAATTGTGTACATTAAATGTACGGAAAGTCTGGTTTTGCGGGGAAATTGAAAGTTCAAAATTTCGTAAAGTCAGCTAGAATTGTGGACATTATATATGTACGGAACGTCTAGATTTGCAGAGAAATTGAAAATCTAGATCTGCGTAAATTCAACTGGAAGTTGTGTACATTAAATGTACGGACTGTCTAGAATTGTAGATAAATTGAAAATCCAGAACGGAGTAAATTCATCGGGAAATTGTGTACATTAAATGTGCGGAAAGTCTGGTTTTGCGGAGAAACTGAAAGTTCAAAATTTCGTAAAGTCAGCTAGAATTGTGGACATTATATATGTACGGAACGACTAGATTTGCAGAGAATTTGAAAATCTAGAACTGCGTAAATTCAACTGGAAATTCTGTAAATTAAATGTACGGACTGTCTAGATTTGCAGATAAATTGAAAATCCGAAACTGAGTAAATTTATCGGAAAATTGTGTGCGTTAAATGTACAGAAAGTCTGGTTTTAAGGAGAAATTGAAAATCCAAAAATTTTGTAAATTCAGCGGGAATTGTGTACATTATATACGTACGGAATATCTGGATTCACAGAGAAATTGAATATCTTGAAATATATAAATTCAACAGGAAATTATGTACATTATATGTACGGAATGTTTGGATTTACAGATAAATTGAAAATCAAGAACATCGAAAATTGCACGGGAAATTGTGTACAATAAATGTACGGAATGTCTGGTTTTGTGGAGAAATTGAATATCCAAAATTTCGTAAATTCAACGAGAAATTGTGTACATTATATATGTATGGAATATCTGGATATGCGGAGAAATTAAAAATCTAGAACTCCGTAAATTCAATGGAAAATTGTGTACATTAAATGTACGGACTGTCTAGATTTGCAGATAAATTGAAAATCCAGTTGGAGTAAATTCATCGGGAAATTGTGTACATTAAATGTACGGAAAGTCTGGTTTTGCGGAGAAATTAAAAATTCAAAATTTCGTAAATTCAGCTAGAATTGTGTACATTATATATGTACGAAACGTCTAGATTTGCAGAGAAATAGAAAATCTAGAACTGCGTAAATTCAACGGGAAATTGTGTACATTAAATGTACGGACTGTCTAGATTTGCAGATAAATTGAAAATCCGGAACTGAGTAAATTTATCGGGAAATTGTGTGCATTAAATGTACACAATGTCTGGTTTTAAGGAGAAAATGAAAATCAAAAATTTCGTAAATTCAGCGGGAATTGTGTACATTATATATGTACGGAATATCTAGATTCACAGAGAAATTGAATATCTTGAAATATATAAATTCAACGGGAAATTATGTACATTATATGTACGGAATGTTTGGATTTAAAGATCAATTGAAAATCAAGAACAGCGAAAATTCCACGAGAAATTGTGTACAATAAATGTACGGAATGTCTGGCTTTGTGGAGAAATTGAATATCCAAAATTTCGTAAATTCAACGAGAAATTGTGTACATTATATATGTATGGAATGTCTGGATATGCGGAGAAATTGAAAATCTAGAATTGTGTAAATTCAACGGAAAATTGTGTACATTAAATGTACGGACTGTCAAGATTTGCAGATAAATTGGAAATCCAGAACAGAGTAAATTCATCGTGAAATTGGGTAAATTAAATGAACGGAAAGTCTGGTTAAACGGAGAAATTGAAAATCGAAAATTTCGTAAATTCAGCGGGAATTGTGTACACTATATATGTACGGAATATCTTGATTCGCAGAGAAATTGAATATCTTGAAATATATAAATTCAACTGGAAATTAGGTACATTATATGTACGGAATGTTTGGATTTGCAGATAAATTGAAAATCCAAAACAGCGTAAATTCCACGAGAAATTGTGTACATTAAATGTACGGAATGTCTGCTTTTGTGGAGAAATTGAACATCCAAAATTTCGTAAATTTAACGAGAAATTGTGTACGTTATATATGTATGGAATGTCTGGATATGCGGAAAAATTGAAAATCTAGAACTGCGTAAATTCTACGGGAAATTGTGTACATCAAATGTACGGACTGTCTAGATTTGCAGATAAATTTAAAATCCAGAACGTAGTAAATTCATCGGGAAATTGTGTACGTTAGATGTACGGACTGTCTAGATTTGCAAATAAATTGAAAATCCAGAACGAAGGAATTCATCGGGAAATTGTGTACATTAAATGTACGGAAAATCTGGTTTTGCGGAGAAATTGAAAATTCAAAATTTCGTAAATTCAGCTAGAATTGTGTACATTATATATGTACGGAATGTCTAGATTTGCATTGAAATTGAAAATCTAGAATTGCGTAAATTCAACGTGAAATTGTGTACATTAAATGTACGGACTGTCCAGATTTTCAGATAAATTGAAAATCCAGAACTGACTAAATTTATCGGGAAATTCTGTGTATTACATGTACAGAAAGGATGGTTTTACGGAGAAATTGAAAATCCAAAATTTCGTAAATTCAGCGGGAATTGTGTACATTATATATGTACGGAATATCCTAATTCGCAGAGAAATTGAGTATCTTGAAATATATAAATTCAACAGGAAATTAGGTACAATATATGTACGGAATGTTTGGATTTGCAGATAAAATGAAAATCCAAAACAGCGTAAATTCCACGAGAAATTGTGTACATTAAATGTGCGGAATGTCT
Source organism: Quercus alba (assembly GCA_036321655.1). Taxonomy (NCBI): domain Eukaryota; kingdom Viridiplantae; phylum Streptophyta; class Magnoliopsida; order Fagales; family Fagaceae; genus Quercus; species Quercus alba. The sequence goes on from CM070301.1 coordinate 52,949,547, forward strand.
GGTTTTGTGGAGAAATTGAAGATCCAAAATTTCGTAAATTCAACGAGAAATTGTGTACATTATATATGTATGGAATGTATGGATATTCAGAGAAATTGAAAATCTAGAACTGCGTAAATTCAACGGGAAATTGTGTACATTAAATGCACGGACTGTCTAGATTTGCTGATAAATTGAAAATCCAGAACGGAGTAAATTCATCGGGAAATTGTGTACATTAAATGTACGGAAAGTCTGGTTTTGCGGAGAAATTGAAAATTGAAAATTTCGTAAATTTAGCTAGAATTGTGTACATTATATATGTACGGAATGTCTAGATTTGCAGAGAAATTGAAAATCTAGAACTGCGTAAATTCAACGGGAAATTGTGTACAATAAATGTACGGACTGTCTAGATTTGCAGATAAATTGAAAATCCAGAACTGAGTAAATTTATCGGGAAATTCTGTGTATTACATATACAAAAAGTCTGGTTTTAAGGAGAAATTTAAAATCCAAAATTTCGTAAATTCAGCGGGAATTGTGTGCATTATATATGTACGGAATATCTGGATTCGCAGAGAAATTGAATATCTTGAAATATATAAATTCAATGGGAAATTATGTACATTATATGTACGGAATGTTTGGATTTGCAGATAAATTGAAAATCCAAAACAGCGTAAATTCCACGAGAAATTATGTACATTAAATGTACGGAATGTCTGGTTTTGTGGAGAAATTGAACATCCAAAATTTCGTGAATTCAACGAGAAATTGTGTACGTTATATATGTATGGAATGTCTGGATATGCAGAATAATTGAAAATCTAGAACTGCATAAATTCTACGCAAAATTGTGTACATTAAATGTACGGACTGTCTAGATTTGCAGATAAATTTAAAATCCAGAACGGAGTAAATTCATCGGGAAGTTGTGTACATTAGACGTACGGACTGTCTAGATTTGCAAATAAATTGAAAATCCAGAACGGAGAAAATTCATCGGGAAATTGTGTACATTAAATGTACGAAAAGTCTGGTTTTGCGGAGAAATTGAAAATTCAAAATTTCGTAAATTCAGCTAGAATTGTGTACATTATATATGTACGGAATGTCTAGATTTGCATAGAAATTGAAAATCTAGAACTGCGTAAATTCAATGGGAAATTGTGTACATTAAATGTACGGACTGTCTAGATTCGCAGATAAATTGAAAATCCAGAACTGAGTAAATTTATCGGGAAATTCTGTGTATTACATGTACAGAAAGTCTGGTTTTTCGGAGAAATTAAAAATCTAAAATTTCGTCAATTCAACGGGAATTGTGTACATTATATATGTACGGAATATCCGGATTCGCAGAGAAATTGAATATATTGAGATATATAAATTCAACGGGAAATTATGTACATTAAATATACGGAATGTTTGGATTTGCAGATAAATTGAAAATTCAAAACAGCGTAAATTCCACGAGAAGTTGTGTACATTAAATGTACGGAATGTCTGGTTTTGTGGAGAAATTGAAAATTCAAAATTTCGTAAAGTCAGCTAGAATTGTGTACAATATATATGTACGGAATGTCTAGATTTGTAGAGAAATTGAAAACCTAGAACTGCGTAAATTCAACGGGAAATTGTGTACATTAAATGTACGGACTGACTAGATTTGCAGATAAATTGAAAATCCAGAACGGTGTAAATTCATCGGGAAATTGTATACATTAAATGTACTGAAAGTCTAGTTTTGCGGAGAAATTGAAAATTCAAAATTTCGTAAAGTCAGCTAGAATTGTCTACATTATATATGTACGGAATGTCTAGATTTTCAGAGAAATTGAAAATCTAGAACTGCGTAAATTCAACGGGAAATTGTTTACATTAAATGTACGGACTGTCTAGATTTGCAGATAAATTGAAAATCCCGAACGGAGTAAATTCATCAGGAAATTGTGTACATTAAATGTACGGAATGTCTGGTTTTGTGGAGAAATTGAATATCCAAAATTTCCTACATTCAACGAGATATTGTGTACATTATATATGTATGGAATGTCTGGATATGCGGAGAAATTGAAAACCTAGAACTGCGTAAATTCAACAGGAAATTGTGTACATTAAATGTACGGACTGTCAAGATTTACAGATAAATTGAAAATCCCGAACGGAGTAAATTCATCGGGAAATTGTGTAAATTAAATGTGCGGAAAGTCTAGTTTTACGAAGAAATTGAATTTCCAAAATTTCGTAAATTCAGCGGGAATTGTGTACATTATATATGTACGGAATATCTTGATTCGCAGAGAAATTGAATATCTTGAAATATATAAATTCAACAGGAAATTAGGTACATTATATGTACGGAATGTTTGGATTTGCAGATAAATTGAAAATCCAAAACAGCGTAAATTCCAGGAGAAATTATGTACATTAAATGTACGGAATGTCTGGTTTTGTGGAGAAATTGAAGATCCAAAATTTCGTAAATCCAACGAGAAATTGTGTACTTTATATATGTATGGAATGTCTGGATATGCGGAGAAATTGAAAAGCCAGAACTGCGTAAATTCAACGGGAAATTGTGTACGTTAAATGTACGGACTGTCTAGATTTGCAGATAAATTGAAAATCCAGAACGGAGTGAATTCATCGGGAAATTGTGTACATTAAATGTACGGAAAGTCTGGTTTTGCGGAGAAATTGAAAATTCAAAATTTCGTAAATTCAACTTGAATTGTGTACATTATATATGTACGGAATATCTGGATTCACGGAGAAATTGAATGTCTTGAAATATATAAAGTCAACGGGAAATTATGTACATTATATGAACGGAATGTTTGGATTTACAGATGAATTGAAAATCCAGAACAGCAAAAATTCCAGGGGAAATTGTGTGCAATAAATGTACGGAATGTCTAGTTTTGTGGAGAAATTGAATATCCAAAATTTCGTAAATTCAACGAGAAATTGTGTACATTATATATGTGTGGAATGTCTGGATATGCGGAGAAATTGAAAATCTAGAACTGCGTAAATTCAACGGGAAATTGTGTACATTAAATGTATGGACTGTCTAGAATTGCAGATAAATTGAAAATCCAGAACGGAGTAAATTCATCGGGAAATTGTGTACATTAAATGTACGGAAAGTTTGGTTTTGGGGAGAAATTGAAAATTCAAAATTTCGTAAAGTCAGCTAGAATTGTGTACATTATATATGTACGGAATGTCTAGATTTTTAGAGAAATTGAAAACCTAGAACTGGGTAAATTCAACGGGAACTTGTGTACATTAAATGTACGAACTGTCTAGATTTGCAGATAAATTGAAAATCCCGAACGGAGTAAATTCATCGAGAAATTGTGTACATTAAATGTACTGAAAGTCTAGTTTTGCGGAGAAATTGAAAATTGAAAATTTCGTAAATTCAGCTAGAATTGTCTACATTATATATGTACGGAATGTCTACATTTTCAGAGAAATTGAAAATCTAGAACTGCGTAAATTCAACGGGAAATTGTTTACATTAAATGTACGGACTGTCTAGATTTGCAGATAAATTGAAAATCCAGAACGGAGTAAATTCATCAGGAAATTGTGTACATTAAATGTACGAAATGTCTGGTTTTGTGGAGAAATTGAATATTTAAAATTTCCTACATTCAACGAGATATTGTGTACATTATATATGTATGGAATGTCTGGATATGCGGAGAAATTGAAAACCTAGAACTGCGTAAATTCAACGGGAAATAGTGTACATTAAATGTACGGACTGTCAAGATTTACAGATAAATTGAAAATCCAGAACGGAGTAAATTCATCGGGAAATTGTGTACGTTAGATGTACGGACTGTCTAGATTTGCAAATAAATTGAAAATCCAGAACGGAGAAAATTCATCGGGAAATTGTGTACATTAAATGTACGGAAAATCTGGTTTTGCGGAGAAATTGAAAATTCAAAATTTCGTAAATTCATCTAGAATTGTGTACATTATATATGTACGGAATGTCTAGATTTGCATTGAAATTGAAAATCTAGAACTGCGTAAATTCAACGGGAAATTGTGTACATTAAATGTACGGACTGTCCAGATTTTCAGATAAATTGAAAATCCAGAACTGACTAAATTTATCGGGAAATTCAGTGTATTACATGTACAGAAAGTCTGGTTTTACGGAGAAATTGAAAATCCAAAATTTCGTAAATTCAGCGGGAATTGTGTACATTATATATGTACGGAATATCTTGATTCGCAGAGAAATTGAATATCTTGAAATATATAAATTCAACAGGAAATTAGGTACATTATATGTACGGAATGTTTGGATTTGCAGATAAATTGAAAATCGAAAACAGCGTAAATTCCAGGAGAAATTATGTACATTAAATGTACGGAATGTCTGGTTTTGTGGAGAAATTAAAGATCCAAAATTTTGTAAATCCAACGAGAAATTGTGTACTTTATATATGTATGGAATGTCTGGATATGCGGAGAAATTGAAAATCTAGAACTGCGTAAATTCAACGGGAAATTGTGTACGTTAAATGTACGGACTGTCTAGATTTGCAGATAAATTGAAAATCCAGAACGGAGTGAATTCATCGGGAAATTGTGTACATTAAATGTACGGAAAGTCTGGTTTTGCGGAGAAATTGAAAATTCAAAATTTCGTAAATTCAGCTTGAATTGTGTACATTATATACGTACGGAATATCTGGATTCACAGAGAAATTGAATATCTTGAAATATATAAAGGCAACGGGAAATTATGTACATTATATGAACGGAATGTTTGGATTTACAGATCAATTGAAAATCCAGAACAGCAAAAATTCCAGGGGAAATTGTGTGCAATAAATCTACGGAATGTCTGGTTTTGTGGAGAAATTGAATATCCAAAATTTCGTAAATTCAACGAGAAATTGTGTACATTATATATGTGTGGAATGTCTGGATATGCGGAGAAATTGAAAATCTAGAACTGCGTAAATTCAACGGGAAATTGTGTACATTAAATGTATGGACTGTCTAGAATTGCAGATAAATTGAAAATCCAGAACGGAGTAAATTCATCGGGAAATTGTGTACATTAAATGTACGGAAGGTCTGGTTTTGGGGAGAAATTGAAAATTCAAAATTTCGTAAAGTCAGCTAGAATTGTGTACATTATATATGTACGGAATGTCTAGATTTTTAGAGAAATTGAAAACCTAGAACTGGGTAAATTCAACGGGAACTTGTGTACATTAAATGTACGGACTGTCTAGATTTGCAAATAAATTGAAAATCCCGAACGGAATAAATTCATCGGGAAATTGTGTACGTTAAATGTACTGAAAGTCTAGTTTTGCGGAGAAATTGAAAATTGAAAATTTCGTAAATTCAGCTAGAATTGTCTGCATTATATATGTACGGAATGTCTAGATTTTCAGAGAAATTGAAAATCTAGAACGGCGTAAATTCAACGGGAAATTGTTTACATTAAATGTACGGACTGTCTAGATTTGCAGATAAATTGAAAATCCAGAACGGAGTAAATTCATCTGGAAATTGTGTACATTAAATGTACGGAATGTCTGGTTTTGTGGAGAAATTGAATATCCAAAATTTCCTACATTCAACGAGATATTGTGTACATTATATACGTATGGAATGTCTGGATATGCGGAGAAATTGAAAACCTAGAACTGCGTAAATTCAACGGGAAATAGTGTACATTAAATGTACGGACTGTCAAGATTTGCAGATAAATTGAAGATCCAGAACGGAGTAAATTCATCGGGAAATTGTGTACGTTAGATGTACGGACTGTCTAGATTTGCAAATAAATTAAAAATCCAGAACGGAGAAAATTCATCGGGAAATTGTGTACATTAAATGTACGGAAAATCTGGTTTTGCGGAGAAATTGAAAATTCAAAATTTCGTAAATTCATCTAGAGTTGTGTACATTATATATGTACGGAATGTCTAGATTTGCATTGAAATTGAAAATCCAGAACTGCGTAAATTCAACGGGAAATTGTGTACATTAAATGTACGGACTGTCCAGATTTTCAGATAAATTGAAAATCCAGAACTGACTAAATTTATCGGGAAATTCAGTGTATTACATGTACAGAAAGTCTGGTTTTACGGAGAAATTGAAAATCCAAAATTTCGTAAATTCAGCGGGAATTGTGTACATTATATATGTACGGAATATCTGAATTCGCAGAGAAATTGAATATCTTGAGATATATAAATTCAACGGGAAATTATGCACATTAAATATACGGAATGTTTTGATTTGTAGATAAATTGAAAATCCAAAGCAGCAAAAATTCCACGAGAAATTGTGTATATTAAACGTACGGAATGTCTGGTTTTGTGGAGAAATTGAAGATCCAAAATTTCGTCAATTCAACGAGAAATTGTGTACATTATATATGTATGGAATGTCTAGATTTGCAGAAAAATTGAAAATCTAGAACTGTGTAAATTCAACTGGAAATTGTGTAAATTAATTGTACGGACTGTCTAGAATTGTAGATAAATTAAAAATCCAGAACGGTGTAAATTCATCGGGAAATTGTGTACATTAAATGTACGGAAAGTCTGGTTTTGCGGAGAAACTGAAAGTTCAAAATTTCGTAAAGTCAGCTAGAATTGTGTACATTATATATGTACGGAACGTCTAGATTTGCAGAGAAATTGAAAATCTAGAACTGCGTAAATTCAACTGGAAATTGTGTAAGTTAAATGTACGGACTGTCTAGATTTGCAGATAAATTGGAAATCCGGAACTGAGTAAATTTATCGTAAAATTGTGTGCATTAAATGTACAGAATGTCTGGTTTCAAGGAGAAATTGAAAATCAAAAATTTTGTAAATTCAGCGGGAATTGTGTACATTATATATGTACGGAATATCTGGATTCACAGAGAAATTGAATATCTTGAAATATATAAATTGTACGGGAAATTATGTACATTATATGTACGGAATGTTTGGATTTACAGATAAATTGAAAATCAAGAACAGCGAAAATTCCACGGGAAATTGTGTACAATAAATGTACGGAATGTCTGGTTTTGTGGAGAAATTGAATATCCAAAATTTCGTAAATTCAACGAGAAATTGTGTACATTATATATGTATGGAATGTTTGGATATGCGGAGAAATTGAAAATCTAGAACTGCGTAAATTCAACGGGAAATTGTGTACATTAAATGTATGGACTGTCTAGAATTGCAGATAAATTGAAAGTCCAGAACGGAGTAAATTCATCGGGAAATTGTGTACATTAAATGTACGGAAAGTCTGGTTTTAGGGAGAAATTGAAAATTCAATATTTCGTAAAGTCAGCTAGAATTGTGTACATTATATATGTACGGAATGTCCAGATTTGTAGAGAAATTGAAAATCTAGAACTGCGTAAATTCAACGGGAAATTGTGTACATTAAATGTACGGACTGTCTAGATTTACAGATAAATTGAAAATCCAGAACGGAGTAAATTCATCGGAAAATTGTGTACATTAAATGTACTGAAAGTCTAGTTTTGCGGAGAAATTGAAAATTCAAAATTTCGTAAATTCAGCTAGAATTGCCTACATTATATATGTACGGAATGTCTAGATTTTCAGAGAAATTGAAAATCTAGAACTGCGTAAATTCAACGGGAAATTGTTTACATTAAATGTACGGACTGTCTCGATTTGCAAATAAATTGAAAATCCAGAACTGAGTAAATTTATTGGGAAATTCTGTGCATTAAATGTACGGAAAGTCTGGTTTTCAGGAGAAATTGAAAATCCAAAATTTCGTAAATTCAGCGGGAATTGTGTACATTATGTATGTACGGAATATCTGGATTCGCAGTGAAATTGAATATCTTGAAATATATAAATTCAACGGGAAATTATGTACATTATATGTACGGAATGTTTGGATTTGCAGATAAATTTAAAATCCAAAACAGCGTAAATTCCACGAGCAATTGTGTAAATTAAATGTACGGAATGTCTGGTTTTGTGGAGAAATTGAAGATCCAAAATTTCGTTCATTCAACGAGATATTGTGTAGATTATATATGTATGGAATGTCTGGATATGCGGAGAAATTGAAAACCTAGAACTGCGTAAATTCAACGGGAAATTGTGTACATTAAATGTACGGACTGTCAAGATTTGCAGATAAATTGAAAATCTAGAACGGAGTAAATTCATCCGGAAATTGTGTAAATTAAATGTACGGAAAGTCTGGTTTTACGAAGAAATTAAAAATCCAAAATTTCGTAAATTCAGCGGGAATTGTGTACATTATATATGTACGGAATATCTTGATTCGCAGAGAAATTGAATATCTTTAAATATATAAATTCAAAGGGAAATTAGGTACATTATATGTACGGAATGTTTGGATTTGCAGATAAATTGAAAATCCAAAACAGCGTAAATTCCACGAGAAATTGTGTACATTAAATGTACCGAATGTCTGGTTTTGTGGAGAAATTGAAGATCCAAAATTTTGTAAATTCAACGGGAAATTGTGTACATTATATATGTATGGAATGTCTGGATATGCGGAGAAATTGAAAATTTAGAACTGCGTAAATTCAACGGGAAATTGTGTACATTAAATGTACGGACTGTCTAGATTTGCAGATAAATTGAAAATCCAGAACGGAGTGAATTCATCGGGAAATTGTGTACATTAAATGTACGGAAAGTCTGGTTTTGCGGAGAAATTGAAAATTCAAAATTTCGTAAATTCAGCTAGAATTGTGTACATTATATATGTACGGAATGTCTAGATTTGTAGAGAAATTGAAAATCTAGAACTACGTAAATTCAACGGGAAATTGTGTACATTAAATGTACGGACTGTCTAGATTTGCAGATAAATTGAAAATCCTGAACGGAGTAAATTCATCGGGAAATTGTGTACATTAAATGTATTGAAAATCTAGTTTTGTGGAGAAATTGAAAACTCAAAATTTCGTAAATTCAGCTAGAATTGTGTACATTATATATGTACGGAATGTCTAGATTTGCAGAGAAATTGAAAATCTTGAACTGCGTAAATTCAACGGGAAATTGTTTACATTAAATGAACGGACTGTCTAGATTTGCAAATAAATTGAAAATCCAGAACTGAGTAAATTTATTGGGAAATTCTGTGCATTAAATGTACGGAAAGTCTGGTTTTCAGGAGAAATTGAAAATCCAAAATTTCGTAAATTCAACGGGAATTGTGTACATTATGTATGTACGGAATATCTGGATTCGCAGAGAAATTGAATATCTTGAAATATATAAATTCAATGGGAAATTATGTACATTATATGTACGGAATGTTTGGATTTGCAGATAAATTTAAAATCCAAAACAGCGTAAATTCCACGAGAAATTGTGTAAATTAAATGTACGGAATGTCTGGTTTTGTGGAGAAATTGAAGATCCAAAATTTCGTAAATTCAACGAGAAATTGTGTACATTATATATGTATGGAACGTCTGGATATGCGGAGAAATTGAAAATCTAGAACTGCGTAAATTCAACGGGAAATTGTGTACATTATATGTACGGACTGTCTAGATTTGCAGATAAATTGAAATCCAGAACGGAGTAAATTCATCCGGAAATTGTGTACATTAAATGTACTGAAAGTCTAGTTTTGTGGAGAAATTGAAAATTCAAAATTTCGTAAATTCAGCTAGAATTGTGTACATTATAAATGTACGGAATGTCTAGATTTTCAGAGAAATTGAAAATCTAGAACTGCGTAAATTCAACGAGAAATTGTTTACATTAAATGTACGGACTGTCTAGATTTGCAAATAAATTGAAATTCCAGAACTGAGTACATTATATATGTATGGAATGTCTGGATATGCGGAGAAATTGAAAACCTTGAACTGCGTAAATTCAACGGGAAATTGTGGACATTAAATGTACGGACTGTCAAGATTTGCAGATAAATTGAAAATCTGGAACGGAGTAAATTCATCGGGAAATTGTGTAAATTAAATGTACGGAAAGCCTGGTTTTACGGAGAAATTAAAAATCGAAAATTTCGTAAATTCAGCGGGAATTGTGTACATTATATATGTACGGAATATCTTGATTCGCAGAGAAATTAAATATCTTTAAATATATAAATTCAAAGGAAAATTAGGTACATTATATGTACGGAATGTTTGGATTTGGAGATAAATTGAAAATCCAAAACAGCGTAAATTCCACGAAAAATTGTGTACATTAAATCTACGGAATGTTTGGTTTTGTGGGGAAATTGAAGATCCAAAATTTCGTAAATTCAACGGGAAATTGTGTACATTATATATATATGGAATGTCTGGATATGCGGAGAAATTCAAAATCTAGAACTGCATAAATTCAACGGGAAATTGTGTACATTAAATGTACGGACCGTCCAGATTTGCAGATAAATTGAAAATCCAGAACGGAGTGAATTCATCGGGAAATTGTGTACATTAAATGTACAGAAAGTCTGGTTTTGCGGAGAAATTGAAAATTCAAAATTTCGTAAATTCAGCTAGAATTGTGTACATTATATATGTACGGAATGTCTAGATTTGTTGAGAAATTGAAAATCTAGAACTGCGCAAATTCAACGGGAAATTGTGTACATTAAATGTACGGACCGTCAAGATTTGCATATAAATTGAAAATCCAGAACGGAGTGAATTCATCGGGAAATTGTGTACATTAAATGTACAGAAAGTCTGGTTTTGCGGAGAAATTGAAAATCGAAAATTTCGTAAATTCAGCTAGAATTGTGTACATTATATATGTACGGAATGTCTAGATTTGTAGAGAAATTGAAAATCTAGAACTGCGCAAATTCAACGGGAAATTGGGTACATTAAATGTACGGACTGTCTAGATTTGCAGATAAATTGAAAATCCAGAACGGAGTAAATTCATCGGGAAATTGTGTACATTAAATGTACTGAAAGTCTAGTTTTGTGGAGAAATTGAAAATTCAAAATTTCGTAAATTCAGCTAGAATTGTGTACATTATATATGTACGGAATGTCTAGATTTCCAGAGAAATTGAAAATCTAGAACTGCGTAAATTCAACGGGAAATTGTTTACAATAAATGTACGGACTGTCTAGATTTGCAAATAAATTGAAAGTCCAGAACTGAGTAAATTTATCAGGAAATTCTGTGCATTAAATGTACGGAAAGTCTGGTTTTCAGGAGAAATTGAAAATCCAAAATTTCGTAAATTCATCGGGAATTGTGTACATTATGCACGTACGGAATATCTGGATTCGCAGAGAAATTGAATATCTTGTAATATAAAAATTCAACAGGAAATTTTGTACATTATATGTACGGAATGTCTGGATTTGCAGATAAATTTAAAATCCAAAACAGCGTAAATTCCCCGAGAAATTGTGTACATTAAATGTACGGAATGTCTGGTTTTGTGGAGAAATTGAAGATCCAAAATTTCGTAAATTCAACGAGAAATTGTGTACATTATATATGTATGGAACGTCTGGATATGCGGAGAAATTGAAAATCTAGAACTGCGTAAATTCAACGGGAAATTGTGTACATTAAATGTACGGACTGTCAAGATTTGCAGATAAATTGAAAATCCAGAGCGGAGTAAATTCATCGTGAAATTGTGTAAATTAAATGTACGGAAAGCCTGGTTTTACGGAGAAATTAAATGTACGGAAAGTCTGGTTTTACGGAGAAATTGAAAATCCAAAATTTCATAAATTCAGCGGGAATTGTGTACATTATATATGTACGGAATATCTTGATTCGCAGAGAAATTGAATATCATGAAATAGATAAATTCAACGGGAAATTAGGTGCATTATATGTACGGAATGTTTGGATTTGCAGATAAATTGAAAATCCAAAATAGCGTAAATTCCACGAGAAATTGTGTACATTAAATGTACGGAATGTCTGGTTTTGTGGAGAAATTGAAGATCCAAAATTTCGTAAATTCAACGAGAAATTGTGTACATTATATATGTATGGAATGTCTATATATGCGGAGAAATTGAAAATCTAGAACTGCGTAAATTCAACGTGAAATTGTTTACATTAAATGTACGGACTATCTAGATTTGCAGATAAATTGAAAATCCGGAACTGAGTAAATTTATCGTGAAATTGTGTGCATTAAATGTACACAATGTCTGGTTTTAAGGAGAAAATGAAAATCAAAAATTTCGTAAATTCAGCGGGAATTGTGTACATTATATATGTACGGAATATCTAGATTCACTGAGAAATTGAATATCTTGAAATATATAAATTCAACGGGAAATTATGTATGTTATATTTACGGAATGTTTGGATTTAAAGATCAATTGAAAATCAAGAACAGCGAAAATTCCACGAGAAATTGTGTAGAGTAAATGTACGGAACGTCTGGTTTTGTGAAGAAATTGAATATCCAAAATTTCGTAAATTCAACTAGAAATTGTGTACATTATATATGTATGGAATATCTGGATATGCGGAGAAATTGAAAATCTAGAATTGTGTAAATTCAACGGAAAATTGTGTACATTAAATGTACGGACTGTCAAGATTTGCAGATAAATTGGAAATCCAGAACAGAGTAAATTCATCGTGAAATTGTGTAAATTAAATGTACGGAAAGTCTGGTTAAACGGAGAAATTAAAAATCCAAAATTTCGTAAATTCGGCGGGAATTGTGTACACTATATATGTACGGAATATCTTGATTCGCAGAGAAATTGAATATCTTGAAATATATAAATTCAACTGGAAATTAGGTACATTATATGTACGGAATGTTTGGATTTGTAGATAAATTGAAAATCCAAAACAGCGTAAATTCCACGAGAAATTGTGTACATTAAATGTACGGAATGTCTGGTTTTGTGGAGAAATTGAAGATCCAAAATTTCGTAAATTCAACGAGAAATTGTGTACATTATATATGTATGGAATGTCTGGATATGCGGAGCAATTGAAAATCTAGAACTGCGTAAATTCAACGGGAAATTGTGTACATTAAATGTACGGACTGTCTAGAATTGCAGATAAATTGAAAATCTAGAACGGAGTAAATTCATCGGGAAATTGTGTACATTAAATGTACGGAAACTCTGGTTTTGGGGAGAAATTGAAAATTCAAAATTTCGTAAAGTCAGCTAGAATTGTGTACATTATATATGTACGGAATGTCTAGATTTGTAGAGAAATTGAAAACCTAGAACTGCGTAAATTCAACGGAAAATTGTGTACATTAAATGTACGGACTGTCTAGATTTGCAGATAAATTGAAAATCCAGAACGGAGTAAATTCATCGGGAAATTGTGTACATTAAATGTACTGAAAGTCTAGTTTTGTGGAGAAATCGAAAATTCAAAATTTCGTAAATTCAGCTAGAATTGTCTACATTATATATGTACGGAATGTCTAGATTTTCAGAGAAATTGAAAATCTAGAACTGCGTAAATTCAACGGGAAATTGTTTACATTAAATGTATGGACTGTCTAGATTTGCAGATAAATTGAAAATCCAGAAATGAGTAAATTCATCAGTAATTTGTGTACATTAAATGTACGGAATGTCTGGTTTTGTGGAGAAATTGAATATCCAAAATTTCTTACATTCAACGAGATATTGTGTACATTATATATGTATGGAATGTCTGGATATGCAGAGAAATTGAAAACCTAGAACTGCGTAAATTCAACGGGAAATTGTGTACATTAAATGTACGGACTGTCAAGATTTGCAGATAAATTGAAAATCCCGAACGGAGTAAATTCATCGGGAAATTGTGTAAATTAAATGTGCGGAAAGTCTAGTTTTACGAAGGAATTGAATATCCAAAATTTCGTAAATTCAGCGGGAATTGTGTACATTATATATGTACGGAATATCTTGATTCGCAGAGAAATTGAATATCTTGAAATATATAAATTCAACAGGAAATTAGGTACATTATATGTACGGAATGTTTGGATTTGCAGATAAATTGAAAATCCAAAACAGCGTAAATTCCAGGAGAAATTATGTACATTAAATGTACGGAATGTCTGGTTTTGTGGAGAAATTGAAGATCCAAAATTTCGTAAATTCAATGAGAAATTGTGTACTTTATATATGTATGGAATGTCTGGATATGCGGAGAAATTGAAAATCTAGAACTGCGTAAATTCAACGGGAAATTGTGTACGTTAAATGTACGGACTGTCTAAATTTGCAGATAAATTGAAAATCCAGAACGGAGTGAATTCATCGGGAAATTGTGTACATTAAATGTACGGAAAGTCTGGTTTTGCGGAGAAATTGAAAATTCAAAATTTCGTAAATTTAGCTTGAATTGTGTACATTATATATGTACGGAATATCTGGATTCACATAGAAATTGAATATCTTGAAATATATAAAGTCAACGGGAAATTATGTACATTATATGAACGGAATGTTTGGATTTACAGATCAATTGAAAATCCAGAACAGCGAAAATTCCAGGGGAAATTGTGTACAATAAATGCACGGAATGTCTGGTTTTACGGAGAAATTGAATATCCAAAATTTCGTAAATTCAACGAGAAATTGTGTACATTATATATGTGTGGAATGTCTGGATATGCGGAGAAATTGAAAATCTAGAACTGCGTAAATTCAACGGGAAATTGTGTACATTAAATGTATGGACTGTCTAGAATTGCAGATAAATTGAAAATCCAGAACGGAGTAAATTCATCGGGAAATTGTGTACATTAAATGTACGGAAAGTCTGGTTTTGGGGAGAAATTGAAAATTCAAAATTTCGTAAAGTCAGCTAGAATTGTGTACGTTATATATGTACGGAATGTCTAGATTTGTAGAGAAATTGAAAACCTAGAACTGGGTAAATTCAACGGGAACTTGTGTACATTAAATGTACGGACTGTCTAGATTTGCAGATAAATTGAAAATCCAGAATGGAGTAAATTCTTCGGGAAATTGTGTACATTAAATGTACTGAAAGTCTAGTTTTGCGGAGAAATTGAAAATTGAAAATTTCGTAAATTCAGCGAGAATTGTCTACATTATATATGTACGGAATGTCTAGATTTTCAGAGAAATTGAAAATCTAGAACTGCGTAAATTCAACGGGAAATTGTTTACATTAAATGTACGGACTGTCTAGATTTGCAAATAAATTGAAAGTCCAGAACTGAGTAAATTTATCAGGAAATTCTGTGCATTAAATGTACGGAAAGTCTGGTTTTCAGGAGAAATTGAAAATCCAAAATTTCGTAAATTCATCGGGAATTGTGTACATTATGTACGTACGGAATATCTGGATTCGCAGAGAAATTGAATATCTTGTAATATAAAAATTCAACAGGAAATTTTGTACATTATATGTACGGAATGTCTGGATTTGCAGATAAATTTAAAATCCAAAACAGCATAAATTCCCCGAGAAATTGTGTACATTAAATGTACGGAATGTCTGGTTTTGTGGAGAAATTGAAGATCCAAAATTTCGTAAATTCAACGAGAAATTGTGTACATTATATATGTATGGAACGTCTGGATATGCGGAGAAATTGAAAATCTAGAACTGCGTAAATTCAACGGGAAATTGTGTACATTAAATGTACGGACTGTCAAGATTTGCAGATAAATTGAAAATCCAGAGCGGAGTAAATTCATCGTGAAATTGTGTAAATTAAATGTACGGAAAGTCTGGTTTTATGGAGAAATTGAAAATCCAAAATTTCATAAATTCAGCGGGAATTGTGTACATTATATATGTACGGAATATCTTGATTCGCAGAGAAATTGAATATCATGAAATAGATAAATTCAACGGGAAATTAGGTACATTATATGTACGGAATGTTTAGATTTGCAGATAAATTGAAAATCCAAAACAGCGTAAATTCCACGAGAAATTGTGTACATTAAATGTACGGAATGTCTGGTTTTGTGGAGAAATTGAAGATCCAAAATTTCGTAAATTCAACGAGAAATTGTGTATGTTATATATGTATGGAATGTCTATATATGCGGAGAAATTGAAAATCTAGAACTGCGTAAATTCAACGTGAAATTGTTTACATTAAATGTACGGACTGTCTAGATTTGCAGATAAATTGAAAATCCGGAACTGAGTAAATTTATCGTGAAATTGTGTGCATTAAATGTACACAATGTCTGGTTTTAAGGAGAAAATGAAAATCAAAAATTTCGTAAATTCAGCGGGAATTGTGTACATTATATATGTACGGAATATCTAGATTCACTGAGAAATTGAATATCTTGAAATATATAAATTCAACGGGAAATTATGTATGTTATATTTACGGAATGTTTGGATTTAAAGATCAATTGAAAATCAAGAACAGCGAAAATTCCACGAGAAATTGTGTAGAGTAAATGTACGGAACGTCTGGTTTTGTGAAGAAATTGAATATCCAAAATTTCGTAAATTCAACGAGAAATTGTGTACATTATATATGTATGGAATGTCTGGATATGCGGAGAAATTGAAAATCTAGAATTGTGTAAATTCAACGGAAAATTGTGTACATTAAATGTACGGACTGTCAAGATTTGCAGATAAATTGGAAATCCAGAACAGAGTAAATTCATCGTGAAATTGTGTAAATTAAATGTACGGAAAGTCTGGTTAAACGGAGAAATTAAAAATCCAAAATTTCGCAAATTCAGCGGGAATTGTGTACACTATATATGTACGGAATATCTTGATTCGCAAAGAAATTGAATATCTTGAAATATATAAATTCAACTGGAAATTAGGTACATTATATGTACGGAATGTTTGGATTTGCAGATAAATTGAAAATCCAAAACAGCGTAAATTCCACGAGAAATTGTGTACATTAAATGTACGGAATGTCTGGTTTTGTGGAGAAATTGAAGATCCAAAATTTCGTAAATTCAACGAGAAATTGTGTGCATTATATATGTATGGAATGTCTATATATGCGGAGAAATTGAAAATCTAGAACTGCGTAAATTCAACGTGAAATTGTTTACATTAAATGTACGGACTGTCTAGATTTGCAGATAAATTGAAAATCCGGAACTGAGTAAATTTATCGTGAAATTGTGTGCATTAAATGTACACAATGTCTGGTTTTAAGGAGAAAATGAAAATCAAAAATTTCGTAAATTCAGCGGGAATTGTGTACATTATATATGTACGGAATATCTAGATTCACTGAGAAATTGAATATCTTGAAATATATAAATTCAACGGGAAATTATGTATGTTATATTTACGGAATGTTTGGATTTTAAGATCAATTGAAAATCAAGAACAGCGAAAATTCCACGAGAAATTGTGTAGAGTAAATGTACGGAACGTCTGGTTTTGTGAAGAAATTGAATATCCAAAATTTCGTAAATTCAACGAGAAATTGTGTACATTATATATGTATGGAATGTCTGGATATGCGGAGAAATTGAAAATCTAGAATTGTGTAAATTCAACGGAAAATTGTGTACATTAAATGTACGGACTGTCAAGATTTGCAGATAAATTGGAAATCCAGAACAGAGTAAATTCATCGTGAAATTGTGTAAATTAAATGTACGGAAAGTCTGGTTAAACGGAGAAATTAAAAATCCAAAATTTCGTAAATTCGGCGGGAATTGTGTACACTATATATGTACGGAATATCTTGATTCGCAGAGAAATTGAATATCTTGAAATATATAAATTCAACTGGAAATTAGGTACATTATATGTACGGAATGTTTGGATTTGCAGATAAATTGAAAATCCAAAACAGCGTAAATTCCACGAGAAATTGTGTACATTAAATGTACGGAATGTCTGGTTTTGTGGAGAAATTGAAGATCCAAAATTTCGTAAATTCAACGAGAAATTGTGTACATTATATATGTATGGAATGTCTGGATATGCGGAGCAATTGAAAATCTAGAACTGCGTAAATTCAACGGGAAATTGTGTACATTAAATGTACGGACTGTCTAGAATTGCAGATAAATTGAAAATCTAGAACGGAGTAAATTCATCGGGAAATTGTGTACATTAAATGTACGGAAACTCTGGTTTTGGGGAGAAATTGAAAATTCAAAATTTCGTAAAGTCAGCTAGAATTGTGTACTTTATATATGTACGAAATGTCTAGATTTGTAGAGAAATTGAAAACCTAGAACTGCGTAAATTCAACGGAAAATTGTGTACATTAAATGTACGGACTGTCTATATTTGCAGATAAATTGAAAATCCAGAACGGAGTAAATTCATCGGGAAATTGTGTACATTAAATGTACTGAAAGTCTAGTTTTGTGGAGAAATCGAAAATTCAAAATTTCGTAAATTCAGCTAGAATTGTCTACATTATCTATGTACGGAATGTCTAGATTTTCAGAGAAATAGAAAATCTAGAACTGCGTAAATTCAACGGGAAATTGTTTACATTAAATGTCTGGACTGTCTAGATTTGCAGATAAATTGAAAATCCAGAACGGAGTAAATTCATCAGTAATTTGTGTACATTAAATGTACGGAATGTCTGGTTTTGTGGAGAAATTGAATATCCAAAATTTCCTACATTCAACGAGATATTGTGTACATTATATATGTATGGAATGTCTGGATATGCAGAGAAATTGAAAACCTAGAACTGCGTAAATTCAACGGGAAATTGTGTACATTAAATGTACGGACCGTCAAGATTTGCAGATAAATTGAAAATCCCGAACGGAGTAAATTCATCGGGAAATTGTGTAAATTAAATGTGCGGAAAGTCTAGTTTTACGAAGGAATTGAATATCCAAAATTTCGTAAATTCAGCGGGAATTGTGTACATTATATATGTACTGAATATCTTGATTCGCAGAGAAATTGAATATCTTGAAATATATAAATTCAACAGGAAATTAGGTACATTATATGTACGGAATGTTTGGATTTGCAGATAAATTGAAAATCCAAAACAGCGTAAATTCCAGGAGAAATTATGTACATTAAATGTACGGAATGTCTGGTTTTGTGGAGAAATTGAAGATCCAAAATTTCGTAAATTCAATGAGAAATTGTGTACTTTATATATGTATGGAATGTCTGGATATGCGGAGAAATTGAAAATCTAGAACTGCGTAAATTCAACGGGAAATTGTGTACGTTAAATGTACGGACTGTCTAAATTTGCAGATAAATTGAAAATCCAGAACGGAGTGAATTCATCGGGAAATTGTGTACATTAAATGTACGGAAAGTCT
Source organism: Quercus alba (assembly GCA_036321655.1). Lineage (NCBI taxonomy): Eukaryota > Viridiplantae > Streptophyta > Magnoliopsida > Fagales > Fagaceae > Quercus > Quercus alba. The sequence continues at coordinate 52,968,781 of CM070301.1, forward strand.
GGTTTTGCGGAGAAATTGAAAATTCAAAATTTCGTAAATTTAGCTTGAATTGTGTACATTATATATGTACGGAATATCTGGATTCACATAGAAATTGAATATCTTGAAATATATAAAGTCAACGGGAAATTATGTACATTATATGAACGGAATGTTTGGATTTACAGATCAATTGAAAATCCAGAACAGCGAAAATTCCAGGGGAAATTGTGTACAATAAATGTACGGAATGTCTGGTTTTGCGGAGAAATTGAATATCCAAAATTTCGTAAATTCAACGAGAAATTGTGTACATTATATATGTGTGGAATGTCTGGATATGCGGAGAAATTGAAAATCTAGAACTGCGTAAATTCAACGGGAAATTGTGTACATTAAATGTATGGACTGTCTAGAATTGCAGATAAATTGAAAATCCAGAACGGAGTAAATTCATCGGGAAATTGTGTACATTAAATGTACGGAAAGTCTGGTTTTGGGGAGAAATTGAAAATTCAAAATTTCGTAAAGTCAGCTAGAATTGTGTACATTATATATGTACGGAATGTCTAGATTTGTAGAGAAATTGAAAACCTAGAACTGGGTAAATTCAACGGGAACTTGTGTACATTAAATGTACGGACTGTCTAGATTTGCAGATAAATTGAAAATCCAGAATGGAGTAAATTCATCGGGAAATTGTGTACATTAAATGTACTGAAAGTCTAGTTTTGCGGAGAAATTGAAAATTGAAAATTTCGTAAATTCAGCGAGAATTGTCTACATTATATATGTACGGAATGTCTAGATTTTCAGAGAAATTGAAAATCTAGAACTGCGTAAATTCAACTGGAAATTTTTTACATTAAATGTACGGAGTGTCTAGATTTGCAGATAAATTGAAAATCCAGAACGGAGTAAATTCATCAGGAAATTGTGTACATTAAATGTACGGAATGTCTGGTTTTGTGGAGAAATTGAATATCCAAAATTTCCTACATTCAACGAGATATTGTGTACATTATATATGTATGGAATGTCTGGATATGCGGAGAAATTGAAAACCTAGAACTGCGTAAATTCAACGGGAAATTGTGTAAATTAAATGTACGGACTGTCAAGATTTGCAGATAAATTGAAAATCCAGAACGGAGTAAATTCATCGGGAAATTGTGTACGTTAGATGTACGGACTGTCTAGATTTGCAAATAAATTGAAAATCCAGAACGGAGAAAATTCATCGGGAAATTGTGTACATTAAATGTACGGAAAATCTGGTTTTGCGGAGAAATTGAAAATTCAAAATTTCGTAAATTCAGCTAGAATTGTGTACATTATATATATACGGAATGTCTAGATTTGCATTGAAATTGAAAATCTAGAACTGCGTAAATTCAACGGGAAATTGTGTACATTAAATGTACGGACTGTCCAGATTTTCAGATAAATTGAAAATCCAGAACTGACTAAATTTATCGGGAAATTCTGTGTATTACATGTACAGAAAGTCTGGTTTTACGGAGAAATTGAAAATCCAAAATTTCGTAAATTCAGCGGGAATTGTGTACATTATATATGTACGGAATATCTGAATTCGCCGAGAAATTGAATATCTTGAGATATATAAATTCAACGGGAAATTATGTACATTTAATATACGGAATGTTTGGATTTGTAGATAAATTGAAAATCCAAAACAGCGTAAATTCCACGAGAAATTGTGTATATTAAATGTACGGAACGTCTGGTTTTGTGGAGAAATTGAAGATCCAAAATTTCGTAAATTCAACGAGAAATTGTGTACATTATATATGTATGGAATGTCTAGATTTGCAGAAAAATTGAAAATCTAGAACTGTGTAAATTCAACTGGAAATTGTGTAAGTTAATTGTACGGACTGTCTAGAATTGTAGATAAATTGAAAATCCAGAACGGTGTAAATTCATCGAGAAATTGTGTACATTAAATGTACGGAAAGTCTGGTTTTGCGGAGAAACTGAAAGTTCAAAATTTCGTAAAGTCAGCTAGAATTGTGTACATTGTATATGTACGGAACGTCTAGATTTGCAGAGAAATTGAAAATCTAGAACTGCGTAAATTCAACTGGAAATTGTGTAAATTAAATGCACGGACTGTCTAGATTTGCAGATAAATTGAAAATCCGGAACTGAGTAAATTTATCGTAAAATTGTGTGCATTAAATGTACAGAATGTCTGGTTTTAAGGAGAAATTGAAAATCAAAAATTTTGTAAATTCAGCGGGAATTGTGTACATTATATATGTACGGAATATCTGGATTCACAGAGAAATTGAATATCTTGAAATATATAAATTCAACGGGAAATTATGTACATTATATGTACGGAATGTTTGGATTTACAGATAAATTGAAAATCAAGAACAGCGAAAATTCCACGGGAAATTGTGTACAATAAATGTACGGAATGTCTGGTTTTGTGGAGAAATTGAATATCCAAAATTTCGTAAATTCAACGAGAAATTGTGTACATTATATATGTATGGAATGTCTGGATATGCGGAGAAATTGAAAATCTAGAACTGCGTAAATTCAACGAGAAATTGTGTACATTAAATGTATGGACTGTCTAGAATTGCAGATAAATTGAAAATCTAGAACGGAGTAAATTCATCGGGAAATTGTGTACATTAAATGTACTAAAAGTCTAGTTTTACGGAGAAATTGAAAATTTAAAATTTCGTAAATTCTGCTAGAATTGCCTACATTATATATGTACGGAATGTCTAGATTTTCAGAGAAATTGAAAATCTAGAACTGCGTAAATTCAACGGGAAATTGTTCACGTTAAATGTACAGACTGTCTAGATTTGCAGATAAATTGAAAATCCAGAACGGAGTAAATTGATCAGGAAATTGTGTATATTAAATGTACGGAAAGTCTGGTTTTGTGCAGAAATTGAATATCCAAAATTTCTTACATTCAACGAGATATTGTGTACATTATATATGTATGGAATGTCTGGATATGCGGAGAAATTGAAAACCTAGAACTGCGTAAATTCATCGGGAAATTGTGTACATTAAATGTACGGACAGTCAAGATTTGCAGATAAATTGAAAATCCAGAACGGAGTAAATTCATCGGGAAATTGTGTAAATTAAATGTGCGGAAAGTCTAGTTTTACGGAGAAATTGAAAATACAAAATTTCGTAAATTCAGCTGGAATTGTGTACATTATATATGTACGGAATATCTTGATTCGCAGAGAAATTGAATATCTTGAAATATATAAATTCAACGGGAAATTACGTACATTATATGTACGGAATGTTTGGATTTGCAGATAAATTGAAAATCCAAAACTGCGTAAATTTCAAGAGAAATTATGTACATTAAATGTACGGAATGTCTGGTTTCGTGGAGAAATTGAAGATCCAAAATTTCGTAAATTCAACGAGAAATTGTGTACATTATATATGTATGGAATGTCTGGATATGCGGAGAAATTGAAAATCTAGAACTGCGTAAATTCAACGGGAAATTGTGTACGTTAAATGTACGGACTGTCTAGATTTGCAGATAAATTGAAAATCCAGAACGGAGTGAATTCATCGGGAAATTGTGTATATTAAATGTACGGAAAGTCTGGTTTTGCGGAGAAATTGAAAATTCAAAATTTCGTAAATTCAGCTTGAATTGTGTACATTATATATGTATGGAATGTCAAGATTTGTAGAGAAATTGAAAATCTAGAACTGCGTAAATTCAAAGGGAAATCGTGTACAGTAAATGTACAGACTGTCTAGATTTGAAGATAAATTGAAAATCCAGAACGGAGTAAATTCATCGGGAAATTGTGTACATTAAATGTACGGAAAGTCTGGTTTTGCGGAGAGATTGAAATTTCAAAATTTCGTAAAGTCAGCTAGAATTGTGTACATTATATATGTACGAAATGTCTAGATTTGTAGAGAAATCGGAAATCTAGAACTGCGTAAATTCAACGGGAAATTATGTACATTAAATGTACGGACTGTCTAGATTTGCAGATAAATTGAAAATCCAGAACGGAGTAAATTCATCGGGATATAGTGTACATTAAATGTACTGAAAGTCTAGTTTTGTGGAGAAATTGACAACTCAAAATTTCGTAAATTCAGCTAGAATTGTGTACATTATATATGTACGGAATGTCTAGATTTTCAGAGAAATTGAAAATCTAGAACTGCGTAAATTCAACGGGAAATTGTTTACATTAAATGTACGGACTGTCTAGATTTGCAAATAAATTGAAAATCCAGAACTGAGTAAATTTATCGGGAAATTCTGTACATTAAATGTACGGAAAGTCTGGTGTTAAGGAGAAATTGAAAATCCAAAATTTCGTAAATTCAGCGGGAATTGTGTACATTATATACGTATGGAATATCTGGATTCGCAGAGAAATTGAATATCTTGAAATATATAAATTCAACGGGAAATTATGTACATTATATGTACGGAATGTTTGGATTTGCAGATAAATTGATAATCCAGAACAGCGAAAATTCCACGGGAAATTGTGTACGATATATGTACGAAATGTCTGGTTTTGTGGATAAATTGAATATCCAAAATTTCATTCTTTCAACGAGATATTGTGTAGATTATATATGTATGGAATGTCTGGATATGCGAAGAAATTGAAAACCTAGAACTGCGTAAATTCAACGGGAAATTGTGTACATTAAATGTACGGACTGTCAAGATTTGCAGATAAATTGAAAAGCTAGAACGGAGTAAATTCATCGGGAAATTGTGTAACTTAAATGTACGGAAAGTCTGGTTTTACGAAGAAATTAAAAATCCAAAATTTCGTAAATTCAGCGGGAATTGTGTACATTATATATGTACGGAATACCTTGATTCGCATAGAAATTGAATATCTTTAAATATATAAATTCAAAGGGAAATTAGGAACATTATATGCACGGAATGTTTGGATTTGCAGATAAATTGAAAATCCAAAACAGCGTAAATTCCACGAGAAATTGTGTACATTAAATGTACGAAATGTCTGGTTTTGTGGAGAAATTGAAGATCCAAAATTTTGTAAATTCAGCGGGAAATTGTGTACATTATATATGTATGGAATGTCTGGATATGCGGAGAAATTGAAAATCTAGAACTGCGTAAATTCAACGGGAAATTGTGTACATTAAGTGTACGGACTGTCTAGATTTGCAGATAAATTGAAAATCCAGAACGGAGTGAATTCATCGGGAAATTGTGAACATTAAATGTACGGAAAGTCTGGTTTTGCGGAGAAATTGAAAATTCAAAATTTCGTAAATTCAGCTAGAATTGTGTACATTATATATATACGGAATGTCTAGATTTGTAGAGAAATTGAAAATCTAGAACTACGTAAATTCAACGGGAAATTGTGTACATTAAATGTACGGACTGTCTAGATTTGCAGATAAATTGAAAATCCTGAACGGAGTAAATTCATCGGGAAATTGTGTACATTAAATGTACTGAAAATCTAGTTTTGTGGAGAAATTGAAAACTCAAAATTTCGTAAATTCAGCTAGAATTGTGTACATTATATATGTACGGAATGTCTAGATTTCCAGAGAAATTGAAAATCTAGAACTGCGTAAATTCAACAGGAAATTGTTTACATTAAATGTACGGACTGTCTAGATTTGCAAATAAATTGAAAATCCAGAACTGAGTAAATTTCTCGGGAAATTCTGTGCATTAAATGTACGGAAAGTCTGGTTTTCAGGAGAAATTGAAAATCCAAAATTTCGTAAATTCAGCGGGAATTGTGTACATTATGTACGTACGGAATATCTGGATTCGCAGAGAAATTGAATATCTTGAAATATATAAATTCAACGGGAAATTATGTACATTATATGTACGGAATGTTTGGATTTGCAGATAAATTTAAAATCCAAAACAGCGTAAATTCCACGAGAAATTGTGTAAATTAAATGTACGGAATGTCTGGTTTTGTGGAGAAATTGAAGATGCAAAATTTCGTAAATTCAACGAGAAATTGTGTACATTATATATGTATGGAACGTCTGGATATGCGGAGAAATTGAAAATCTAGAACTGCGTAAATTCAACGGGAAATTGTGTACATTATATGTACGGACTGTCCAGATTTACAGATAAATTGAAAATCCAGAACGGAGTAAATTCATCCGGAAATTGTGTATATTAAATGTACTGAAAGTCTAGTTTTGTGGAGAAATTGAAAATTCAAAATTTCGTAAATTCAGCTAGAATTGTGTACATTATAAATGTACGGAATGTCTAGATTTTCAGAGAAATTGAAAATCTAGAACTGCGTAAATTCAACGGGAAATTGTTTACACTAAATGTACGGACTGTCTAGATTTGCAAATAAATTGAAATTCCAGAACTGAGTAAATTTATCGGGAAATTCTGTACATTAAATGTATGGAAAGTCTGGTGTTAAGGAGAAATTGAAAATCCAAAATTTCGTTAATTTAGCGGGAATTGTGTAAATTATATACGTACGGAATATCTAGATTCGCAGAGAAATTGAATATCTTGAAATATATAAATTCAACGGGAAATTACGTACATTATATGTACGGATTGTTTGGATTTGCAGATAAATTAAAAATCCAGAACAGCGAAAATTCCACGGGAAATTGTGTACAATATATGTACGGAATGTCTGGTTTTGTGGAGAAATTGAATATCCAAAATTTCGTACATTCAACGAGATATTGTGTACATTATATATGTATGGAATATCTGGATATGCGGAGAAATTGAAAACCTAGAACTGCGTAAATTCAACGGGAAATTGTGGACATTAAATGTACCGACTGTCAAGATTTGCAGATAAATTGAAAATCTAGAACGGAGTAAATTCGTCGGGAAATTGTGTAAATTAAATGTACGGAAAGCCTGGTTTTACGGAGAAATTAAAAATCCAAAATTTCGTAAATTCAGCGGGAATTGTGTACATTATATACGTACGGAATATCTGGATTCACAGAGAAATTGAATATCTTGAAATATATAAATTCAACGGGAAATTATGTACATTATATGTACGGAATGTTTGGATTTGCAGATAAATTGAAAATCCAGAACAGCGAAAATTCCACGGGAAATTGTGTCCGATATATGTACGAAATGTCTGGTTTTGTGGAGAAATTGAATATCCAAAATTTCATTCTTTCAACGAGATATTGTGTAGATTATATATGTATGGAATGTCTGGATATGCGGAGAAATTGAAAACCTAGAACTGCATAAATTCAACGGGAAATTGTGTACATTAAATGTACGGACTGTCAAGATTAACAGATAAATTGAAAATCTAGAACGGAGTAAATTCGTCGGGAAATTGTGTAAATTAAATGTACGGAAAGTCTGGTTTTACGAAGAAATTAAAAATCCAAAATTTCGTAAATTCAGCGGGAATTGTGTACATTATATTTGTACGGAATATCTTGGTTCGCAGAGAAATTGAATATCTTTAAATATATAAATTCAAAGGGAAATTAGGTACATTATATGCACGGAATGTTTGGATTTGCAGATAAATTGAAAATCCAAAACAGCGTAAATTCCACGAGAAATTGTGTACATTAAATGTACGAAATGTCTGGTTTTGTGGAGAAATTGAAGATCCAAAATTTTATAAATTCAACGGGAAATTGTGTACATTATATATGTATGGAATGTCTGGATATGCGGAGAAATTGAAAATCTAGAACTGCGTAAATTCAACGGGAAATTGTGTACATTAAATGTACGGACTGTCTAGATTTGTAGATAAATTGAAAATCAAGAACGGAGTGAATTCATCGGGAAATTGTGTACATGAAATGTACGGAAAGTCTGGTTTTGCGGAGAAATTGAAAATTCAAAATTTCGTAAATTCAGCTAGAATTGTGTACATTATATATGTACGGAATGTCTAGATTTGTAGAGAAATTGAAAATCTAGAACTGCGTAAATTCAACGGGAAATCGTGTACATTAAATGTACGGACTGTCTAGATTTGAAGATAAATTGAAAATCCAGAACGGCGTAAATTCATCGGGAAATTGTGTACATTAAATGTACGGAAAGTCTGGTTTTGCGGAGAGATTGAAATTTCAAAATTTCGTAAAGTCAGCTAGAATTGTGTACATTATATATGTACGAAATGTCTAGATTTGTAGAGAAATCGGAAATCTAGAACTGCGTAAATTCAACGGGAAATTATGTACATTAAATGTACGGACTGTCTAGATTTGCAGATAAATTGAAAATCCAGAACGGAGTAAATTCATCGGGATATAGTGTACATTAAATGTACTGAAAGTCTAGTTTTGTGGAGAAATTGAAAACTCAAAATTTCGTAAATTCAGCTAGAATTGTGTACATTATATATGTACGGAATGTATAGATTTCCGGAGAAATTGAAAATCTAGAACTGCGTAAATTCAACGGGAAATTGTTTACATTAAATGTACGGACTGTCTAGATTTGCAAATAAATTGAAAATCCAGAACTGAGTAAATTTATCGGGAAATTCTGTACATTAAATGTACGGAAAGTCTGGTGTTAAGGAGAAATTGAAAATCCAAAATTTCGTAAATTCAGCGGGAATTGTATACATTATATATGTACGGAATATCTGGATTCGCAGAGAAATTGAATATCTTGAAATATATAAATTCAACGGGAAATTATGTACATTATATGTACGAAATGTTTGGATTTGCAGATAAATTGAAAATCCAGAACAGCGAAAATTCCACGGGAAATTGTGTACGATATATGTACGAAATGTCTGGTTTTGTGGAGAAATTGAATATCCAAAATTTCATTCATTCAACGAGATATTGTGTAGATTATATATGTATGGAATGTCTGGATATGCGGAGAAATTGAAAACCTAGAACTGCGTAAATTCAACGGGAAATTGTGTACATTAAATGTACGGACTGTCAAGATTTGCAGATAAATTGAAAATCTAGAACGGAGTAAATTCATCCGGAAATTGTGTAACTTAAATGTACGGAAAGTCTGGTTTTACAGAGAAATTAAAAATCCAAAATTTCGTAAATTCAGCGGGAATTGTGTACATTATATATGTACGGAATATCTTGATTCGCAGAGAAATTGAATATCTTTAAATATATAAATTCAAAGGGAAATTTGGTACATTATATGCACGGAATGTTTGGATTTGCAGATAAATTGAAAATCCAAAACAGCGTAAATTCCACGAGAAATTGTGTACATTAAATGTACGAAATGTCTGGTTTTGTGGAGAAATTGAAGATCCAAAATTTGGTAAATTCAGCGGGAAATTGTGTACATTATATATGTATGGAATGTCGGGATATGCGGAGAAATTGAAAATCTAGAACTGTGTAAATTCAACGGAAAATTGTGTACATTAAATGTATGGACTGTCTAGATTTGCAGATAAATTGAAAATCCCGAACGCAGTGAATTCATCGGGAAATTGTGTACATTAAATGTACGGAAAGTCTGGTTTTGCGGAGAAATTGAAAATTCTAAATTTCGTAAATTCAGCTAGAATTGTGTACGTTATATATATACGGAATGTCTAGATTTGTATAGAAATTGAAAATCTAGAACTACGTAAATTCAACGGGAAATTGTGTACATTAAATGTACGGCCTGTCTAGATTTGCAGATAAATTGAAAATCCTAAACGGAGTAAATTCATCGGGAAATTGTGTACATTAAATGTACTGAAAATCTAGTTTTGTGGAGAAATTGAAAACTCAAAATTTCGTAAATTCAGCTAGAATTGTGTACATTATATATGTACGGAATGTCTAGATTTCCAAAGAAATTCAAAATCTAGAACTGCGTAAATTCAACAGGAAATTGTTTACATTAAATGTACGGACTGTCTAGATTTGCAAATAAATTGAAAATCCAGAACTGAGTAAATTTATCGGGAAATTTTGTGCATTAAATGTACGGAAAGTCTGGTTTTCAGGAGAAATTGAAAATCCAAAATTTTGTAAATTCAGCGGGAATTGTGTACATTATGTACGTACGGAATATCTGGATTCGCAGAGAAATTGAATATCTTGAAATATATAAATTCAACGGGAAATTATGTACATTATATGTACGGAATGTTTGGATTTGCAGATAAATTTAAAATCCAAAACAGCGTAAATTCCACGAGAAATTGTGTAAATTAAATGTACGGAATGTCTGGTTTTGTGGAGAAATTGAAGATGCAAAATTTCGTAAATTCAACGAAAAATTGTGTACATTATATATGTCTGGAACGTCTGGATATGCGGAGAAATTGAAAATCTAGAACTGCGTAAATTCAACGGGAAATTGTGTACATTATATGTACGGACTGTCCAGATTTGCAGATAAATTGAAAATCCAGAACAGAGTAAATTCATCCGGAAATTGTGTACATTAAATGTACTGAAAGTCTAGTTTTGTGGAGAAATTGAAAATTCAAAATTTCGTAAATTCAGCTAGAATTGTGTACATTATAAATGTACGGAATGTCTAGATTTTCAGAGAAATTGAAAATCTAGAACTGCGTAAATTCAACGGGAAATTGTTTACATTAAATGTACGGACTGTCTAGATTTGCAAATAAATTGAAATTCCAAAACTGAGTAAATTTATTGGGAAATTCTGTACACTAAATGTACGGAAAGTCTGGTGTTAAGGAGAAATTGAAAATCCAAAATTTCGTTAATTCAGCGGGAATTGTGTACATTATATACGTACGGAATATCTAGATTCGCAGAGAAATTGAATATCTTGAAATATATAAATGCAACGGGAAATTATGTACATTATATGTAGGATTGTTTGGATTTGCAAATAAATTGAAAATCCAGAACAGCGAAAATTCCACCGGAAATTGTGTACAATATATGTACGTAATGTTTGGTTTTGTGGAGAAATTGAATATCCAAAATTTCCTACATTCAACGAGATATTGTGTACATTATATATGTACGGAATGTCTGGATATGCGGAGAAATTGAAAACCTAGAACTGCGTAAATTCAACGGGAAATTGTGGACATTAAATGTACCGACAGTCAAGATTTGCAGATAAATTGAAAATCTAGAACGGAGTAAATTCGTCGGGAAATTGTGTAAATTAAATGTACGGAGAGCCTGGTTTTACGGAGAAATTAAAAATCCAAAATTTCGTAAATTCAGCGGGAATTGTGTAGATTATATACGTACGGAATATCTGGATTCGCAGAGAAATTGACTATCCAAAATTTCATTCATTCAACGAGATATTGTGTAGATTATATATGTATGGAATGTCTGGATATGCGGAGAAATTGAAAACCTAGAACTGCATAAATTCAACGGGAAATTGTGTACATTAAATGTACGGACTGTCAAGATTTGCAGATAAATTGAAAATCTAGAACGGAGTAAATTCATCGGGAAATTGTGTAAATTAAATGTACGGAAAGTCTGGTTTTACGAAGAAATTAAAAATCCAAAATTTCGTAAATTCAGCGGGAATTGTGTACATTATATATGTACGGAATATCTTGATTCGCAGAGAAATTGAATATCTTTAAATATATAAATTCAAAGGGAAATTAGGTACTTTATATGCACGGAATGTTTGGATTTGCAGATACATTGAAAATCCAAAACAGCGTAAATTCCACGAGAAATTGTGTACATTAAATGTACGAAATGTCTGGTTTTGTGGAGAAATTGAAGATCCAAAATTTTGTAAATTCAACGGGAAATTGTGTACATTATATATTTATGGAATGTCTGGATATGCGGAGAAATTGAAAATCTAGAACTGCGTAAATTCAACGGGAAATTGTGTACATTAAATGTACGGACTGTCTAGATTTGTAGATAAATTGAAAATCCAGAACGGAGTGAATTCATTGGGAAATTGTGTACATTAAATGTACGGAAAGTCTGGTTTTGCGGAGAAATTGAAAATTCAAAATTTCGTAAATTCAGCTAGAATTGTGTACCTTATATATGTACGGAATGTCTAGATTTGTAGAGAAATTGAAAATCTAGAACTGCGTAAATTCAACTGGAAATCGTGTACATTTAATGTACGGACTGTCTAGATTTGAAGATAAATTGAAAATCCAGAACGGAGTAAATTCATCGGGAAATTGTGTACATTAAATGTACGAAAAGTCTGGTTTTGCGGAGAGATTGAAATTTCAAAATTTCGTAAAGTCAGCTAGAATTGTGTACATTATATATGTACGAAATGTCTAGATTTGTAGAGAAATCGGAAATCTAGAACTGCGTAAATTCAACGGGAAATTATGTACATTAAATGTACGAACTGTCTAGATTTTCAGATAAATTGAAAATCCAGAACGGAGTAAATTCATCGGGATATAGTGTACATTAAATGTACTGAAAGTCTAGTTTTGTGGAGAAATTGAAAACTCAAAATTTCATAAATTCAGCTAGAATTGTGTACATTATATATGTACGGAATGTATAGATTTCCGGAGAAATTGAAAATCTAGAACTGCGTAAATTCAACGGGAAATTGTTTACATTAAATGTACGGACTGTCTAGATTTGCAAATAAATTGAAAATCCAGAACTGAGTAAATTTATCGGGAAATTCTGTACATTAAATGTACGGAAAGTCTGGTGTTAAGGAGAAATTGAAAATCCAAAATTTCGTAAATTCAACGGGAATTGTGTACATTATATACGTACGGAATATCTGGATTCGCAGAGAAATTGAATATCTTGAAATATATAAATTCAAAGGGAAATTATGTACATTATATGTACGGAATGTTTGGATTTGCAGATAAATTGAAAATCCAGAACAGCGAAAATTCCACGGGAAATTGTGTACGATATATGTACGAAATGTCTGGTTTTGTGGAGAAATTGAATATCCAAAATTTCATTCATTCAACGAGATATTGTGTAGATTATATATGTATGGAATGTCTGGATATGCGGAGAAATTGAAAACCTAGAACTGCGTAAATTCAACGGGAAATTTTGTACATTAAATGTACGGACTGTCAAGATTTGCAGATAAATTGAAAATCTAGAACGGAGTAAATTCATCGGGAAATTGTGTAACTTAAATGTACGGAAAGTCAGGTTTTACGAAGAAATTAAAAATCCAAAATTTCGTAAATTCAGCGGGAATTGTGTACATTATATATGTACGGAATATCTTGATTCGCAGAGAAATTGAATATCTTTAAATATATAAATTCAAAGGGAAATTAGGTACATTATATGCACGGAATATTTGGATTTGCAGATAAATTGAAAATCCAAAACAGCGTAAATTCCACGAGAAATTGTGTACATTAAATGTACGAAATGTCTGGTTTTGTGGAGAAATTGAAGATCCAAAATTTTGTAAATTCAGCGGGAAATTGTGTACATTATATATGTACGGACTGTCTAGATTTGTAGATAAATTGAAAATCCAGAACGGAGTGAATTCATCGGGAAATTGTGTACATTAAATGTACGGAAAGTCTGGTTTTGCGGAGAAATTGAAAATTCAAAATTTCGTAAATTCAGCTAGAATTGTGTACATTATATATGTACGGAATGTCTAGATTTGTAGAGAAATTGAAAATCTAGAACTACGTAAATTCAACGGGAAATTGTGTACATTAAATGTACGGACTGTCTAGATTTGCAGATAAATTGAAAATCCTGAACGGAGTAAATTCATCGGGAAATTGTGTACATTAAATGTACTGAAATTCTAGTTTTGTGGAGAAATTGAAAACTCAAAATTTCGTAAATTCAGCTAGAATTGTGTACATTATATATGTACGGAATGTCTAGATTTCTTGAGAAATTGAAAATCTAGAACTGCGTAAATTCAACGGGAAATTGTTTACATTAAATGTACGGACTGTCTAGATTTGCTAATAAATTGAAAATCCAGAACTGAGTAACTTTATCGGGAAATTCTGTGCATTAAATGTACGGAAAGTCTGGTTTTCAGGAGAAATTGAAAATCCAAAATTTCGTAAATTCAGCGGGAATTGTGTACATTATGTACGTACGGAATATCTGGATTCGCAGAGAAATTGAATATCTTGAAATATATAAATTCAACGGGAAATTATGTACATTATATGTACGGAATGTTTGGATTTGCAGATAAATTTAAAATCCAAAACAGCGTAAATTCCACGAGAAATTGTGTAAATTAAATGTACGGAATGTCTGGTTTTGTGGAGAAATTGAAGATGCAAAATTTCGTAAATTCAACGAGAAATTGTGTACATTATCTATGTATGGAACGTCTGGATATGCGGAGAAATTGAAAATCTAGAACTGCGTAAATTCAACGGGAAATTGTGTACATTATATGTACGGACTGTCCAGATTTGCAGATAAATTGAAAATCCAGAACGCAGTAAATTCATCTTTAAATTGTGTACCTTAAATGTACTGAAAGTCTAGTTTTGTTGAGAAATTGAAAATTCAAAATTTCGTAAATTCAGCTAGAATTGTGTACATTATAAATGTACGGAATGTCTAGATTTTCAGAGAAATTGAAAATCTAGAACTGCGTAAATTCAACGGGAAATTGTTTACATTAAATGTACGGACTGTCTAGATGTGCAAATAAATTGAAATTCCAGAACTGAGTAAATTTATCGGGAAATTCTGTACATTAAATGTACGGAAAGTCTGGTGTTAAGGAGAAATTGAAAATCCAAAATTTCGTTAATTCAGCGGGAATTGTGTACATTATATACGTACGGAATATCTAGATTCGCAGAGAAATTCAATATCTTGAAATATATAAATTCAACGGGAAATTATGTACATTATATGTACGGATTGTTTGGATTTGCAGATAAATTGAAAACCCAGAACAGCGAAAATTCCACGGGAAATTGTGTACAATATATGTACGGAATGTCTGGTTTTGTGGAGAAATTGAATATCCAAAATTTCGTACATTCAACGAGATATTGTGTACATTATATATGTATGGAATGTCTGGATATGCGGAGAAATTGAAAACCTAGAACTGCGTAAATTCAACGGAAAATTGTTTACATTAAATGTACGGACTGTCTAGATTTGCAAATAAATTGAAAATCCAGAACTGAGTAGATTTATCGGGAAATTCTGTGCATTAAATGTACGGAAAGTCTGGTTTTCAGGAGAAATTGAAAATTCAAAATTTCGTAAATTCAGCGGGAATTGTGTACATTATGTACGTACGGAATATCTGGATTCGCAGAGAAATTGAATATCTAGAAATATATAAATTCAACGGGAAATTATGTACATTATATGTACGGAATGTTTGGATTTGCTGATAAATTTAAAATCCAAAACAGCGTAAATTCCACGAGAAATTGTGTAAATTAAATGTACGGAATGTCTGGTTTTGTGGAGAAATTGAAGATGCAAAATTTCGTAAATTCAACGAGAAATTGTGTACATTATATATGTATGGAACGTCTGGATATACGGAGAAATTGAAAATCTGGAACTGCGTAAATTCAACGGGAAATTGTGTACATTATATGTACGGACTGTCCAGATTTGCAGATAAATTGAAAATCCAGAACGGAGTAAATTCATCCGGAAATTGTGTACATTAAATGTACTGAAAGTCTAGTTTTGTGGAGAAATTGAAAATTCAAAATTTCGTAAATTCAGCTAGAATTGTGTACATTATAAATGTACGGAATGTCTAGATTTTCAGAGAAATTGAAAATCTAGAACTGCGTAAATTCAACGGGAAATTGTTTACATTAAATGTACGGACTGCCTAGATTTGCAAATAAATTGAAATTCCAGAACTGAGTAAATTTATCGGGAAATTTTGTACATTAAATGTACGGAAAGTCTGGTGTTAAGGAGAAATTGAAAATCCAAAATTTCGTTAATTCAGCGGGAATTGTGTACATTATATACGTACGGAATATCTAGATTCGCAGAGAAATTGAATATCTTGAAATATATAAATTCAACGGGAAATTATGTACATTATATGTACGGATTCTCTGGATTTGCAGATAAATTGAAAATCCAGAACAGCGAAAATTCCACGGGAAATTCTGTACAATATATGTACGGAATGTCTGGTTTTGTGGAGAAATTGAATATCCAAAATTTCGTACTTTCAACGAGATATTGTGTACATTATATATGTATGGAATGTCTGGATATGCGGAGAAATTGAAAACCTAGAACTGCGTAAATTCAACGGGAAATTGTGGACATTAAATGTACCGACTGTCAAGATTTGCAGATAAATTGAAAATCTAGAACGGAGTAAATTCATCGGGAAATTGTGTAAATTAAATGTACGGAAAGCCTGGTTTTACGGAGAAATTAAAAATCCAAAATTTCGTAAATTCAGCGGGAATTGTGTACATTATATACGTACGGAATATCTGGATTCGCAGAGAAATTGAATATCTTGAAATATATAAATTCAACGGGAAATTATGTACATTATATGGACGGAATGTTTGGATTTGCAGATAAATTGAAAATCCAGAACAGCGAAAATTCCACGGGAAATTGTGTACGATATATGTACGAAATGTCTGGTTTTGTGGAGAAATTGAATATCCAAAATTTCATTCATTCAACGAGATATTGTGTAGATTATATATGTATGGAATGTCTGGATATGCGGAGAAATTGAAAACCTAGAACTGCATAAATTCAACGGGAAATTGTGTACATTAAATGTACGGACTGTCAAGATTTGCAGATAAATTGAAAATCTAGAACGGAGTAAATTCATCGGGAAATTGTGTAAATTAAATGTACGGAAAGTCTGGTTTTACGAAGAAATTAAAAATCCAAAATTTCGTAAATTCAGCGGGAATTGTGTACATTATATATGTACGGAATATCTTGATTCGCAGAGAAATTGAATATCTTTAAATATATAAATTCAAAGGGAAATTAGGTACATTATATGCACGGAATGTTTGGATTTGCAGATAAATTGAAAATCCAAAACAGCGTAAATTCCACGAGAAATTGTGTACATTAAATGTACGAAATGTCTGGTTTTGTGGAGAAATTGAAGATCCAAAATTTTGTAAATTCAACGGGAAATTGTGTACATTATATATGTATGGAGTGTCTGGTTATGCGGAGAAATTGAAAATCTAGAACTGCGTAAATTCAACGGGAAATTGTGTACATTAAATGTACGGACTGTCTAGATTTGCAGATAAATTGAAAATCCTGAACGGAGTAAATTCATCGGGAAATTGTGTACATTAAATGTACTGAAAATCTAGTTTTGTGGAGAAATTGAAAACTCAAAATTTCGTAAATTCAGCTAGAATTGTGTACATTATATATGTACGGAATGTCTAGATTTCCAGAGAAATTGAAAATCTAGAACTGCGTAAATTCAACGGGAAATTGTTTACATTAAATGTACGGACTGTCTAGATTAGCCAATAAATTGAAAATCCAGAACTGAGTAACTTTATCGGGAAATTCTGTGCATTAAATGTACGGAAAGTCTGGATTTCAGGAGAAATTGAAAATCCAAAATTTCGTAAATTCAGCGGGAATTGTGTACATTATGTACGTACGGAATATCTGGATTTGCAGAGAAATTGAATATCTTGAAATGTATAAATTCAACAGGAAATTATGTACATTATATGTACGGAATGTTTGGATTTGCAGATAAATTTAGAATCCAAAACAGCGTAAATTCCACGAGAAATTGTGTAAATTAAAGTTACGGAATGTCTGGTTTTGTGGAGAAATTGAAGATGCAAAATTTCGTAAATTCAACGAGAAATTGTGTACATTATATATGTATGGAACGTCTGGATATGCGGAGAAATTGAAAATCTAGAACTGCGTAAATTCAGCGGGAAATTGTGTACATTATATGTACGGACTGTCCAGATTTGCAGATAAATTGAAAATCCAGAACGCAGTAAATTCATCCGTAAATTGTGTACATTAAATGTACTGAAAGTCTAGTTTTGTGGAGAAATTATAAATTCAAAATTTCGTAAATTCAGCTAGAATTGTGTACATTATAAATGTACGGAATGTCTAGATTTTCAGAGAAATTGAAAATCTAGAACTGCGTAAATTCAATGGGAAATTGTTTACATTAAATGTACGGACTGTCTAGATGTGCAAATAAATTGAAATTCCAGAACTGAGTAAATTTATCGGGAAATTCTGTACATTAAATGTACGGAAAGTCTGGTGTTAAGGAGAAATTGAAAATCCAAAATTTCGTTAATTCAACGGGAATTGTGTACATTATATACGTACGGAATATCTAGATTCGCAGAGAAATTGAATATCTTGAAATATATAAATTCAACGGGAAATTATGTACATTATATGTACGGATTGTTTGGATTTGCAGATAAATTGAAAATCCAGAACAGCGAAAATTCCACGGGAAATTGTGTACAATATATGTACGGAATGTCTGGTTTTGTGGAGAAATAGAATATCCAAAATTTCGTACATTCAACGAGATATTGTGTACATTATATATGTATGGAATGTCTGGATATGCGGAGAAATTGAAAACCTAGAACTGTGTAAATTCAACGGGAAATTGTGGACATTAAATGTACCGACTGTCAAGATTTGCAGATAAATTTAAAATCTAGAACGGAGTAAATTCATCGGGAAATTGTGTAAATTAAATGTACGGAAAGCCTGGTTTTACGGAGAAATTAAAAATCCAAAATTTCGTAAATTCAGCGGGAATTGTGTACATTATATATGTACGGAATATCTTGATTCGCAGAGAAATTGAATATCTTTAAATATATAAATTCAAAGGGAAATTAGGTACATTATATGTACGGAATGTTTGGATTTGCAGATAAATTGAAAATCCAGAACGGAGTGAATTCATCGGGAAATTGTGTACATTAAATGTACGGAAAGTCTGGTTTCGTGGAGAAATTGAAAATTCAAAATTTTGTAAATTCAGCTAGAATTGTGTACATTATATATGTACGGATTGTCTAGATTTGTAGAGAAATTGAAAATCTAGAACTGCATAAATTCAACGGGAAATTGTGTACATTAAATGTACGGACAGTCTAGATTTGCATATAAATTGAAAATCCAGAACGGAGTAAATTCATCTGGAAATTGTGTACATTAAATTTACTGAAAGTCTAGTTTTGTGGAAAAATTGAAAATTCAAAATTTCGTAAATTCAGCTAGAATTGTGTACATTATATATGTACGGAATGTCTAGATTTTCAGAGAAATTGAAAATCTAGAACTACGTAAATTCAACGGGAAATTGTTTACATTAAATGTACGGACTGTCTAGATTTGCAAATAAATTGAAAATCCAGAACTGAGTAAATTTATCGGGAAATTCTGTACATGAAATGTACGGAAAGTCTAGTGTTAAGGTGAAATTGAAAATCCAAAATTTCGTAAATTCAGCGGGAATTGTGTACATTATATACGTACGGAATATCTGGATTCGCAGAGTAATTGAATATCCTGAAATATATAAATTCAACGGGAAATTATGTACATTATATGTACGGAATGTTTGGAATTGCAGATAAATTGAAAATTCAGAACAGCGAAAATTCCATGGGAAATTGTGTATAATATATGTACGGAATGTCTGGTTTTGTGGAGAAATTGAATATCCAAAATTTTGTACATTCAACGAGATATTGTGTACGTTATATATGTATGGAATGGCTGGATATGCGGAGAAATTGAAAACCTAGAACAGCGTAAATTCAACGGGAAATTGTGTACATTAAATGTACGGACTGTCAAGATTTGCAGATAAATTGAAAATCTAGAACGGAGTAAATTGATCGGGAAATTGTGTAAATTAAATGTACGGAAAGCCTGGTTTTACGGAGAAATTAAAAATCCAAAATTTCGTAAATTCAGCGGGAATTGTGTACATTATATATGTATGGAATGTCTGGATACGCGGAGAAATTGAAAATCTAGAACTGCGTAAATTCAACGGGAAATTGTGTACATTAAATGTACGGACTGTCTAGATTTGCAGATAAATTGAAAATCCAGAACGGAGTGAATTCCTCGGGAAATTGTGTACATTAAATGTACGGAAAGTCTGGTTTCGTGGAGAAATTGAAAATTCAAAATTTTGTAAATTCAGCTAGAATTGTGTACATTATATATGTACGGATTGTCTAGATTTGTAGAGAAATTGAAAATCTAGAACTGCATAAATTCAACGGGAAATTGTGTACATTAAATGTACGGACAGTCTAGATTTGCATATAAATTGAAAATCCAGAACAGAGTAAATTCATCGGGAAATTGTGTACATTAAATGTACTGATAGTCTAGTTTTGTGGAGAAATTGAAAATTCAAAATTTCGTAAATTCAGCTAGAATTGTGTACATTATATATGTACGGAATGTCTAGATTTCCAGAGAAATTGAAAATCTAGAACTGTGTAAATTCAACGGGAAATTGTTGACATTAAATGTACGGACTGTCTAGATTTGCAAATAAATTGAAAATCCAGAACAAAGTAAATTTATCAGGAAATTATGTGCATTAAATGTACGGAAAGTCTGGTTTTCAGGTGAAATTGAAAATCCAAAATTTCGTAAATTCAGCGGGAATTGTGTACATTATGTACGTACGGAATATCTGGATTCGCAGAGATATTGAATATCTTGAAATATATAAATTCAACGGGAAATTTTGTATATTATATGTACGGAATGTTTGGATTTGCAGATAAATTTAAAATCCAAAACTGCGTAAATTCCACGAGAAATTGTATAAATTAAATGTACGGAATGTCTGGTTTTGTGGAGAAATGGAAGATCCAAAATTTCGTAAATTCAACGAGAAATTGTGTACATTATATATGTATGGAATGTCTGTATATGCGGAGAAATTGAAAATCTAGAACTGCGTAAATTAAACGGGATATTGTGTACATTAAATGTACGGACTGCCTAGAATTGCAGATAAATTGAAAATCCAGAACGGAGTAAATTCATCGGGAAATTGTGTACATTAAATGTACGGAAAGTCTGGTTTTGCGGAGAGATTGAAAATTCAAAATTTCGTAAAGTCAGCTAGAATTGTGTACATTATATATGTACAAAATGTCTAGATTTGAAGAGAAATCGAAAATCTAGAACTGCGTAAATTCAACGGGAAATTGTGTACATTAAATGTACGGACTGTCTAGATTTGCAGATAAAATGAAAATCCAGAACGGAGTAAATTCATCTGGAAATTGTGTACATTAAATGTACTGAAAGTCTAGGTTTGTGGAGAAATTGGAAATTCAAAATTTCGTAAATTCCGCTAGAATTGTGTACTTTATATATGTACGGAATGTCTAGATTTCCAGAGAAATTGAAAATCTAGAACTGCGTAAATTCAACGGGAAATTGTTTACATTAAATGTACAGACTGTCTAGATTTGAAAATAAATTGAAAATCCAGAACTGAGAAATTTATTGGGAAATTCTGTACATTAAATGTACGGAAAGTCTGGTGTTAAGGAGAAATTGAAAATCAAAAATTTCGTAAATTCAGCGGGAATTGTGTACATTATATACGTACGGAATATCTGGATTCGCAGACAAATTGAATATCTTGAAATATATAAATTCAACGGGAAATTATGTACATTATATGTACGGAATGTTTGGATTTGCAGATAAATTGAAAATCCAGAACAGCGAAAATTCCACGGGAAATTGTATACAATATATGTACGGAATGTCTGGTTTTGTGGAGAAATTGAATATCCAAAATTTCGTACATTCAAAGAGATATTGTGTACATTATATATGTATGGAATGTCTGGATATGCGGAGAAATTGAAAACCTAGAACTGCGTAAATTCAACGGGAAATTGTTTACATTAAATGTACGGACTGTCTAGATTTGCAGATAAATTGAAAATCCAGAACGGAGTAAATTCATCTGGAAATTGTGTACATTAAATTTACTGAAAGTCTAGTTTTGTGGAAAAATTGAAAATTCAAAATTTCGTAAATTCAGCTAGAATTGTGTACATTATATATGTACGGAATGTCTAGATTTTCAGAGAAATTGAAAATCTAGAACTACATAAATTCAACGGGAAATTGTTTACATTAAATGTACAGACTGTCTAGATTTGCAAATAAATTGAAAATCCAGAACTGAGTAAATTTATCGGGAAATTCTGTACATTAAATGTACGGAGAGTCTAGTGTTAAGGTGAAATTGAAAATCCAAAATTTCGTAAATTCAGCGGGAATTGTGTACATTATATACGTACGGAATATCTGGATTCGCAGAGTAATTGAATATCTTGAAATATATAAATTCAACGGGAAATTATGTACACTGTATGTACGGAATGTTTGTATTTGCAGATAAATTTAAAATCCAAAACAGCGTAAATTCCACTAGAAATTGTGTACATTAAAGGTACGGAATGTCTGGTTTTGTGAGGAAATTAAACATCCAAAATTTCGTAAAATCAACGAGAAATTGTGTACGTTATATATGTATGGAATGTCTGGATATGCGGAGAAATTGAAAATCTAGAACTGCGTAAATTCAACGGGAAATTGTGTACATTAAACGTACGGGCCGTAAAGAATTGCAGATAAATTGAAAATCCAGAACAGAGTAAATTCATCGGGAAATTGTGTAAATAAAATGTACGGAAAGTCTTGTTTTACGGAGAAATTGAAAATCCAAAATTTCGTAAATTCAGCGGGAATTGTGTACATTATATATGTACGGAATATCTGGATTCGCAGAGAAATTGAATATCTTGAAATATATAAATTCAACGGGAAATTATGTACATTATATGTACGGAATGTTTGTATTTGTAGATAAATTTAAAATCCAAAACAGCGTAAACTCCACCAAAACTTGTGTACAATAAAGGTACGGAATGTCTGGTTTTGTGAAGAAATTGAACATCCAAAATTTCATAAATTCAACGAGAAGTTGTGTACGTTATATATGTATGGAATGTCTGGATCTGCGGAGAAATTGAAAATCTAGATCTGCGTAAATTAAACGGGAAATTGTGTACATTAAATGTACGGACTGTCTAGATTTGCAGATAAATTGAAAATCCAGAACGGAGTAAATTCATCGGGAAATTGTGTACATTAAATGTACGGAAAGTCTGGTGTTGCGGAGAAATTGAAAATTCAAAATTTCGTAAATTTAGCTAGAAATTGTACATTATATACGTACGGAATGTCTAGATTTGCAGAGAAATTTAAAATCTAGAACTGCGTAAATTCAACAGGAAATTGTGTATATTAAATGTACGGACTGTCTAGATTTGCAGATAAATTGAAAATCCAGAATTGAGTAAATTTATCGGGAAATTCTACGCATTAAATGTACAGAAAGTCTGGTTTTAAGGAGAAATTGAAAATCCAAAGTTTCCAAAATTCAGCGGAAATTGTGTACATTATATATGTATGGAATATCTGGATTCGCAGAGAAATTGAATATCTTGAAATATATAAATTCAACGGGAAATTATGTACATTATATGTACGGAATGTTTGTATTTGTAGATAAATTTGAAATCCAAAACAGCGTAAATTCCACCACAAATTGTGTACATTAAAGGTACGGAATGTCTGGTTTTGTGAAGAAATTGAACATCCAAAATTTCATAAATTCAACGAGAAGTTGTGTACGTTATATATGTATGGAATGTCTGGATATGCGGAGAAATTGAAAATCTAGATCTGCGTAAATTAAACGGGAAATTGTGTACATTAAATGTACGGACTGTCAAGATTTGCAGATAAATTGAAAATCCAGAACGGAGTAAATTCATCGGGAAATTGTGTACATTAAATGTACGGAAAGTCTGGTGTTGCGGAGAAATTGAAAATTCAAAATTTCGTAAATTCAGCTAGAATTGTGTACATTATATATGTACGGAATGTCTAGATTTGCGGAGAAATTGAAAATCTAGAACTGCGTAAATTCATCGGGAAATTGTGTACATTAAATGTACGGACGGTCTAGATTTTGCAGAAAAATTTAAAATCTAGAACTGAGTAAATCTATCGGGAAATTGTGTACATTAAATGAACGAAAAGTCTGGTTTTGCGGAGAAATTGAAATTTGAAAATTTCCTAAATTCAGCTAGAATTGTGTACATTATATATGTACTGAATGTCTAGATTTGCAGAGAAATTGAAAATTCAACGGGAGATTGTGTACATTAACTGTACGGACTGTCTAGATTTGCAGATAAATTGAAAAACCAGAACTGAGTAAATTTATCGGGAAATTCTGTGCATTAAATGTACAGAAAGTCTGGTTCTAAGGAGAAATTGAAAATCCAAAATGTCGTAAATTCAGCGGGAATTGTGTTCATTATATATGTACGGAATATCTGGATTCGCAGAGAAATTAAATATCTTGAAATATATAAATTCAATGGGAAATTATGTACACTGTATGTACGGAATGTTTGTATTTTCAGAAAAATTTAAAATCCAAAACAGCGTAAATTCCACTAGAAATTGTGTACATTAAAGGTACGGAATGTCTGGTTTTGTGAGGAAATTAAACATCCAAAATTTCGTAAATTCAACGAGAAATTGTGTACGTTATATATGTATGGAATGTCTGGATATGCGGAGAAATTGAAAATCTAGATCTGCGTAAATTAAACGGGAAATTGTGTACATTAAATGTACGGACTGTCAAGATTTGCAGATAAATTGAAAATCCAGAACGGAGTAAATTCATCGGGAAATTGTGTGCATTAAATGTACGGAAAGTCTGGTGTTGCGGAGAAATTGAAAATTCAAAATTTCGAAAATTCAGCTAGAATTGTGTACATTATATACGTACGAAACGTCTAGATTTGCAGAGAAATTGAAAATCTACAACTGCATAAATTCAACAGAAAATTGTGTATATTAAATGTACGGACTGTCTAGATTTGCAGATAAATTGAAAATCCGGAATTGAGTAAATTTATCGGGAAATTCTATGCATTAAATGTATAGAAAGTCTGGTTTTAAGGAGAAATTGAAAATCCGAAATTTCGTACATTCAGTGGGAATTGTGTACATTATATATGTACGGAATGTTTGGATTTGCAGATAAATTGAAAATCCAAAACAGCGTAAATTTCACGAGAAATTGTGTACATTAAATGTACGGAATGTCTGGTTTTGTGGAGAAATTGAACATCCAAAATTTCGTAAATTCAACGAGAATTTGTGTACATTACATATGTATGGAATATCTGGATATGCGGAAGAATTGAGAATCTAGAACTGTGTAAATTCAACGGGAAATTGTGGACATTAAATGTACAGACTGTCTAGATTTGCAGATAAATTTAAAATCCAGAACGGAGTAAATTCATCGGGAAATTGTGTACATTAAATGTACGGAAAGTCTGGTTTTGCGGAGAAATTGAAAATTCAAAATTTCTTAAATTCAGCGAGAATTGTGTACATTATATATGTACGGTATGAATAGATTTGCACAGAAATTGAAAATCTAGAACTGCGTAAATTCAACGGGAAATTGTATAAATTAAATGCACGGACTGTCTAGATTTGCACGTAAATTGAAAATCCAGAACTGAGTAAATTTATCGGGAAATTGTGTACGTTAAATGTAAGGAAAGTCCGGTTTTAAGGATAAATTGAAAATCCAAAATTTCATAAATTCAGCGGGAATTGTGTGCATTATATATGTACGGAATATCTGGATTAGCAGAGAAATTGAATATCTTGAATTTTATAAATTCAACGGGAAATTATGTACATTATATGTACGGAATGTTTGGATTTGCAGATAAATTGAAAATCCAAAACAGCGTAAATTCCACGAAAAATTGCGTACATCAAATGTACGGAATGTCCGGTTTTGTGGAGAAATTGAAGATCCAAAATTTTATAAATTCAACGGGAAATTGTGTACATTATATATGTATGGAATGTCTGGATATGCGGAGAAATTGAAAATCTAGAACTGCATAAATTCAACGTGAAATTGTGTACATTAAATGGACGGACCGTGTAGATTTGCAGATAAATTGAAAATCTAGAACGGAGTAAATTCATCGGGAAATTGTGTACATTAAATGTACGGAAAGTCTGGTTTTGCGGTGAAATTGAAAATTCAAAATTTCGTAAATTCAGGTAGAATTGTATACGTTATATAGGTACGAAATGTCTAGATTTGCAGAGAAATTGAAAATCTAGAACTGCGTAAATTCAACGGAAAATTGTGTACATTAGAAGTATGGACTGTCTAGATTTCCAGATAAATTGAAAATCCAAAATTTCGTAAATTCAGCGGGAATTGTGTGCATTATATATGTACGGAATATCTGGATTCGCAGAGAAATTGAATATGTTGAAATATATAAATTCAACGGGAAATTATGTACATTATATGTACGGAATGTTTGGATTTACAGATAAATTGAAAATCAAGAACCGCGAAAATTCCATGGGAAATTGTGTACAGTAAATTTACGGAATGTCTGGTTTTGTGGAGAAATTGAATATCCAAAATTTCGTAAATTCATCGAGAAATTGAGTACATTATATATGTATGGAATATCTGGATATGCGGAGAAATTGAAAATCTAGAACAGCGTAAATTCAATAGGAAATTGTGTACATTAAATGTACGGAAAGTCAAGATTTACAGATAAATTCAAAATCCGGAACGGAGTAAATTCATCGGGAAATTGTGAAAAATAAATGTACGGAAAGTCTAGTTTCACGGAGAAATTGAAAATCCAAAATTTCTTAAATTCAGCGGGAATTGTGTGCATTATATATGTACGGAATATCTGGATTCGCAGAGAAATTGAATATCTTGAATTATATAATTCAACGGGAAATTATGTACATTATATGTACGGAATGTTTGGATTTGCAGATAAACTGAAAATCCAAAACAGCGTAAATTCCACAAGAAATTGTGTACATTAAATGTACCGAATGTCTGGTTTTGTGGAGAAATTGAATATCCAAAAGCTCGTAAATTCAACGAGAAATTGTGTACATTATATATGTATGGAATGTCTAGATTTGCAGAAAAATTGAAAATCTAGAACTGCGTAAATTCAATGGTAAATTGTGTACTTTAAATGTACAGACTGTCTAGATTTGCAGATAAATTGAAAATCCAGAATGGAGTAAATACATCGGGAAATTGTGTACATTAATTGTACGGAAAGTCTGGTTTTGCGGAGAAATTGAAAATTCAAAATTTCGAAAATTCAGCGAGAATTGTGTAAATTATATATGTACGGAATGTCTAGATTTGCAGAGAAATTGAAAATCTAGAACTGCGTAAATTCAACGAGAAATTGTGTACATTAAATGTATGGACTGTCCAGATTTGCAAATAAATTGAAAATCCAGAACGGAGTAAATCCATCGGGAAATTGTGTACATAAAATGTACGGAAAATCTGGTTTTGCGCAGAAATTGAAAATTTAAAACTTTGAAAATTCAGCGAGAATTGTGTACATTATATATGTGCGGAATGTCTAGATTTGCAAAGAAATTGAAGATCTAAAACTGCGTCAATTCAACGGGAAATTGTGTACATTAAATGTACGGACTGTCTAGATTTGCAGATAAATTGAAAATCCGGAACTGAGTAAATTTATCGGGAAATTGTGTGCATTAAATGTACAGAAGGTCTGGTTTGAAGGAGAAATTGAAAATCAAAAATTTCGTAAATTCAGCGGGAATTGTGTACATTATATATGTACGGAATATCTGGATTCGCAGAGAAATTGAATATCTTGAAATATATAAATTCAACGGGAAATCATGTACATTATATGTACGGAATGTTTGTATTTGCAGATGAATTGAAAATCCAAAACAGCGTAAATTCCACGAGAAATTGTGTACATTAAATGTACGGAATGTCTGGTTTTGTGGAGAAATTGAACATCCAAAATTTCGTAAATTCAACGAGAAATTGTGTACGTTATATATGTATGGAATGTCTGGATATTCGGACAAATTGAAAATCTAGAACTGCGTAAATTCAACGGGAAATTGTGTACATTAAATGTACGGACTGTCTAGATTTGCAGATAAATTTAAAATCCAGAACGGAGAAAATTCATCGGGAAATTGTGTACGTTAAATGTACGGAAAGTCCGGTGTTGCGGAGAAATTGAAAATTCAAAATTTCGTAAATTCAGC
The DNA here is from genome assembly GCA_036321655.1 of Quercus alba. NCBI lineage: Eukaryota > Viridiplantae > Streptophyta > Magnoliopsida > Fagales > Fagaceae > Quercus > Quercus alba. The sequence goes on from CM070301.1 coordinate 52,996,969, forward strand.
TAGAATTGTGTACATTATATACATACGGAATGTCTAGATTTGCAGAAAAATTGAAAATCTAGAACTGCGTAAATTCAACAGGAAATTGTGTATATTAAATGTACGGACTGTCTAGATTTGCAGATAAAATGAAAATCCGAAACTGAGTAAATTTATCGGGAAATTCTATGCATTAAGTGTACAGAAAGTTTGGTTTTAAGGAGAAATTGAAAATCCAAAATTTCGTAAATTCAGCGGGAATTGTGTACATTATATCTGTACGGAATATTTGGATTCGAAGAGAAATTGAATATCTTGAAATATATAAATTCAACGGAAAATTATGTACATTATATGTACGGAATGTTTGGATTTGCAGATAAATTGAAAATCCAGAACAGCGAAAATTCCATGGGAAATTGTGTACGATAAATGTACGGAATGTCTTGTTTTGTGGAGAAATTGAATATCCAAAATTTCATAAATTCAACGAGAAATTGTGTACATTATATATGTATGGAATGTCTGGATATGCGGAGAAATCGAAAATCTAGAACTGCGTAAATTCAACACGAAATTGTGTACTTTAAATGTACGGATTGTCTAGATTTGCAGATAAATTGAAAATCCAGAACGGAGTAAATTCATCGGGAAATTGTTTACATTAAATGTACGGAAAGTCTGGTTTTGTGGAGAAATTGAAAATTCAAAATTTCGTAAATTCAGCTAGAATTGCATACATTATATTTGTACGGAATGTCTACATTTGCGGAGAATTTGAAAATCTAGAACTGCGTAAATTCAACGGGACATTGTGTACATTAAATGTACGGACAGTCTAGATTTGCAGATAAATTGAAAATCTAGAACTGAGTAAATTTATCGGGAAATTCTGTGCATTAAATGTACAGAAAGTCTGGTTTTAAGGAGGAGTTGAAAATCCAAAATTTCGTAAATTCTGCGGGAATTGTGTAAATTATATATGTACGGAATATCTGGATTCGCATAGAAATTGAATATCTTGAAATACATAAATTCAACGGGAAATTATGTACATTATATGTACAGAATGTTTGGATTTGCAGATAAATTGAAAATCCAGAACAGCGAAATTTCCACGGGAAATTGTGTACAATAAATGTACGGAATGTCTGGTTTTGTGGAGAAATTGAATATCAAAAATTTCGTAAATTCAACGAGAAATTGTGTACATTATATATGTATGGAATGTCTGGATATGCGGAGAAATTGAAAATCTAGAACTGCGTAAATTTAACGAGAAATTGTGTACATTAAATGTACGGACAGTCTAGATTTGCAGATAAATTGAAAATCCAGAACAGAGTAAATTTATCGGGAAATTGTGTGCAAGAAATGTATAGAAAGTCCGGTTTTAAGGAGAAATTCAAAATCCAAAATTTCGTAAATTCAGCGGGAATTGCGTACATTTTATATGTACGGAATATCTGGATTCGCAGAGAAATTGAATATCTTGAAAAATATAAATTCAACGGTAAATTATGTACATTATATGTGCGGAATGTTTGGATTTGCAGATAAATTAAAAATCCAAAACAGCGTAAATTCCACGAGAAATTCTGTACATTAAATGTACGGAATGTCTGGTTTTGTGGAGAAATTGAAGATCCAAAATTTCGTAAATTCAACGAGAAATTGTGTGCATTATATATGTATGGAATGTCTGGATATGCGGAGAAATTGAAAATCTAGAACTGCATAAATTCAACGGGAAATTGTGTACATTAAATGTACGGACTGTCTAGATTTGCAGATAAATTGAAAATCCAGAACGTAGTAAATCCATCGGGAAATTGGGTACATTAAATGTACGGAAAGTCTGGTCTTGCGGAGAAATTGAAAATTCAAAATTTCGTAAATTCAGCTCGAATTGTGTACATTATATATGTACGGAACGTCTAGATTTGCAAAGAAATTGAAAATCTAGAACTGCGTAAATTCAACGGGAAATTGTGTACATTAAATGTACGGACTGTCTAGATTTGCAGAAAAATTGAAAATCCAGAACTGAGTAAATTTATCAGGAAATTATGTGCATTAAATGTACAGAAAGTCTGGTTTTAAGGAGAAATTGAAAATCCAAAATTTCGTAAATTCAGCGGGAATTGTGTACATTATATATGTACGGAATATCTGGATTCGTAGAGAAATTGAATATCTTGAAATATATAAATTCAACAAGAAATTATGTACATTATATGTATCGAATGTTTGGATTTACAGATAAATTGAAAATCCAGAAGAGCGAAAATTCCACGGGAAATTGTGTACAATAAATGTACGAAATGTCTGGTTTTGTGGAGAAATTGAATATCCAAAATTTCGTAAATTCAACGAGAAATTGTGTACATTATATATGTATGGAATGTCTGGATATGCGAAGAAATTGAAAATCTAGAACTGCATAAATTCAACGTGAAATTGGGTACATTAAATGGACGGACCGTCTAGATTTGCAGATAAATTGAAAATCCAGAACGGAGTAAATTCATCGGGAAATTGGTTACATTAAAAGTACGGAAAGTCTGGTTTTGCGGAGAAATTGAAAATTCAAAATTTCGTAAATTCAGCTAGAATTGTGTGCATTATATATGCACGGAATGTCTAGAATTGCAAAGAAATTGAAAATCTAGAACTGCGTAAATTCAACGGGAAATTGTGTACATTAAATGTACAGGCTGTCTAGATTTGCAAATAAATTGAAAATCCAGAACAGTGCAAATTCATCGGGAAATTATGTAAATTAAATGTACGGAAAGTCTGGTTTTACGGAGAAATTGAAAATCCAAAATTTCGTAAATTCAGTGGGAATTGTGTACATCATATATGTACGGAATATCTGGATTCGCAGAGAAACTGAATATCTTGAAATATATAAATTCAACGGGAAAACATGTACATTATATGTACGGAATATTTTGACTTGCAGATAAATTGAAAATCCAAAACTGCGTAAATTCCACGAGAAATTGTGTACATTAAATGTACGGAATGTCTGGTTTTGCGAAGAAATTGAACGACCAAAATTTCGTAAATTCAACGAGAAATTGTGTACATTATATATGTATGGAATGTCTGGATATGCGGAAAAATTGAAAATCTAGAACTGCGTAAATTCAACGGGAAATTGTATACATTAAATGTACGGACTGTCTAGATTTGCAGATAAATTGAAAATCCAGAACGGAGTAAATTCATCGGGAAATTGTGTACATTAAATGTACGGAAAGTCTGGTTTTAAGGAGAAATTAATATCCAAAATTTCGTAAATTCAACGAGAAATTGTATACATTATATATGTATGGAATGTCTGGATATGCGGAAAAATTGAAAATCTGGAACTGCGTAAATTCAACGGGAAATTGTGTACATTAAATGTACGGACAGTCTAGATTTGCAGATAAATTGAAAATCTAGAACTGAGTAAATTTATCGGGAAATTCTATGCATTAAATGTACAGAAAGTCTGGTTTTAAGGAGGAGTTGAAAATTCAAAATTTCATAAATTCTGCGGGAATTGTGTAAATTATATATGTACGGAATATCTGGATTCGCATAGAAATTGAATATCTTGAAATACATAAATTCAACGGGAAATTATGTACAGAATGTTTGGATTTGCAGATAAATTGATAATCCAGAACAGCGAAATTTCCACGGGAAAATGTGTACAATAAATGTACGGAATGTCTGGTTTTGTGGAGAAATTGAATATCAAAAATTTCGTAAATTCAACGAGAAATTGTGTACATTATATATGTATGGAATGTCTGGATATGCGGAGAAATTGAAAATCTAGAACTGCGTAAATTCAACGAGAAATTGTGTACATTAAATGTACGGAGAGTCTAGATTTGCAGATAAATTGAAAATCCAAAACAGAGTAAATTTATCGGGAAATTGTGTGCAAGAAATGTATAGAAAGTCCGGTTTTAAGGAGAAATTCAAAATCCAAAATTTCGTAAATTCAGCGGGAATTGCGTACATTTTATATGTACGGAATATCTGGATTCGCAGAGAAATTGAATATCTTGAAAAATATAAATTCAACGGTAAATTATGTACATTATATGTGCGGAATGTTTGGATTTGCAGATAAATTAAAAATCCAAAACAGCGTAAATTCCACGAGAAATTCTGTACATTAAATGTACGGAATGTCTGGTTTTGTGGAGAAATTGAAGATCCAAAATTTCGTAAATTCAACGAGAAATTGTGTACATTATATATGTATGGAATGTCTGGATATGCGGAGAAATTGAAAATCTAGAACTGCATAAATTCAACGGGAAATTGTGTACATTAAATGTACGGACTGTCTAGATTTGCAGATAAATTGAAAATCCAGAACGTAGTAAATCCATCGGGAAATTGGGTACATTAAATGTACGGAAAGTCTGGTCTTGCGGAGAAATTGAAAATTCAAAATTTCGTAAATTCAGCTCGAATTGTGTACATTATATATGTACGGAACGTCTAGATTTGCAAAGAAATTGAAAATCTAGAACTGCATAAATTCAACGGGAAATTGTGTACATTAAATGTACGGACTGTCTAGATTTGCAGAAAAATTGAAAATCCAGAACTGAGTAAATTTATCAGGAAATTATGTGCATTAAATGTACAGAAAGTCTGGTTTTAAGGAGAAATTGAAAATCCAAAATTTCGTAAATTCAGCGGGAATTGTGTACATTATATATGTACGGAATATCTGGATTCGTAGAGAAATTGAATATCTTGAAATATATAAATTCAACAAGAAATTATGTACATTATATGTATCGAATGTTTGGATTTACAGATAAATTGAAAATCCAGAAGAGCGAAAATTCCACGGGAAATTGTGTACAATAAATGTACGAAATGTCTGGTTTTGTGGAGAAATTGAATATCCAAAATTTCGTAAATTCAACGAGAAATTGTGTACATTATATATGTATGGAATGTCTGGATATGCGAAGAAATTGAAAATCTAGAACTGCATAAATTCAACGTGAAATTGTGTACATTAAATGGACGGACCGTCTAGATTTGCAGATAAATTGAAAATCCAGAACGGAGTAAATTCATCGGGAAATTGGTTACATTAAAAGTACGGAAAGTCTGGTTTTGCGGAGAAATTGAAAATTCAAAATTTCGTAAATTCAGCTAGAATTGTGTGCATTATATATGCACGGAATGTCTAGAATTGCAAAGAAATTGAAAATCTAGAACTGCGTAAATTCAACGGGAAATTGTGTACATTAAATGTACGGACTGTCTAGATTTGCAAATAAATTGAAAATCCAGAACAGTGCAAATTCATCGGGAAATTATGTAAATTAAATGTACGGAAAGTCTGGTTTTACGGAGAAATTGAAAATCCAAAATTTCGTAAATTCAGTGGGAATTGTGTACATCATATATGTACGGAATATCTGGATTCGCAGAGAAACTGAATATCTTGAAATATATAAATTCAAGGGGAAAATATGTACATTATATGTACGGAATATTTTGACTTGCAGATAAATTGAAAATCCAAAACTGCGTAAATTCCACGAGAAATTGTGTACATTAAATGTACGGAATGTCTGGTTTTGCGAAGAAATTGAACGACCAAAATTTCGTAAATTCAACGAGAAATTGTGTACATTATATATGTATGGAATGTCTGGATATGCGGAAAAATTGAAAATCTAGAACTGCGTAAATTCAACGGGAAATTGTATACATTAAATGTACGGACTGTCTAGATTTGCAGATAAATTGAAAATCCAGAACGGAGTAAATTCATCGGGAAATTGTGTGCATTAAATGTACAGAAAGTATGGTTTTAAGTTGAAATTGAAAATCCAAAATTTCGTAAATTCTACGGGAATTGTGTACATTAGATATGTACGGAATATCTGGATTTGCAGAGAAATTGAATATTTTGAAATGTATAAATTCAATGGGAAATTATGTGTATTATATGTACGGAATGTTTGGATTTGCAGATAAATTGAAAATCCAAAACAGAGTAAATTCCACGAGAAATTATGTACGTTAAATGTACGGAATGTCTGGTTTTGTGGAGAAATTGAATATCCAAAATTTCTTAAATTCAATGATAAATTGTGCACATTATATATGTATGGAATGTCTAGATATGCGGAGAAATTGAAAATCTAGAACTGCGTAAATTCAAGGGGAAATTGTGTACATTAAATGTACGGACTGTCTAGATTTGCAGATAAATTGAAAATCCAGAACGGAGTAAATTCATCGGGAAATTGTGTACATTAAATGTACGGAAAGTCTAGTGTTGCGGAGAAATTGAAAATTCAAAATTTCGTAAATTCAGCTGGAATTGTGTACATCATATATGTACGGAATGTCTAGATTTGCAGAGAAATTGAAAATCTAGAACTACGTAAATTCAACGGGAAATTGTGTACATTAACTGTACGGACTGTCAAGATTTGCAGATAAATTGAAAATCCAGAACGGAGTAAATTCATCGGGAAATTTTGTAAATTAAAAGTACGAAAAGTCTGATTTTACGGAGAAATTGAAAATCCCAAATTTCGTAAATTCAGCGGGAATTGTGTAGATTATATATGTACGGAATATCTGGATTCGCAGAGAAATTGAATATCTTGAAATATATAAATTCAACTGGAAATTATGTACATTATATGGACGGAATGTTTGGATTTGCAAATAAATTGAAAATCCAAAACAGCGTAAATTCCCCGAGAAATTGTGTACATTAAATGTACGGAATGTCTAGTTTTGTGGAGAAATTGAATATCCAAAATTTCGTAAATTCAACGAGAAATTGTGTACATTATATATGTAAGGAATGTCTGGATATGCGAAGAAAATGAAAATCTAGAACTGCGTAAATTCAACGGGAAATTGTGTACATTAAATGTACGGACTGTCTAGATTTGCAGATAAATTGAAAATCCAGAACGGAGTAAATTCATCGGGAAATTGTGTACATTAAATGTACGGAAAGTCTGGTTTTGCGGAGAAATTGAAAATTCAAAATTTCGTAACTTCAGCGAGAATTGTGTACATTATATACGTACTGAATGTTTAGATTTGCAGAGAAATTCAAAATCTGGAACTGCGTAAATTGAACGGGAAATTGTGTACATTAAATGTACGGACTGTCAAGATTTGCAAATAAATTTAAAATCCAGAACGGAGTAAATTCATCGGGAAATTGTGTAAATTAAATGTACGGAAAGACTGGTTTTACGGAGAAATTGAAAATCCAAAATTTCGTAAATTCAGCGGGAATTGTGTACATTATATATGTAAGGAATGTCTGGATATGCGAAGAAAATGAAAATCTAGAACTGCGTAAATTCAACGGGAAATTGTGTACATTAAATGTACGGACTGTCTAGATTTGCAGATAAATTGAAAATCCAGAACGGAGTAAATTCATCGTGAAATTGTGTACATTAAATGTACGGAAAGTCTGGTTTTGCGGAGAAATTGAAAATTCAAAATTTCGTAACTTCAGCGAGAATTGTGTACATTATATACGTACTGAATGTTTAGATTTGCAGAGAAATTCAAAATCTGGAACTGCGTAAATTCAACGGGAAATTGTGTACATTAAATGTACAGACTGTCAAGATTTGCAAATAAATTGAAAATCCAGAACGCAGTAAATTTATCGGGAAATTGTGTAAATTAAATGTACGGAGAGTCTGGTTTTACGGAGAAATTGAAAATCCAAAATTTCGTAAATTCAGCGGGAATTGTGTCCATTATATATGTACGGAATATCTGGATTTTCAGAGAAATTGAATATTTTGAAATATATAAATTCAACGGGAAATTATGTACATTATATGTACGGAATGTTTGGATTTGCAGATAAATTGAAATTCCAAAACAGCGTAAATTCCACGAGAAATAGTATACATTAAATGTAAGGAATGTCCGGCTTTGCGAAGAAATTGAACGTCCAAAATTTCGTAAATTCAACGAGAAATTGTGTACATTATATATGTATGGAATGTCTGGATATGCGGAAAAATTGAAAATCTAGATCTGCGTAAATTCAACTGGAAATTGTGTACATTAAATGTACGGACTGTCTAGATTTGCAGATAAATTGAAAATCCAAAACGGAGTAAATTCATCGGGAAAATGTATTCATTAAATGTACGGAAAGTCTGGTTTTGTGGAGAAACTGAAAATTGAAAATTTCTTAAATTCAGCGAGAATTGTGTACATTATATATGTACGGAATGTCTAGATTTGCAGAGAAATTGAAAATCTAGAACAGCGTAAATTGAACGGGAAATTGTGTACATTAAATGTACGGACTGTCTAGATTTGGAGATAAATTGAAAATCTGGAACTGAGTAAATTTATCGGGAAATTGTGTGCGTTAAATGTACAGAAAGTCTGGTTTTAAGGAGAAATTGAAAAACCAAAATTTCGTAAATTCAGCGAGAATTGTGTACATTATATATGTACGGAATATCTGGATTTGCAGAGAAATTGAATATATTGAAATGTATAAATTCAACGGGATATTTTGTACATTATATGTACGGAATGTTTGGATTTGCAGATAAATTAAAAATCCAAAACAGCGAAAATTCCACGAGAAATTATGTACGTTAAATGTACGGAATGTCTGGTTTTGTGGAGAAGTTGAATATCCAAAATTTCTTAAATTCAATGATAAATTGTGTACATTATATATGTATGGAATGTCTAGATTTGCAGAGAAATTGAAAATCTAGAACTGCATAAATTCAACGGAAAATTGTGTAAATTAAATGTACGGACTGTCTAGATTTGCAGATAAATTGAAAATCTAGAACTGAGTAAATTTATCGGGGAATTCTGTGAATTAAATGTACAGAAAGTCTGGTTTTAAGGAGAAATTAAAAATCCAAAATATCGTAAATTCAGCGGGAATTGTGTACATTATATATGTACGGAATATCTGGATTCGCAGAGAAATTGAATATCTTGAAATATATAAATTCAACGGGAAATTATGTGCATTATATGTACGGAATGTTTGGATTTGCAGATAAATTGAAAATCCAGAACAGCGAAAATTCCACGGGAAATTGTGTACAATAAATGTACGGAATGTCTGGTTTTGTGGAGAAATTGAATATCCAAATTTTCGTAAATTCAATGAGAAATTGGGTACATTATATATGTATGGAATGTCTAGATATGCGGAGAAATTGAAAATCTAGAACTGCATAAATTCAACGGGAAATTGTGTAATTTAAATGTACGGACTGTCTAGATTTGCAGATAAATTGAAAATCCAGAACGGAGTAAATTCGGCGGGAATTTGTGTACATTAAATGTACGGGAAGTCTGGTTTTGCGGAGAAATTGAAATTCAAAATTTCGTAAATTCAGCGAGAATTGTTTACATTATATATGTACGGAATGTCTAGATTTGTAGAAAAATTGAAAATCTAGAACTGCGAAAATTCAACGGGAAATTGTGTACGTTAAATGTACGGACAGTCTAGATTTGCAGATAAATTGAAAATCCAGAACTGATTAAATTTATCGGGAAATTGTGTGCATTAAATGTACAGAAAGTCTGGTTTTAAGGAGAAATTGAAAATCTAAAATTTCGTAAATTCAGCGGGAATTGTGTACATTATATATGTACGGAATATTTAGATTTGCAGAGAAATTGAATATCTTGATATATATAAATTCAACGGGAAATTAGGTACATTATATGTACGGAATGTTTGGATTTGCAGATAAATTGAAAACCCAAAACAGCGTAAATTCCAAGAGAAATTGTGTACATTAAATGTACGGACTGTCTGGTTTTGTGGAGAAATTGAATATCCAAAATTTCGTAAATTCAATGAGAAATTGTGTACATTATATATGTATGGAATGTCTGGATATGCGGAGAAATTGAAAATCTAGAACAGCGTAAATTCAACGGGAAATTGTGTACAATAAATGTACGGACTATCTAGATTTGCTAATAAATTGAAAATCCGGAACGGAGTAAATTTATCAGGCAATTGTGTACATTAAATGTACGGAGAGTCTGGTTTTACGGAGAAATTGAAAATCCAAAAATTTCGTAAATTCAGCGGGAATTGTATACATTATATATTTACGGAATGTCTGGATTTACAGAGAAATTGAATATCTTGAAATATATAAATTCAACAGGAAATTATGTACATTATATGTACGGAATGTTGGGATTTGCAGATAATTTGAAAATCCAAAACTGCGTAAATTCCTCGAGAAATTGTATACATTAAAAGTACAGAATGTCTGGTTTTGTGGAGAAATTGAATATCCAAAATTTCGTAAATTCATCGAGAAATTGCGTACAATATATGTATGGAATGTCTGGATTTGCGGAGAAATTGAAAATCTAGAACTGCGTAAATTCAACGGGAAATTGTGTACATTAAATGTACGGACTGTATAGGTTTGCAAATAGATTAAAATCCAGAAAGGTATAAATTCATTGGGAAATTGTGTACATTAAATGTACGGAAAGTCTAGTTTTACGGAGAAATTGAAAATCCAAAATTTCGTAAATTCAGCGGGAATTGTGTACATTATATATGTACGAAATGTCTGGATTTACAGAGAAATTGAATATCTTGAAATATATAAATTCAACGGGAAATTATGTACATTATATGTACGGAATGTTTGGATTTGCAGATAAATTGAAAATCCAAAACAGCGTAAATTCCACGAGAAATTGTGTACATTAAATGTACGGAATGTCTGGTTTCGTGGAGAAATTGAATATCCAAAATTTCGTAAATTCAATAAGAAATTGTGTACATTATATATGTATGAAATGTCTGGATATGCGGAGAAATTGAAAATCTAGAACTGCGTAAATTCAACGGGAAATTGTGTACATTAAATGTACAGGCTGTCTAGATTTGCATATAAATTGAAAATCCAGAACTGAGTAAATTTATCGGGAAATTGTGTACATTAAATGTACGGAAAGTCTGGTTTTAAGGAGAAATTGAAAATCCAAAATTTCGTAAATTCAGCGGGAATTGTGTGCATTATATATGTACGGAATATCTGGATTCGCAGAGAAATTGAATATCTTGAAATTTATAAATTCAACGGGAAATTATGTACATTATATGGACGGAATGTTTGGATTTGCAGATAAATTGAAAATCCAGAACAGCGAAAATTCCATGGGAAATAGTGTACAATAAATTTACAACATGTCTGGTTTTGTGGAGAAATTGAATATCCTAAATTTCGTAATTTCAACAAGAAAAAGTGTACATTATATATGTATGGAATGTCTGGATAAGCGGAAAAATTGAAAATCTAGAACTGCGTAAATTCAACGGGAAATTTTGTACATTAAATGTACGGACTGTCAAGATTTGCAAATAAATTGAAAATCCAGGACGGAGTAAATTCATCGGGAAATTGTGTAAATTAAATGTACGGAAAGTCTGGTTTTACGGAGAAATTGAAAATCCAAAATTTCGTAAATTCAGCGGGAATTGTGTACATTATATATGTACAGAATATCTGGATTCGCAGAGAAATTGAATCTCTTGAAATATATAAATTCAACAGGAAATTATGTACATTATATGTACGGAATGTTGGGATTTGCAGATAATTTGAAAATCCAAAACTGCGTAAATTCCCCGAGAAATTGTATACATTAAATGTACAGAATGTCTGGTTCTGTGGAGAAATTGAATATCCAAAATTTCGTAAATTCATCGAGAAATTGCGTACAATATATGTATGGAATGTCTAGATTTGCGGAGAAATTGAAAATCTAGAACTGCGTAAATTCAACGGGAAATTGTGTACATTAAATGTACGGACTGTATAGGTTTGCAAATAGATTAAAATCCAGAAAGGTATAAATTCATTGGGAAATTGTGTACATTAAATGTACGGAAAGTCTAGTTTTACGGAGAAATTGAAAATCCAAAATTTCGTAAATTCAGCGGGAATTATGTACATTATATATGTACGAAATGTCTGGATTTACAGAGAAATTTAATATCTTGAAATATATAAATTCAACGGGAAATTATGTACATTATATGTACGGAATGTTTGGATTTACAGATAAATTGAAAATCTAAAACAGCGTAAATTCCACGAGAAATTGTGTACATTAAATGTACGGAATGTCTGGTTTCGTGGAGAAATTGAATATCCAAAATTTCGTAAATTCAATAAGAAATTGTGTACATTATATATGTATGAAATGTCTGGATATGCGGAGAAATTGAAAATCTAGAACTGCGTAAATTCAACGGGAAATTGTGTACATTAAATGTACAGGCTGTCTAGATTTGCATATAAATTGAAAATCCAGAACTGAGTAAATTTATCGGGAAATTGTGTACATTAAATGTACGGAAAGTCTGGTTTTAAGGAGAAATTGAAAATCCAAAATTTCGTAAATTCAGCGGGAATTGTGTGCATTATATATGTACGGAATATCTGGATTCGCAGAGAAATTGAATTTCTTGAAATTTATAAATTCAACGGGAAATTATGTACATTATATGGACGGAATGTTTGGATTTGCAGATAAATTGAAAATCCAGAACAGCGAAAATTCCATGGGAAATAGTGTACAATAAAATTACAACATGTCTGGTTTTGTGGAGAAATTAAATATCCTAAATTTCGTAAATTCAACGAGAAAAAGTGTACATTATATATGTATGGAATGTCTGGATAAGCGGAAAAATTGAAAATCTAGAACTGCGTAAATTCAACGGGAAATTTTGTACATTAAATGTACGGACTGTCAAGATTTGCAAATAAATTGAAAATCCAGGACGGAGTAAATTCATCGGGAAATTGTGTAAATTAAATGTACGGAATGTCTGGTTTTACGGAGAAATTGAAAATCCAAAATTTCGTAAATTCAGCGGGAATTGTATACATTATATATGTACAGAATATCTGGATTCGCAGAGAAATTGAATCTCTTGAAATATATAAATTCAACAGGAAATTATGTACATTATATGTACGGAATGCTTGGATTTGCAGATAAATTGAAAACCCAAAACAGCGTAAATTCCACGAGAAATTGTGTACATTAAATGTACGGAATGTCTGGTTTTCTGGAGAAATTGAATATCCAAAATTTCGTAAATTCAACGAGAAATTGTGTATATTATATATGTATGGAATGTTTGGGTATGCGGCGAAATTGAAAATCTAGAACTGCGTAAATTCAACGGGAAATTGTGTACATTAAATGTACGGACTGTCTAGATTAGTAGATAAATTGAAAATCCAGAACGGATTAAATTCATCGGGAAATTGTGTACATTAAATGTACAGAAAGTCTGGTTTTGCGGAGAAATTGAAAATTCAAAATATCGTAACTTCAGCGAGAATTGTGTACATTATATACGTACGGAATGTCTAGATTTGCAGAGAAATTGAAAATCTAGAACTGCGTAAATTCAACGCAAAATTGTGTACATTTAATGTACGGATTGTCTAGATTTACAGATAAATTCAAAATCGAGAACTGAGTAAATTTGTCGGGAAATTCTGTGCGTTAAATGTACAGAAAGTTTGGTTTTAAGGAGAAATTGAAAATCCAAAATTTCGTAAATTCAGCGGGAATTGTGTCCATTATATATGTACGGAATATCAGGATTCGCAGAGAAATTGAATATCTTGAAATATATAAATTCAACGGGAAATTATGTACATTATATGTACGGAATGTTTTGATTTGCAGATAAATTGAAAATCCAGAACTGCGAAAATTCCACGGGAAATTGTGTACAATAAATGTACGGAATGTCCTGTTTTGTGAAGAAATTGAATATCCAAAATTTCATAAATTCAACGAGAAATTATGTACATTATATATGTATGGAATGTCTGGATATGCGGAGAAATTGAAAATCTAGAACTGCGTAAATTCATCGGAAAATTGTGTACATTAAATGTACGGACTGTCAAGATTTGCAGATAAATTGAAAATCCAGAACGGAGTAAATTCATAGGGAAATTGTGTAAATTAAATGTACGGAAAGTCTGGTTTTACGGAGAAATTGAAAATCCAAAATTTCGTAAATTCAGCGGGAATTGTGTACATTATATATGTACAGAATATCTGTATTTGCAGAGAAATTGAATATCTTGAAATATATAAATTCAACGGGAAATGATGTACATTATATGTACGGAATGTTTGGATTTGCAGATAAATTGAAAATCCAAAACAGCGTAAATTCCACGAGAAATTGTGTACATTAAATGTACGGAATGTCTGGTTTTGTGGAGAAATTGAAAATTCAAAATTTCGTAAATTCAGCGAGAATTGTGTACATTATATATGTACGGAATGTCAAGATTTGCAGAGAAATTGAAAATCTAGAACTGCGTATATTCAACGGGAAATTGTGTACATTAAATGTACGGACTGTCTAGATTTGCAGATAAATTGAAAATCCAGAACTGAGTAAATTTATCGGGAAATTGTATACATTAAATGTACGGAAAGTCTAGTTTTAAGGAGAAATTGAAAATCCAAAATTTCGTAAATTCAGCGGGAATTGTGTGCGTTATATATGTGCGGAATATCTGGATTCGCAGAGAAATTGAATATCTTGAAATATATAAATTCAACGGGAAATTATGTACATTATATGTACGGAATTTTTGGATTTGCAGATAAATTGAAAATCCAAAACAGCGTAAATTCCACGAGAAATTGTGTACATTAAATATGTATGGAATGTCTGGTTTTGTGGAGAAATTGAATATCCAAAATTTCGTAAATTCAACGAGAAATTGTGTACATTATATATGTATGGAATGTCTGGATATGCGGAGAAATTGAAAATCTAGAACTGCGTAAATTCAACGGGAAGTTGTGTACGTTAAATGTACGGACTGTCTAGATTTGCAGATATATTGAAAATCCAGAACGGAGTAAATTCATCGGGAAATTGTGTACATTAAATGTACGGAAAGTCTGGTTTTGCGAAGAAATTGAAAATTCAAAATTTCGTAAATTCAGCGAGAATAGTGTACATTATATATGTACGGAATGTCTAGATTTGCAGAGAAATTGAAAATCTACAACTGCGTAAATTCAACGGGAAATTGTGTACATTAAATGTACGGACTGTCTAGATTTGCAGATAAATTGAAAATCCAGAACTGAGTAAATTTATCGGGAAATCGTGTGCATTAAATGTACAGAAAGTCTGGTTTTAAGGAGAAATTGAAAATCCAAAATTTCGTAAATTCAGCGGGAATTGTGTGCATTATATATGCACGGAATATCTGGATTCGCAGAGAAATTGAATATCTTGAAATTTATAAATTCAACGGGAAATTACGTACATTATATGTACGGAATGTTTGGATTTGCAGATAAATTGAAAATCCAGAACAGCGAAAATTCCATGGGAAATAGTGTACAATAAATTTACAGCATGTCTTGTTTTGTGGAGAAATTGAATATCCTAAATTTCGTAAATTCAACGAGAAAAAGTGTACATTATATATGTACGGAATGTCTAGATTTGCAGAGAAATTGAAAATCTAGAACTGCGTGAATTCAACGGGAAATTGTGTACATTAAATGTACGGACTGTCTAGATTTGCAGATAAATTGAAAATCCAGAACTGAGTAAATTTATCGGGAAATTGTGTGATTAAATGTACAGAATGTCTGGTTTTAAGCAGAAATTGAAAAACCAAAATTTCGTAAATTCAGCGGGAATTGTGTACATTATATATGTACGGAATATCTGGATTTGTAGAGAAATTGAATATATTGAAATGTATAAATTCAACGGGAAATTATGTAGATTATATGTACGGAATGTTTGGATTTGCAGATAAATTGAAAATCCAGAACTGAGTAAATTTATCGGAAAATTGTGTGCATTAAATGTACAGAAAGTCTGGTTTTAAGGAGAAATTGAAAAACCAAAATTTCGTAAATTCAGCGGGAATTGTTTGCATTATATATGCACGGAATATCTGGATTCGCAAAGAAATTGAATATCTTGAAATATATAAATTCAACCGGAAATTATGTAGATTATATGTACGGAATGTTTGGATTTGCAGATAAATTGAAAATCCAAAACAGCGTAAATTCCACGAGAAATTGTGTACATTAAATGTACGGAATGTCTGGTTTTGTGGAAAAATGGAATATCCAAAATTTCGTAAATTCAACGAGAAATTGTGTACATTATATATGTTTGGAATGTCTGGATATGCGGAGAAATTGAAAATCTAGAACTGCGTAAATTCAAAGGGAAATTGTGTATATTAAATGTACGGACTATCTAGATTTGCAGATAAATTGAAAATCCGGAACGAAGTAAATTCATCGGGAAATTGTGTACATTAAATGTACGGAAAGTCTGGTTTTGCGGAGAAATTTAAAATTCAAAATTTCGTAAATTTAGCGAGAATTGTGTACATTATATATGTACGAAATGTCCAGATTTGCATGGAAATTGAAAATCTAGAACTGCGTGAATTCAACGGAAAATTATGTACATTAAATGTATGGACTGTCTAGATTTGCAAATAAATTTAAAATCCAGAACGGAGTAAATCCATCGGGAAATTGTGTACATTAAATGTACGGAAAGTCTGGTTTTGCGCAGAAATTGAAAATTTAAAATTTCGAAAATTCAGCGAGAATTGTGTACATTATATATGTATGGAATGTCTGGATATGCGAAGAAATTGAAAATCTAGAACTGCGTAAATTCAACGCGAAATTGTGTACATTAAATGTGCGGACTGTCTAGATTGGCATATAAATTGAAAATCCAGAGAGGAGTAAATTTATTGGGAAATTGTGTAAATTAAATGTACGGAGAGTCTGGTTTTACGGAGAAATTGAAAATCCAAAATTTCGTAAATTCAGCGGGAATTGTGTCCATTATATATGTACGGAATATCTGGATTTTCAGAGAAATTGAATATTTTGAAATATATAAATTCAACGGGAAATTATGTACATTATATGTACGGAATGTTTGGATTTGCAGATAAATTGAAATTCCAAAACAGCGTAAATTCCACGAGAAATAGTATACATTAAATGTAAGGAATGTCCGGCTTTGCGAAGAAATTGAACGTCCAAAATTTCGTAAATTCAACGAGAAATTGTGTACATTATATATGTATGGAATGTCTGGATATGCGGAAAAATTGAAAATCTAGATCTGCGTAAATTCAACTGGAAATTGTGTACATTAAATGTACGGACTGTCTAGATTTGCAGATAAATTGAAAATCCAAAACGGAGTAAATTCATCGGGAAAATGTATTCATTAAATGTACGGAAAGTCTGGTTTTGTGGAGAAATTGAAAATTGAAAATTTCTGAAATTCAGCGAGAATTGTGTACATTATATATGTACGGAATGTCTAGATTTGCAGAGAAATTGAAAATCTAGAACAGCGTAAATTGAACGGGAAATTGTGTACATTAAATGTACGGACTGTCTAGATTTGGAGATAAATTGAAAATCTGGAACTGAGTAAATTTATCGGGAAATTGTGTGCGTTAAATGTACAGAAAGTCTGGTTTTAAGGAGAAATTGAAAAACCAAAATTTCGTAAATTCAGCGGGAATTGTGTACATTATATATGTACGGAATATCTGGATTTGCAGAGAAATTGAATATAATGAAATGTATAAATTCAACGGGATATTTTGTACATTATATGTACGGAATGTTTGGATTTGCAGATAAATTAAAAATCCAAAACAGCGAAAATTCCACGTGAAATTATGTACGTTAAATGTACGGAATGTCTGGTTTTGTGGAGAAGTTGAATATCCAAAATTTCTTAAATTCAATGATAAATTGTGTACATTATATATGTATGGAATGTCTAGATTTGCAGAGAAATTGAAAATCTAGAACTGCATAAATTCAACGGAAAATTGTGTAAATTAAATGTACGGACTGTCTAGATTTGCAGATAAATTGAAAATCTAGAACTGAGTAAATTTATCGGGGAATTCTGTGAATTAAATGTACAGAAAGTCTGGTTTTAAGGAGAAATTAAAAATCCAAAATATCGTAAATTCAGCGGGAATTGTGTACATTATATATGTACGGAATATCTGGATTCGCAGAGAAATTGAATATCTTGAAATATATAAATTCAATGGGAAATTATGTGCATTATATGTACGGAATGTTTGGATTTGCAGATAAATTGAAAATCCAGAACAGCGAAAATTCCACGGGAAATTGTGTACAATAAATGTACGGAATGTCTGGTTTTCTGGAGAAATTGAATATCCAAATTTTCGTAAATTCAATGAGAAATTGGGTACATTATATATGTATGGAATGTCTAGATATGCGGAGAAATTGAAAATCTAGAACTGCATAAATTCAACGGGAAATTGTGTAATTTAAATGTACGGACTGTCTAGATTTGCAGATAAATTGAAAATCCAGAACGGAGTAAATTCGTCGGGAATTTGTGTACATTAAATGTACGGGAAGTCTGGTTTTGCGGAGAAATTGAAATTCAAAATTTCGTAAATTCAGCGAGAATTGTTTACATTATATATGTACGGAATGTCTAGATTTGTAGAAAAATTGAAAATCTAGAACTGCGAAAATTCAACGGGAAATTGTGTACGTTAAATGTACGGACAGTCTAGATTTGCAGATAAATTGAAAATCCAGAACTGATTAAATTTATCGGGAAATTGTGTGCATTAAATGTACAGAAAGTCTGGTTTTAAGGAGAAATTGAAAATCTAAAATTTCGTAAATTCAGCGGGAATTGTGTACATTATATATGTACGGAATATTTAGATTTGCAGAGAAATTGAATATCTTGATATATATAAATTCAACGGGAAATTAGGTACATTATATGTACGGAATGTTTGGATTTGCAGATAAATTGAAAACCCAAAACAGCGTAAATTCCACGAGAAATTGTGTACATTAAATGTACGGACTGTCTGGTTTTGTGGAGAAATTGAATATCCAAAATTTCGTAAATTCAATGAGAAATTGTGTACATTATATATGTATGGAATGTCTGGATATGCGGAGAAATTGAAAATCTAGAACAGCGTAAATTCAACGGGAAATTGTGTACAATAAATGTACGGACTATCTAGATTTGCTAATAAATTGAAAATCCGGAACGGAGTAAATTTATCAGGCAATTGTGTACATTAAATGTACGGAGAGTCTGGTTTTACGGAGAAATTGAAAATCCAAAAATTTCGTAAATTCAGCGGGAATTGTATACATTATATATTTACGGAATGTCTGGATTTACAGAGAAATTGAATATCTTGAAATATATAAATTCAACAGGAAATTATGTACATTATATGTACGGAATGTTGGGATTTGCAGATAATTTGAAAATCCAAAACTGCGTAAATTCCTCGAGAAATTGTATACATTAAAAGTACAGAATGTCTGGTTTTGTGGAGAAATTGAATATCCAAAATTTCGTAAATTCATCGAGAAATTGCGTACAATATATGTATGGAATGTCTGGATTTGCGGAGAAATTGAAAATCTAGAACTGCGTAAATTCAACGGGAAATTGTGTACATTAAATGTACGGACTGTATAGGTTTGCAAATAGATTAAAATCCAGAAAGGTATAAATTCATTGGGAAATTGTGTACATTAAATGTACGGAAAGTCTAGTTTTACGGAGAAATTGAAAATCCAAAATTTCGTAAATTCAGCGGGAATTGTGTACATTATATATGTACGAAATGTCTGGATTTACAGAGAAATTGAATATCTTGAAATATATAAATTCAACGGGAAATTATGTACATTATATGTACGGAATGTTTGGATTTGCAGATAAATTGAAAATCCAAAACAGCGTAAATTCCACGAGAAATTGTGTAGATTAAATGTACGGAATGTCTGGTTTCGTGGAGAAATTGAATATCCAAAATTTCGTAAATTCAATAAGAAATTGTGTACATTATATATGTATGAAATGTCTGGATATGCGGAGAAATTGAAAATCTAGAACTGCGTAAATTCAACGGGAAATTGTGTACATTAAATGTACAGGCTGTCTAGATTTGCATATAAATTGAAAATCCAGAACTGAGTAAATTTATCGGGAAATTGTGTACATTAAATGTACGGAAAGTCTGGTTTTAAGGAGAAATTGAAAATCCAAAATTTCGTAAATTCAGCGGGAATTGTGTGCATTATATATGTACGGAATATCTGGATTCGCAGAGAAATTGAATATCTTGAAATTTATAAATTCAACGGGAAATTATGTACATTATATGGACGGAATGTTTGGATTTGCAGATAAATTGAAAATCCAGAACAGCGAAAATTCCATGGGAAATAGTGTACAATAAATTTACAACATGTCCGGTTTTGTGGAGAAATTGAATATCCTAAATTTCGTAAATTCAACAAGAAAAAGTGTACATTATATATGTATGGAATGTCCGGATAAGCGGAAAAATTGAAAATCTAGAACTGCGTAAATTCAACGGGAAATTTTGTACATTAAATGTACGGACTGTCAAGATTTGCAAATAAATTGAAAATCCAGGACGGAGTAAATTCATCGGGAAATTGTGTAAATTAAATGTACGGAAAGTCTGGTTTTACGGAGAAATTGAAAATCCAAAATTTCGTAAATTCAGCGGGAATTGTGTACATTATATATGTACAGAATATCTGGATTCGCAGAGAAATTGAATCTCTTGAAATATATAAATTCAACAGGAAATTATGTACATTATATGTACGGAATGTTGGGATTTGCAGATAATTTGAAAATCCAAAACTGCGTAAATTCCCCGAGAAATTGTATACATTAAATGTACAGAATGTCTGGTTCTGTGGAGAAATTGAATATCCAAAATTTCGTAAATTCATCGAGAAATTGCGTACAATATATGTATGGAATGTCTGGATTTGCGGAGAAATTGAAAATCTAGAACTGCGTAAATTCAACGGGAAATTGTGTACATTAAATGTACGGACTGTATAGGTTTGCAAATAGATTAAAATCCAGAAAGGTATAAATTCATTGGGAAATTGTGCACATTAAATGTACGGAAAGTCTAGTTTTACGGAGAAATTGAAAATCCAAAATTTCGCAAATTCAGCGGGAATTATGTACATTATATATGTACGAAATGTCTGGATTTACAGAGAAATTTAATATCTTGAAATATATAAATTCAACGGGAAATTATGTACATTATATGTACGGAATGTTTGGATTTGCAGATAAATTGAAAATCTAAAACAGCGTAAATTCCACGAGAAATTGTGTACATTAAATGTACGGAATGTCTGGTTTCGTGGAGAAATTGAATATCCAAAATTTCGTAAATTCAATAAGAAATTGTGTACATTATATATGTATGAAATGTCTGGATATGCGGAGAAATTGAAAATCTAGAACTGCGTAAATTCAACGGGAAATTGTGTACATTAAATGTACAGGCTGTCTAGATTTGCATATAAATTGAAAATCCAGAACTGAGTAAATTTATCGGGAAATTGTGTACATTAAATGTACGGAAAGTCTGGTTTTAAGGAGAAATTGAAAATCCAAAATTTTGTAAATTCAGCGGGAATTGTGTGCATTATATATGTACGGAATATCTGGATTCGCAGAGAAATTGAATTTCTTGAAATTTATAAATTCAACGGGAAATTATGTACATTATATGGACGGAATGTTTGGATTTGCAGATAAATTGAAAATCCAGAATAGCGAAAATTCCATGGGAAATAGTGTACAATAAAATTACAACATGTCTGGTTTTGTGGAGAAATTAAATATCCTAAATTTCGTAAATTCAACGAGAAAAAGTGTACATTATATATGTATGGAATGTCTGGATAAGCGGAAAAATTGAAAATCTAGAACTGCGTAAATTCAACGGGAAATTTTGTACATTAAATGTACGGACTGTCAAGATTTGCAAATAAATTGAAAATCCAGGACGGAGTAAATTCATCGGGAAATTGTGTAAATTAAATGTACGGAATGTCTGGTTTTACGGAGAAATTGAAAATCCAAAATTTCGTAAATTCAGCGGGAATTGTGTACATTATATATGTACAGAATATCTGGATTCGCAGAGAAATTGAATCTCTTGAAATATATAAATTCAACAGGAAATTATGTACATTATATGTACGGAATGCTTGGATTTGCAGATAAATTGAAAACCCAAAACAGCGTAAATTCCACGAGAAATTGTGTACATTAAATGTACGGAATGTCTGGTTTTCTGGAGAAATTGAATATCCAAAATTTCGTAAATTCAACGAGAAATTGTGTATATTATATATGTATGGAATGTTTGGGTATGCGGCGAAATTGAAAATCTAGAACTGCGTAAATTCAACGGGAAATTGTGTACATTAAATGTACGGACTGTCTAGATTAGTAGATAAATTGAAAATCCAGAACGGATTAAATTCATCGGGAAATTGTGTACATTAAATGTACAGAAAGTCTGGTTTTGCGGAGAAATTGAAAATTCAAAATATCGTAACTTCAGCGAGAATTGTGTACATTATATACGTACGGAATGTCTAGATTTGCAGAGAAATTGAAAATCTAGAACTGCGTAAATTCAACGCAAAATTGTGTACATTTAATGTACGGATTGTCTAGATTTACAGATAAATTCAAAATCGAGAACTGAGTAAATTTGTCGGGAAATTCTGTGCGTTAAATGTACAGAAAGTTTGGTTTTAAGGAGAAATTGAAAATCCAAAATTTCGTAAATTCAGCGGGAATTGTGTCCATTATATATGTACGGAATATCAGGATTCGCAGAGAAATTGAATATCTTGAAATATATAAATTCAACGGGAAATTATGTACATTATATGTACGGAATGTTTTGATTTGCAGATAAATTGAAAATCCAGAACTGCGAAAATTCCACGGGAAATTGTGTACAATAAATGTACGGAATGTCCTGTTTTGTGAAGAAATTGAATATCCAAAATTTCATAAATTCAACGAGAAATTATGTACATTATATATGTATGGAATGTCTGGATATGCGGAGAAATTGAAAATCTAGAACTGCGTAAATTCATCGGAAAATTGTGTACATTAAATGTACGGACTGTCAAGATTTGCAGATAAATTGAAAATCCAGAACGGAGTAAATTCATAGGGAAATTGTGTAAATTAAATGTACGGAAAGTCTGGTTTTACGGAGAAATTGAAAATCCAAAATTTCGTAAATTCAGCGGGAATTGTGTACATTATATATGTACAGAATATCTGTATTTGCAGAGAAATTGAATATCTTGAAATATATAAATTCAACGGGAAATGATGTACATTATATGTACGGAATGTTTGGATTTGCAGATAAATTGAAAATCCAAAACAGCGTAAATTCCACGAGAAATTGTGTACATTAAATGTACGGAATGTCTGGTTTTGTGGAGAAATTGAAAATTCAAAATTTCGTAAATTCAGCGAGAATTGTGTACATTATATATGTACGGAATGTCAAGATTTGCAGAGAAATTGAAAATCTAGAACTGCGTATATTCAACGGGAAATTGTGTACATTAAATGTACGGACTGTCTAGATTTGCAGATAAATTGAAAATCCAGAACTGAGTAAATTTATCGGGAAATTGTATACATTAAATGTACGGAAAGTCTAGTTTTAAGGAGAAATTGAAAATCCAAAATTTCGTAAATTCAGCGGGAATTGTGTGCGTTATATATGTGCGGAATATCTGGATTCGCAGAGAAATTGAATATCTTGAAATATATAAATTCAACGGGAAATTATGTACATTATATGTACGGAATTTTTGGATTTGCAGATAAATTGAAAATCCAAAACAGCGTAAATTCCACGAGAAATTGTGTACATTAAATATGTATGGAATGTCTGGTTTTGTGGAGAAATTGAATATCCAAAATTTCGTAAATTCAACGAGAAATTGTGTACATTATATATGTATGGAATGTCTGGATATGCGGAGAAATTGAAAATCTAGAACTGCGTAAATTCAACGGGAAGTTGTGTACGTTAAATGTACGGACTGTCTAGATTTGCAGATATATTGAAAATCTAGAACGGAGTAAATTCATCGGGAAATTGTGTACATTAAATGTACGGAAAGTCTGGTTTTGCGAAGAAATTGAAAATTCAAAATTTCGTAAATTCAGCGAGAATAGTGTACATTATATATGTACGGAATGTCTAGATTTGCAGAGAAATTGAAAATCTACAACTGCGTAAATTCAACGGGAAATTGTGTACATTAAATGTACGGACTGTCTAGATTTGCAGATAAATTGAAAATCCAGAACTGAGTAAATTTATCGGGAAATCGTGTGCATTAAATGTACAGAAAGTCTGGTTTTAAGGAGAAATTGAAAATCCAAAATTTCGTAAATTCAGCGGGAATTGTGTGCATTATATATGCACGGAATATCTGGATTCGCAGAGAAATTGAATATCTTGAAATTTATAAATTCAACGGGAAATTACGTACATTATATGTACGGAATGTTTGGATTTGCAGATAAATTGAAAATCCAGAACAGCGAAAATTCCATGGGAAATAGTGTACAATAAATTTACAGCATGTCTTGTTTTGTGGAGAAATTGAATATCCTAAATTTCGTAAATTCAACGAGAAAAAGTGTACATTATATATGTAAGGAATGTCTAGATTTGCAGAGAAATTGAAAATCTAGAACTGCGTGAATTCAACGGGAAATTGTGTACATTAAATGTACGGACTGTCTAGATTTGCAGATAAATTGAAAATCCAGAACTGAGTAAATTTATCGGGAAATTGTGTGATTAAATGTACAGAATGTCTGGTTTTAAGCAGAAATTGAAAAACCAAAATTTCGTAAATTCAGCGGGAATTGTGTACATTATATATGTACGGAATATCTGGATTTGTAGAGAAATTGAATATATTGAAATGTATAAATTCAACGGGAAATTATGTAGATTATATGTACGGAATGTTTGGATTTGCAGATAAATTGAAAATCCAGAACTGAGTAAATTTATCGGAAAATTGTGTGCATTAAATGTACAGAAAGTCTGGTTTTAAGGAGAAATTGAAAAACCAAAATTTCGTAAATTCAGCGGGAATTGTGTGCATTATATATGCACGGAATATCTGGATTCGCAAAGAAATTGAATATCTTGAAATATATAAATTCAACCGGAAATTATGTAGATTATATGTACGGAATGTTTGGATTTGCAGATAAATTGAAAATCCAAAACAGCGTAAATTCCACGAGAAATTGTGTACATTAAATGTACGGAATGTCTGGTTTTGTGGAAAAATGGAATATCCAAAATTTCGTAAATTCAACGAGAAATTGTGTACATTATATATGTTTGGAATGTCTGGATATGCGGAGAAATTGAAAATCTAGAACTGCGTAAATTCAAAGGGAAATTGTGTATATTAAATGTACGGACTATCTAGATTTGCAGATAAATTGAAAATCCGGAACGAAGTAAATTCATCGGGAAATTGTGTACATTAAATGTACGGAAAGTCTGGTTTTGCGGAGAAATTTAAAATTCAAAATTTCGTAAATTTAGCGAGAATTGTGTACATTATATATGTACGAAATGTCCAGATTTGCATGGAAATTGAAAATCTAGAACTGCGTGAATTCAACGGAAAATTATGTACATTAAATGTATGGACTGTCTAGATTTGCAAATAAATTTAAAATCCAGAACGGAGTAAATCCATCGGGAAATTGTGTACATTAAATGTACGGAAAGTCTGGTTTTGCGCAGAAATTGAAAATTTAAAATTTCGAAAATTCAGCGAGAATTGTGTACATTATATATGTATGGAATGTCTGGATATGCGGAGAAATTGAAAATCTAGAACTGCGTAAATTCAACGCGAAATTGTGTACATTAAATGTGCGGACTGTCTAGATTGGCATATAAATTGAAAATCCAGAGAGGAGTAAATTCATTGGGAAATTGTGTACATTAAATGTACGGAAAGTCTGGTTTTGCGGAGAAATTGAAAATTCAAAATTTCATAAATTCAGCGAGAATTGTGTATTTTATATATGTACGGAATGTCTAGATTTACAGAGAAATTGAAAATCTAGAACTGCATAAATTCAACGGAAAATTGTGTACAGTAAATGTACGGACTGTCTAGATTTGCAGATAAATTGAAAATCTGGAACTGAGTAAATTTATCGGGAAATTCTGTGCATTAAATATACAGAAAGTCTGGTTTTAAGGAGAAATTGAAAATCCAATATTTCGTAAATTCAATGGGAATTGTGTACATTATATATGTACGGAATATCTGGATTCGCAGAGAAATTGAATATCTTGAAATATATAAATTCAACGGGAAATTATGTGCATTATATGTACGGAATGTTTGGATTTGCAGATAAATTGAAAATCCAGAACAGCGAAAATTCCACGGGAAATTGTGTACAGTAAATGTACGGATTGTCTGGTTTTGTGGAGAAATTGAATATCCAAATTTTCGTAAATTCAACGAGAAATTGGGTACATTATATATGTATGGAATGCCTGGATATGCGGAGAAATTGAAAATCTAGAACTGCGTAAATTCAACTGGAAATTGTGTAATTTCAATGTACGGACTGTCTTGATTTGCAGATAAATTGAAAATCCAGAACGGAGTAAACTCATCGGGAAATTGTGTACATTAAATGTACGGAAAGTCTGGTTTTGCGGAGAAATTGAAAATTCAAAATTTCGTAAATTCAGCGAGAATTGTTTACATTATATTTGTACGGAATGTCCAGATTTGCAGAGAAATTGAAAATCTAGAACCGCGTAAATTCAACGGGAAATTATGTACATTAAATGGACGGACTGTCTAGATTTGCAAATAAATTTAAAATCCAGAACGGAGTAAATCCATCGGGAAATTGTGTGCATTAAATGTACGGAAAGTCTGGTTTTGCGCAGAAATTGAAAATTTAAAATTTCGAAAATTCAGCGAGAATTGTGTACATTATATATGTATGGAATGTCTGGATATGCGGAGAAATTGAAAATCTAGAACTGCGTAAATTTAACGGGAAATTGTGTACGTTAAATGTGCGGACTGTCTAGATTTGAATATAAATTGAAAATCCAGAGAGGAGTAAATTCATTGGGAAATTGTGTACATTAAATGTACGGAAGGTCTGGTTTTGCGGAAAAATTGAAAATTCAAAATTTCATAAATTCAGCGAGAATTGTGTATTTTATATATGTACGGAATGTCTAGATTTGCAGAGAAATTGAAAATCTAGAACTGCATAAATTCAACGGAAAATTGTGTAAATTAAATGTACAGACTGTCTAGATTTGCAGATAAATTGAAAATCTAGAACTGAGTAAATTTATCGGGAAATTCTGTGAATTAAATGTACAGAAATTCTGGTTTTAAGGAGAAATTAAAAATCCAAAATTTCGTAAATTCAGCGGGAATTGTGTACATTATATATGTACGGAATATCTAGATTCGCAGAGAAATTGAATATCTTGAAATATATAAATTCAACGGGAAATTATGTGCATTATATGTACGGAATGTTTGGATTTGCAGATAAGTTGAAAATCCAGAACAGCGAGAATTCCACGGGAAATTGTGTACAATAAATGTACGGAATGTCTGGTTTTGTGGAGAAATTGAATATCCAAATTTTCGTAAATTCAATGAGAAATTGGGTACATTATATATGTATGGAACGTCTGGATATGCGGAGAAATTGAAAATCTAGAACTGCATAAATTCAACGGGAAATTGTGTAATTTAAATGTACGGACTGTCTAGATTTGCAGAAAAATTGAAAATCCAGAACGGAGTAAATTCGTCGGGAATTTGTGTACATTAAATGTACGGAAAGTCTGGTTTTGCGGAGAAATTGAAATTCAAAATTTCGTAAATTCAGCGAGAATTGTTTACATTATATATGTACGCAATGTCTAGATTTGTAGAGAAATTGAAAATCTAGAACTGCGAAAATTCAACGGGAAATTGTGTACGTTAAATGTACGGACAGTCTAGATTTGCAGATAAATTGAAAATCCAGAACTGATTAAATTTATCGGGAAATTGTGTGCATTAAATGTACAGAAAGTCTGGTTTTAAGGAGAAATTGAAAATCTAAAATTTCGTAAATTCAGCGGGAATTGTGTACATTATATATGTGTGGAATATTTAGATTTGCAGAGAAATTGAATATCTTGATATGTATAAATTCAACGGGAAATTATGTACATTATATGTACGGAATGTTTGGATTTGCAGATAAATTGAAAACCCAAAACAGCGTAAATTCCACGAGAAATTGTGTACATTAAATGTACGGACTGTCTGGTTTTGTGGAGAAATTGAATATCCAAAATTTCGTAAATTCAATGAGAAATTGTGTACATTATATATGTATGGAATGTCTGGATATGCGGAGAAATTGAAAATCTAGAACAGCGTAAATTCAACGGGAAATTGTGTACATTAAATGTACGGACTATCTAGATTTCCTAATAAATTGAAAATCCGGAACGGAGTAAATTTATCAGGCAATTGTGTACATTAAATGTACGGAAAGTCTGGTTTTACGGGGAAATTGAAAATCCAAAAATTTCGTAAATTCAGCGGGAATTGTATACATTATATATTTACGGAATGTCTGGATTTACAGAGAAATTGAATATCTTGAAATATATAAATTCAACAGGAAATTATGTACATTATATGTACGGAATGTTGGGATTTGCAGATAAATTGAAAATCCAAAACCGCGTAAATTCCCCGAGAAATTGTATACATTAAATGTACAGAATGTCTAGTTTTGTGGAGAAATTGAATATCCAAAATTTCGTAAATTCATCGAGAAATTGTGTACAATATATGTATGGAATGTCTGGATTTGCGGAGAAATTGAAAATCTAGAACTGCGTAAATTCAACGGGAAATTGTGTACGTTAAATGTACGGACTGTATAGGTTTGCAAATAGATTAAAATTCAGAACGGTATAAATTCATTGGGAAATTGTGTACATTAAATGTACGGAAAGTCTAGTTTTACGGAGAAATTGAAAATCCAAAATTTCGTAAATTCAGCGGGAATTGTTGACATTATATATGTACGAAATGTCTGGATTTACAGAGAAATTAAATATCTTGAAATATATAAATTCAACGGGAAATTATGTACATTATACGTACGGAATGTTTGGATTTGCAGATAAATTGAAAATCGAAAACAGCGTAAATTCCACGAGAAATTATGTACATTAAATGTACGGAATGTCTGGTTTCGTGGAGAAATTGAATATCCAAAATTTCGTAAATTCAATAAGAAATTGTGTACATTATATATGTATGAAATTTCTGGATATGCGGAGAAATTGAAAATCTAGAACTGCGTAAATTCAACGGGAAATTGTGTACATTAAATGTACGGGCTGTCTAGATTTGCAAATAAATTGAAAATCCAGAACTGAGTAAATTTATCGGGAAATTGTGTACATTAAATGTACAGAAAGTCTGGTTTTAAGGAGAAATTGAAAATCCAAAATTTCGTAAATTCAGCGGGAATTGTGTGCATTATATATGTACGGAATATCTGGATTCGCAGAGAAATTGAATATCTTGAAATTTATAAATTCAACGGGAAATTATGTACATTATATGGACGGAATGTTTGGATTTCCAGATAAATTGAAAATCCAGAACAGCGAAAATTCCATGGGAAATTGTGTACAATAAATTTACAACATGTCTGGTTTTGTGGAGAAATTGAATATCCTAAATTTCGTAAATTCAACGAGAAAAAGTGTACATTATATATGTATGGAATGTCTGGATAAGCGGAAAAATTGAAAATCTAGAACTGCGTAAATTCAACGGGAAATTTTGTACATTAAATGTACGGACTGTCAAGATTTGCAAATAAATTGAAAATCCAGGACGGAGTAAATTCATCGGGAAATTGTGTAAATTAAATGTACGGAAAGTCTGGTTTTACGGAGAAATTGAAAATCCAAAATTTCGTAAATTCAGCGGGAATTGTGAACATTATATATGTACAGAATATCTGGATTCGCAGAGAAATTGAATCTCTTGAAATATATAAATTCAACAGGAAATTATGTACATTATATGTACGGAATGCTTGGATTTGCAGATAAATTGAAAACCCAAAACAGCGTAAATTCCACGAGAAATTGTGTACATTAAATGTACGGAATGTCTGGTTTTCTGGAGAAATTGAATATCCAAAATTTCGTAAATTCAACGAGAAATTGTGTATATTATATATGTATGGAATGGTTGGGTATGCGGCGAAATTGAAAATCTAAAACTGCGTAAATTCAACGGGAAATTGTGTACATTAAATGTACGGACTGTCTAGATTAGTAGATAAATTGAAAATCCAGAACGGATTAAATTCATCGGGAAATTGTGTACATTAAATGTACAGAAAGTCTGGTTTTGCGGAGAAATTGAAAATTGAAAATTTCGTAACTTCAGCGAGAATTGTGTACATTATATACGTACGGAATGTCTAGATTTGCAGAGAAATTGAAAATCTAGAACTGCGTAAATTCAACGCAAAATTGTGTACATTTAATGTACGGATTGTCTAGATTTACAGATAAATTCAAAATCGAGAACTGAGTAAATTTGTCGGGAAATTCTGTGCGTTAAATGTACAGAAAGTTTGGTTTTAAGGAGAAATTGAAAATCCAAAATTTCGTAAATTCAGCGGGAATTGTGTCCATTATATATGTACGGAATATCAGGATTCGCAGAGAAATTGAATATCTTGAAATATATAAATTCAACGGGAAATTATGTACATTATATGTACGGAAAGTTTTGATTTGCAGATAAATTGAAAATCCAGAACTTCGAAAATTCCACGGGAAATTGTGTACAATAAATGTACGGAATGTCCTGTTTTGTGAAGAAATTGAATATCCAAAATTTCGTAAATTCAACGAGAAATTATGTACATTATATATGTATGGAATGTCTGGATATGCGGAGAAATTTAAAATCTGGAACTGCGTAAATTCATCGGGAAATTGTGTACATTAAATGTACGGACTGTCAAGATTTGCAGATAAATTGAAAATCCAGAACGGAGTAAATTCATAGGGAAATTGTGTAAATTAAATGTACGGAAAGTCTGATTTTACGGAGAAATTGAAAATCCAAAATTTCGTAAATTCAGCGGGAATTGTGTACATTATATATGTACAGAATATCTGTATTTGCAGAGAAATTGAATATCTTGAAATATATAAATTCAACGGGAAATTATGCACATTATATGTACGGAATGTTTGGATTTGCAGATAAATTGAAAATCCAAAACAGCGTAAATTCCACGAGAAATTGTGTACATTAAATGTACGGAATGTCTGGTTTTGTGGAGAAATTGAAAATTCAAAATTTCGTAAATTCAGCGAGAATTGTGTACATTATATATGTACGGAATGTCAAGATTTGCAGAGAAATTGAAAATCTAGAACTGCGTATATTCAACGGGAAATTGTGTACATTAAATGTACGGACTGTCTAGATTTGCAGATAAATTGAAAATCCAGAACTGAGTAAATTTATCGGGAAATTGTATACATTAAATGTACGGAAAGTCTAGTTTTAAGGAGAAATTGAAAATCCAAAATTTCGTAAATACAGCGGGAATTGTGTGCATTATATATGTACGGAATATCTGGATTCGCAGAGAAATTGAATATCCTGAAATATATAAATTCAACGGGAAATTATGTACATTATATGTACGGAATTTTTGGATTTGCAGATAAATTGAAAATCCAAAACAGCGTAAATTCCACGAGAAATTGTGTACATTAAATATGTATGGAATGTCTGGTTTTGTGGAGAAATTGAATATCCAAAATTTCGTAAATTCAACGAGAAATTGTGTACATTATATATGTATGGAATGTCTGGATATGCGAAGAAATTGAAAATCTAGAACTGCGTAAATTCAACGGGAAGTTGTGTACGTTAAATGTACGGACTGTCTAGATTTGCAGATATATTGAAAATCCAGAACGGAGTAAATTCATCGGGAAATTGTGTACATTAAATGTACGGAAAGTCTGGTTTTGCGGAGAAATTGAAAATTCAAAATTTCGTAAATTCAGCGAGAATAGTGTACATTATATATGTACGGAATGTCTAGATTTGCAGAGAAATTGAAAATCTAGAACTGCGTAAATTCAACGGGAAATTGTGTACATTAAATGTACGGACTGTCTAGATTTGCAGATAAATTGAAAATCCAGAACTGAGTAAATTTATCGGGAAATCGTGTGCATTAAATGTACAGAAAGTCTGGTTTTAAGGAGAAATTGAAAATCCAAAATTTCGTAAATTCAGCGGGAATTGTGTGCATTATATATGCACGGAATATCTGGATTCGCAGAGAAATTGAATATCTTGAAATTTATAAATTCAACGGGAAATTACGTACATTATATGTACGGAATGTTTGGATTTGCAGATAAATTGAAAATCCAGAACAGCGAAAATTCCATGGGAAATAGTGTACAATAAATTTACAGCATGTCTTGTTTTGTGGAGAAATTGAATATCCTAAATTTCGTAAATTCAACGAGAAAAAGTGTACATTATATATGTACGGAATGTCTAGATTTGCAGAGAAATTGAAAATCTAGAACTGCGTAAATTCAACGGGAAATTGTGTACATTACATGTACGGACTGTCTAGATTTGCAGATAAATTGAAAATCCAGAACTGAGTAAATTTATCGGGAAATTGTGTGATTAAATGTACCGAATGTCTGGTTTTAAGCAGAAATTGAAAAACCAAAATTTCGTAAATTCAGCAGGAATTGTGTACATTATATATGTACGGAATATCTGGATTTGCAGAGAAATTGAATATATTGAAATGTATAAATTCAACGGGAAATTATGTAGATTATATGTACGGAATGTTTGGATTTGCAGATAAATTGAAAATCCAGAACTGAGTAAATTTATCGGAAAATTGTGTGCATTAAATGTACAGAAAGTCTGGTTTTAAGGAGAAATTGAAAAACCAAAATTTCGTCAATTCAGCGGGAATTGTGTGCATTATATATGCACGGAATATCTGGATTCGCAAAGAAATTGAATAGCTTGAAATATATAAATTCAACGGGAAATTATGTA
Source organism: Quercus alba (assembly GCA_036321655.1). Taxonomy (NCBI): domain Eukaryota; kingdom Viridiplantae; phylum Streptophyta; class Magnoliopsida; order Fagales; family Fagaceae; genus Quercus; species Quercus alba. The sequence continues at coordinate 53,030,224 of CM070301.1, forward strand.
GATTATATGTACGGAATGTTTGGATTTGCAGATAAATTGAAAATCCAAAACAGCGTAAATTCCACCAGAAATTGTGTACATTAAATGTACGGAATGTCTGGTTTTGTGGAAAAATGGAATATCCAAAATTTCGTAAATTCAACGAGAAATTGTGTACATTATATATGTATGGAATGTCTGGATATGCGGAGAAATTGAAAATCTAGAACTGCGTAAATTCAAAGGGAAATTGTGTATATTAAATGTACGGACTATCTAGATTTGCAGATAAATTGAAAATCCGGAACGAAGTAAATTCATCGGGAAATTGTGTACATTAAATGTACGGAAAGTCTGGTTTTGCGGAGAAATTTAAAATTCAAAATTTCGTAAATTTAGCGAGAATTGTGTACATTATATATGTACGAAATGTCCAGATTTGCAGGGAAATTGAAAATCTAGAACTGCGTGAATTCAACGGAAAATTATGTACATTAAATGTATGGATTGTCTAGATTTGCAAATAAATTTAAAATCCAGAACGGAGTAAATCCATCGGGAAATTGTGTACATTAAATGTACGGAAAGTCTGGTTTTGCGCAGAAATTGAAAATTTAAATTTCGAAAATTCAGCGAGAATTGTGTACATTATATCTGTATGGAATGTCTGGATATGCGGAGAAATTGAAAATCTAGAACTGCGTAAATTCAACGCGAAATTGTGTACATTAAATGTGCGGACTGTCTAGATTGGCATATAAATTGAAAATCCAGAGATGAGTAAATTCATTGGGAAATTGTGTACATTAAATGTACGGAAAGTCTGGTTTTGCGGAGAAATTGAAAATTCAAAATTTCATAAATTCAGCGAGAATTGTGTATTTTATATATGCACGGAATGTCTAGATTTACAAAGAATTTGAAAATCTAGAACTGCATAAATTCAACGGAAAATTGTGTACAGTAAATGTACGGACTGTCTAGATTTGCAGATAAATTGAAAATCTAGAACTAAGTAAATTTATCGGGAAATTTTGTGCATTAAATATACTGAAAGTCTGGTTTTAAGGAGAAATTGAAAATCCAATATTTCGTAAATTCAATGGGAATTGTGTACATTATATATGTACGGAATATCTGGATTCGTAGAGAAATTGAATATCTTGAAATATATAAATTCAACGGGAAATTATGTGCATTATATGTACGGAATGTTTGGATTTGCAGATAAATTGAAAATCCAGAACAGCGAAAATTCCACGGGAAATTGTGTACAATAAATGTACGGATTGTCTGGTTTTGTGGAGAAATTGAATATCCAAATTTTCGTAAATTCAACGAGAAATTGGGTACATTATATATGTATGGAATGTCTGGATATGCGGAGAAATTGAAAATCTAGAACTGCGTAAATTCAACTGGAAATTGTGTAATTTCAATGTACGGACTGTCTTGATTTGCAGATAAATTGAAAATCCAGAACGGAGTAAACTCATCGGGAAATTGTGTACATTAAATGTACGGAAAGTCTGGTTTTGCGGAGAAATTGAAAATTCAAAATTTCGTAAATTCAGCGAGAATTGTTTACATTATATATGTACGGAATGTCCAGATTTGCAGAGAAATTGAAAATCTAGAACCGCGTAAATTCAACGGGAAATTGTGTACATTAAATGTACGGACTGTCTAGATTTGCAGATAAATTGAAAATCCCGAACTGAGTAAATTTATCGGGAAATCGTGTGCATTAAATGTACAGAAAGTCTGGTTTTAAGGAGAAATTGAAAATCCAAAATTTCGTAAATTCAGCGGGAATTGTGTGCATTATATATGCACGGAATATCTGGATTCGCAGAGAAATTGAATATCCTGAAATTTATAAATTCAACGGGAAATTACGTACATTATATGTACGGAATGTTTGGATTTGCAGATAAATTGAAAATCCAGAACAGCGAAAATTCCATGGGAAATAGTGTACAATAAATTTACAGCATGTCTTGTTTTGTGGAGAAATTGAATATCCTAAATTTCGTAAATTCAACGAGAAAAAGTGTACATTATATATGTACGGAATGTCTAGATTTGCAGAGAAATTGAAAATCTAGAACTGCGTAAATTCAACGGGAAATTGTGTACAATAAATGTACGGAATGTCCTGTTTTGCGAAGAAATTGAATATCCAAAATTTCGTAAATTCAACGAGAAATTGTGTACATTATATATGTATGGAATGTCTGGATATGCGGAGAAATTGAAAATCTAGAACTGCGTAAATTCAACGGGATGTTGTGTACGTTAAATGTACGGACTGTCTAGATTTGCAGATATATTGAAAATCCAGAACGGAGTAAATTCATCGGGAAATTGTGTACATTAAATGTACGGAAAGTCTGGTTTTGCGGAGAAATTGAAAATTCAAAATTTCGTAAATTCAGCGAGAATAGTGTACATTATATATGTACGGAATGTCTAGATTTGCAGAGAAATTGAAAATCTAGAACTGCGTAAATTCAACGGGAAATTGTGTACATTAAATGTACGGACTGTCTAGATTTGCAGATAAATTGAAAATCCAGAACTGAGTAAATTTATCGGGAAATCGTGTGCATTAAATGTACAGAAAGTCTGGTTTTAAGGAGAAATTGAAAATCCAAAATTTCGTAAATTCAGCGGGAATTGTGTGCATTATATATGCACGGAATATCTGGATTCGCAGAGAAATTGAATATCTTGAAATTTATAAATTCAACGGGAAATTACGTACGTTATATGTACGGAATGTTTGGATTTGCAGATAAATTGAAAATCCAGAACAGCGAAAATTCCATGGGAAATAGTGTACAATAAATTTACAGCATGTCTGGTTTTGTGGAGAAATTGAATATCCTAAATTTCGTAAATTCAACGAGAAAAAGTGTACATTATATATGTACGGAATGTCTAGATTTGCAGAGAAATTGAAAATCTAGAACTGCGTAAATTCAACGGGAAATTGTGTACAATAAATGTACGGACTGTCTAGATTTGCAGATAAATTGAAAATCCAGAACTGAGTAAATTTATCGGGAAATTGTGTGATTAAATGTACAGAATGTCCGGTTTTAAGCAGAAATTGAAAAACCAAAATTTCGTAAATTCAGCGGGAATTGTGTACATTATATATGTACGGAATATCTGGATTTGCAGAGAAATTGAATATATTGAAATGTATAAATTCAACGGGAAATTATGTAGATTATATGTACGGAATGTTTGGATTTGCAGATAAATTGAAAATCCAGAACTGAGTAAATTTATCGGAAAATTGTGTGCATTAAATGTACAGAAAGTCTGGTTTTAAGGAGAAATTGAAAAACCAAAATTTCGTAAATTCAGCGGGAATTGTGTGCATTATATATGCACGGAATATCTGGATTCGCAAAGAAATTGAATATCTTGAAATATATAAATTCAACGAGAAATTATGTAGATTATATGTACGGAATGTTTGGATTTGCAGATAAATTGAAAATCCAAAACAGCGTAAATTCCACGAGAAATTGTGTACATTAAATGTACGGAATGTCTGGTTTTGTGGAAAAATGGAATATCCAAAATTTCGTAAATTCAACGAGAAATTGTGTACATTATATATGTATGGAATGTCTGGATATGCAGAGAAATTGAAAATCTAGAACTGCGTAAATTCAAAGGGAAATTGTGTATATTAAATGTACGGACTATCTAGATTTGCAGATAAATTGAAAATCCGGAACGAAGTAAATTCATCGGGAAATTGTGTACATTAAATGTACGGAAAGTCTGGTTTTGCGGAGAAATTGAAAATTCAAAATTTCGTAAATTTAGCGAGAATTGTGTACATTATATATGTACGGAATGTCTAGATTTGCAGAGAAATTGAAAATCTAGAACTGCGTAAATTCAACGGGAAATTGTGTACATTAAATGTACGGACTGTCTAGATTTGCAGATAAATTGAAAATCCAGAACTGAGTAAATTTTTCGGGAAATCGTGTGCATTAAATGTACAGAAAGTCTGGTTTTAAGGAAAAATTGAAAATCCAAAATTTCGTAAATTCAGCGGGAATTGTGTGCATTATATATGCACGGAATATCTTGATTCGTAGAGAAATTGAATATCTTGAAATTTATAAATTCAACGGGAAATTACGTACGTTATATGTACGGAATGTTTGGATTTGCAGATAAATTGAAAATCCAGAACAGCGAAAATTCCATGGGAAATAGTGTACAATAAATTTACAGCATGTCTGGTTTTGTGGAGAAATTGAATATCCAAAATTTCGTAAATTCAACGAGAAATTGTGTACATTATATATGTATGGAATGTCTGGATATGCGAAGAAATTGAAAATCTAGAACTGCGTAAATTCAACGGGAAGTTGTGTACGTTAAATGTACGGACTGTCTAGATTTGCAGATATATTGAAAATCCAGAACGGAGTAAATTCATAGGGAAATTGTGTAAATTAAATGTACGGAAAGTCTGATTTTACGGAGAAATTGAAAATCCAAAATTTCGTAAATTCAGCGGGAATTGTGTACATTATATATGTACAGAATATCTGTATTTGCAGAGAAACTGAATATCTTGAAATATATAAATTCAACGGGAAATTATGTACATTATATGTACGGAATGTTTGGATTTGCAGATAAATTGAAAATCCAAAACAGCGTAAATTCCACGAGAAATTGTGTACATTAAATGTACGGAATGTCTGGTTTTGTGGAGAAATTGAAAATTCAAAATTTCGTAAACTCAGCGAGAATTGTGTACATTATATATGTACGGAATGTAAAGATTTGCAGAGAAATTGAAAATCTAGAACTGCGTATATTCAACGGGAAATTGTGTACATTAAATGTACGGACTGTCTAGATTTGCAGATAAATTGAAAATCCAGAACTGAGTAAATTTATCGGGAAATTGTATACATTAAATGTACGGAAAGTCTAGTTTTAAGGAGAAATTGAAAATCCAAAATTTCGTAAATACAGCGGGAATTGTGTGCATTATATATGTACGGAATATCTGGATTCGCAGAGAAATTGAATATCTTGAAATATATAAGTTCAACGGGAAATTATGTACATTATATGTACGGAATTTTTGGATTTGCAGATAAATTGAAAATCCAAAACAGCGTAAATTCCACGAGAAATTGTGTACATTAAATATGTATGGAATGTCTGGTTTTGTGGAGAAATTGAATATCCAAAATTTCGTAAATTCAACGAGAAATTGTGTACATTATATATGTATGGAATGTCTGGATATGCGAAGAAATTGAAAATCTAGAACTGCGTAAATTCAACGGGAAGTTGTGTACTTTAAATGTACGGACTGTCTAGATTTGCAGATATATTGAAAATCCAGAACGGAGTAAATTCATCGGGAAATTGTGTACATTAAATGTACGGAAAGTCTGGTTTTGCGGAGAAATTGAAAATTCAAAATTTCGTAAATTTAGCTTGAATTGTGTACATTATATATGTACGGAATATCTGGATTCACATAGAAATTGAATATCTTGAAATATATAAAGTCAACGGGAAATTATGTACATTATATGAACGAAATGTTTGGATTTACAGATCAATTGAAAATCCAGAACAGCGAAAATTCCAGGGGAAATTGTGTACAATAAATGTACGGAATGTCTGGTTTTGCGGAGAAATTGAATATCCAAAATTTCGTAAATTCAACGAGAAATTGTGTACATTATATATGTGTGGAATGTCTGGATATGCGGAGAAATTGAAAATCTAGAACTGCGTAAATTCAACGGGAAGTTGTGTACTTTAAATGTACGGACTGTCTAGATTTGCAGATATATTGAAAATCCAGAACGGAGTAAATTCATCGGGAAATTGTGTACATTAAATGTACGGAAAGTCTGGTTTTGCGGAGAAATTGAAAATTCAAAATTTCGTAAATTTAGCTTGAATTGTGTACATTATATATGTACGGAATATCTGGATTCACATAGAAATTGAATATCTTGAAATATATAAAGTCAACGGGAAATTATGTACATTATATGAACGAAATGTTTGGATTTACAGATCAATTGAAAATCCAGAACAGCGAAAATTCCAGGGGAAATTGTGTACAATAAATGTACGGAATGTCTGGTTTTGCGGAGAAATTGAATATCCAAAATTTCGTAAATTCAACGAGAAATTGTGTACATTATATATGTGTGGAATGTCTGGATATGCGGAGAAATTGAAAATCTAGAACTGCGTAAATTCAACGGGAAATTGTGTACATTAAATGTATGGACTGTCTAGAATTGCAGATAAATTGAAAATCCAGAACGGAGTAAATTCATCGGGAAATTGTGTACATTAAATGTACGGAAAGTCTGGTTTTGGGGAGAAATTGAAAATTCAAAATTTCGTAAAGTCAGCTAGAATTGTGTACATTATATATGTACGGAATGTCTAGATTTGTAGAGAAATTGAAAACCTAGAACTGGGTAAATTCAACGGGAACTTGTGTACATTAAATGTACGGACTGTCTAGATTTGCAGATAAATTGAAAATCCAGAATGGAGTAAATTCATCGGGAAATTGTGTACATTAAATGTACTGAAAGTCTAGTTTTGCGGAGAAATTGAAAATTGAAAATTTCGTAAATTCAGCGAGAATTGTCTACATTATATATGTACGGAATGTCTAGATTTTCAGAGAAATTGAAAATCTAGAACTGCGTAAATTCAAATGGAAATTGTTTACATTAAATGTACGGAGTGTCTAGATTTGCAGATAAATTGAAAATCCAGAACGGAGTAAATTCATCAGGAAATTGTGTACATTAAATGTACGGAATGTCTGGTTTTGTGGAGAAATTGAATATCCAAAATTTCCTACATTCAACGAGATATTGTGTACATTATATATGTATGGAATGTCTGGATATGCGGAGAAATTGAAAACCTAGAACTGCGTAAATTCAACGGGAAATTGTGTACATTAAATGTACGGACTGTCAAGATTTGCAGATAAATTGAAAATCCAGAACGGAGTAAATTCATCGGGAAATTGTGTACGTTAGATGTACGGACTGTCTAGATTTGCAAATAAATTGAAAATCCAGAACGGAGAAAATTCATCGGGAAATTGTGTACATTAAATGTACGGAAAATCTGGTTTTGCGGAGAAATTGAAAATTCAAAATTTCGTAAATTCAGCTAGAATTGTGTACATTATATATATACGGAATGTCTAGATTTGCATTGAAATTGAAAATCTAGAACTGCGTAAATTCAACGGGAAATTGTGTACATTAAATGTACGGACTGTCCAGATTTTCAGATAAATTGAAAATCCAGAACTGACTAAATTTATCGGGAAATTCTGTGTATTACATGTACAGAAAGTCTGGTTTTACGGAGAAATTGAAAATCCAAAATTTCGTAAATTCAGCGGGAATTGTGTACATTATATATGTACGGAATATCTGAATTCGCCGAGAAATTGAATATCTTGAGATATATAAATTCAACGGGAAATTATGTACATTTAATATACGGAATGTTTGGATTTGTAGAGAAATTGAAAATCCAAAACAGCGTAAATTCCACGAGAAATTGTGTATATTAAATGTACGGAATGTCTGGTTTTGTGGAGAAATTGAAGATCCAAAATTTCGTAAATTCAACGAGAAATTGTGTACATTATATATGTATGGAATGTCTAGATTTGCAGAAAAATTGAAAATCTAGAACTGTGTAAATTCAACTGGAAATTGTGTAAATTAATTGTACGGACTGACTAGAATTGTAGATAAATTGAAAATCCAGAACGGTGTAAATTCATCGAGAAATTGTGTACATTAAATGTACGGAAAGTCTGGTTTTGCGGAGAAACTGAAAGTTCAAAATTTCGTAAAGTCAGCTAGAATTGTGTACATTGTATATGTACGGAACGTCTAGATTTGCAGAGAAATTGAAAATCTAGAACTGCGTAAATTCAACGGGAAATTGTTCACGTTAAATGTACAGACTGTCTAGATTTGCAGATAAATTGAAAATCCAGAACGGAGTAAATTCATCAGGAAATTGTGTATATTAAATGTACGGAATGTCTGGTTTTGTGCAGAAATTGAATATCCAAAATTTCTTACATTCAACGAGAAATTGTGTACATTATATATGTATGGAATGTCTGGATATGCGGAGAAATTGAAAATCTAGAACTGCGTAAATTCAACGGGAAATTGTGTACGTTAAATGTACGGACTGTCTAGATTTGCAGATAAATTGAAAATCCAGAACGGAGTGAATTCATCGGGAAATTGTGTATATTAAATGTACGGAAAGTCTGGTTTTGCGGAGAAATTGAAAATTCAAAATTTCGTAAATTCAGCTTGAATTGTGTACATTATATATGTACGGAATGTCAAGATTTGTAGAGAAATTGAAAATCTAGAACTGCGTAAATTCAAAGGGAAATCGTGTACAGTAAATGCACAGACTGTCTAGATTTGAAGATAAATTGAAAATCCAGAACGGAGTAAATTCATCGGGAAATTGTGTACATTAAATGTACGGAAAGTCTGGTTTTGCGGAGAGATTGAAATTTCAAAATTTCGTAAAGTCAGCTAGAATTGTGTACATTATATATGTACGAAATGTCTAGATTTGTAGAGAAATCGGAAATCTAGAACTGCGTAAATTCAACGGGAAATTATGTACATTAAATGTACGGACTGTCTAGATTTGCAGATAAATTGAAAATCCAGAACGGAGTAAATTCATCGGGATATAGTGTACATTAAATGTACTGAAAGTCTAGTTTTGTGGAGAAATTGACAACTCAAAATTTCGTAAATTCAGCTAGAATTGTGTACATTATATATGTACGGAATGTCTAGATTTTCAAAGAAATTGAAAATCTAGAACTGCGTAAATTCAACGGGAAATTGTTTACATTAAATGTACGGACTGTCTAGATTTGCAAATAAATTGAAAATCCAGAACTGAGTAAATTTATCGGGAAATTCTGTACATTAAATGTACGGAAATTCTGGTGTTAAGGAGAAATTGAAAATCCAAAATTTCGTAAATTCAGCGGGAATTGTGTACATTATATACGTATGGAATATCTGGATTCGCAGAGAAATTGAATATCTTGAAATATATAAATTCAACGGGAAATTATGTACATTATATGTACGGAATGTTTGGATTTGCAGATAAATTGATAATCCAGAACAGCGAAAATTCCACGGGAAATTGTGTACGATATATGTACGAAATGTCTGGTTTTGTGGATAAATTGAATATCCAAAATTTCATTCTTTCAACGAGATATTGTGTAGATTATATATGTATGGAATGTCTGGATATGCGGAGAAATTGAAAACCTGGAACTGCGTAAATTCAACGGGAAATTGTGTACATTAAATGTACGGACTGTCAAGATTTGCAGATAAATTGAAAAGCTAGAACGGAGTAAATTCATCGGGAAATTGTGTAACTTAAATGTACGGAAAGTCTGGTTTTACGAAGAAATTAAAAATCCAAAATTTCGTAAATTCAGCGGGAATTGTGTACATTATATATGTACGGAATACCTTGATTCGCATAGAAATTGAATATCTTTAAATATATAAATTCAAAGGGAAATTAGGTACATTATATGCACGGAATGTTTGGATTTGCAGATAAATTGAAAATCCAAAACAGCGTAAATTCCACGAGAAATTGTGTACATTAAATGTACGAAATGTCTGGTTTTGTGGAGAAATTGAAGATCCAAAATTTTGTAAATTCAGCGGGAAATTGTGTACATTATATATGTATGGAATGTCTGGATATGCGGAGAAATTGAAAATCTAGAACTGCGTAAATTCAACGGGAAATTGTGTACATTAAATGTACGGACTGTCTAGATTTGCAGATAAATTCAAAATCCAGAACGGAGTGAATTCATCGGGAAATTGTGAACATTAAATGTACGGAAAGTCTGGTTTTGCGGAGAAATTGAAAATTCAAAATTTCGTAAATTCAGCTAGAATTGTGTACATTATATATATACGGAATGTCTAGATTTGTAGAGAAATTGAAAATCTAGAACTACGTAAATTCAACGGGAAATTGTGTACATTAAATGTACGGACTGTCTAGATTTGCAGATAAATTGAAAATCCTGAACGGAGTAAATTCATCGGGAAATTGTGTACATTAAATGTACGGAAAGTCTGGTTTTCAGGAGAAATTGAAAATCCAAAATTTCGTAAATTCAGCGGGAATTGTGTACATTATGTACGTACGGAATATCTGGATTCGCAGAGAAATTGAATATCTTGAAATATATAAATTCAACGGGAAATTATGTACATTATATGTACGGAATGTTTGGATTTGCAGATAAATTTAAAATCCAAAACAGCGTAAATTCCACGAGAAATTGTGTAAATTAAATGTACGGAATGTCTGGTTTTGTGGAGAAATTGAAGATGCAAAATTTCGTAAATTCAACGAGAAATTGTGTACATTATATATGTATGGAACGTCTGGATATGCGGAGAAATTGAAAATCTAGAACTGCGTAAATTCAACGGGAAATTGTGTACATTATATGTACGGACTGTCCAGATTTACAGATAAATTGAAAATCCAGAACGGAGTAAATTCATCCGGAAATTGTGTATATTAAATGTACTGAAAGTTTAGTTTTGTGGAGAAATTGAAAATTCAAAATTTCGTAAATTCAGCTAGAATTGTGTACATTATAAATGTACGGAATGTCTAGATTTTCAGAGAAATTGAAAATCTAGAACTGCGTAAATTCAACGGGAAATTGTTTACACTAAATGTACGGACTGTCTAGATTTGCAAATAAATTGAAATTCCAGAACTGAGTAAATTTATCGGGAAATTCTGTACATTAAATGTATGGAAAGTCTGGTGTTAAGGAGAAATTGAAAATCCAAAATTTCGTTAATTTAGCGGGAATTGTGTAAATTATATACGTACGGAATATCTAGATTCGCAGAGAAATTGAATATCTTGAAATATATAAATTCAACGGGAAATTACGTACATTATATGTACGGATTGTTTGGATTTGCAGATAAATTGAAAATCCAGAACAGCGAAAATTCCACGGGAAATTGGGTACAATATATGTACGGAATGTCTGGTTTTGTGGAGAAATTGAATATCCAAAATTTCGTACATTCAACGAGATATTGTGTACATTATATATGTATGGAATGTCTGGATATGCGGAGAAATTGAAAACCTAGAACTGCGTAAATTCAACGGGAAATTGTGGACATTAAATGTACCGACTGTCAAGATTTGCAGATAAATTGAAAATCTAGAACGGAGTAAATTCGTCGGGAAATTGTGTAAATTAAATGTACGGAAAGCCTGGTTTTACGGAGAAATTAAAAATCCAAAATTTCTTAAATTCAGCGGGAATTGTGTACATTATATACGTACGGAATATCTGGATTCGCAGAGAAATTGAATATCTTGAAATATATAAATTCAACGGGAAATTATGTACATTATATGTACGGAATGTTTGGATTTGCAGATAAATTGAAAATCCAGAACAGCGAAAATTCCACGGGAAATTGTGTCCGATATATGTACGAAATGTCTGGTTTTGTGGAGAAATTGAATATCCAAAATTTCATTCTTTCAACGAGATATTGTGTAGATTATATATGTATGGAATGTCTGGATATGCGGAGAAATTGAAAACCTAGAACTGCATAAATTCAACGGGAAATTGTGTACATTAAATGTACGGACTGTCAAGATTAACAGATAAATTGAAAATCTAGAACGGAGTAAATTCGTCGGGAAATTGTGTAAATTAAATGTACGGAAAGTCTGGTTTTACGAAGAAATTAAAAATCCAAAATTTCGTAAATTCAGCGGGAATTGTGTACATTATATTTGTACGGAATATCTTGATTCGCAGAGAAATTGAATATCTTTAAATATATAAATTCAAAGGGAAATTAGGTACATTATATGCACGGAATGTTTGGATTTGCAGATAAATTGAAAATCCAAAACAGCGTAAATTCCACGAGAAATTGTGTACATTAAATGTACGAAATGTCTGGTTTTGTGGAGAAATTGAAGATCCAAAATTTTATAAATTCAACGGGAAATTGTGTACATTATATATGTATGGAATGTCTGGATATGCGGAGAAATTGAAAATCTAGAACTGCGTAAATTCAACGGGAAATTGTGTACATTAAATGTACGGACTGTCTAGATTTGTAGATAAATTGAAAATCCAGAACGGAGTAAATTCATCGGGATATAGTGTACATTAAATGTACTGAAAGTCTAGTTTTGTGGAGAAATTGAAAACTCAAAATTTCGTAAATTCAGCTAGAATTGTGTACATTATATATGTACGGAATGTATAGATTTCCGGAGAAATTGAAAATCTAGAACTGCGTAAATTCAACGGGAAATTGTTTACATTAAATGTACGGACTGTCTAGATTTGCAAATAAATTGAAAATCCAGAACTGAGTAAATTTATCGGGAAATTCTGTACATTAAATGTACGGAAAGTCTGGTGTTAAGGAGAAATTGAAAATCCAAAATTTCGTAAATTCAGCGGGAATTGTGTACATTATATACGTACGGAATATCTAGATTCGCAGAGAAATTGAATATCTTGAAATATATAAATTCAACGGGAAATTATGTACATTATATGTACGAAATGTTTGGATTTGCAGATAAATTGAAAATCCAGAACAGCGAAAATTCCACGGGAAATTGTGTACAATATATGTACGAAATGTCTGGTTTTGTGGAGAAATTGAATATCCAAAATTTCATTCATTCAACGAGATATTGTGTAGATTATATATGTATGGAATGTCTGGATATGCGGAGAAATTGAAAACCTAGAACTGCGTAAATTCAACGGGAAATTGTGTACATTAAATGTACGGACTGTCAAGATTTGCAGATAAATTGAAAATCTAGAACGGAGTAAATTCATCCGGAAATTGTGTAACTTAAATGTACGGAAAGTCTGGTTTTACGAAGAAATTAAAAATCCAAAATTTCGTAAATTCAGCGGGAATTGTGTACATTATATATGTACGGAATATCTTGATTCGCAGAGAAATTGAATATCTTTAAATATATAAATTCAAAGGGAAATTAGGTACATTATATGCACGGAATGTTTGGATTTGCAGATAAATTGAAAATCCAAAACAGCGTAAATTCCACGAGAAATTGTGTACATTAAATGTACGAAATGTCTGGTTTTGTGGAGAAATTGAAGATCCAAAATTTGGTAAATTCAGCGGGAAATTGTGTACATTATATATGTATGGAATGTCGGGATATGCGGAGAAATTGAAAATCTAGAATTGTGTAAATTCAACGGAAAATTGTGTACATTAAATGTATGGACTGTCTAGATTTGCAGATAAATTGAAAATCCCGAACGGAGTGAATTCATCGGGAAATTGTGTACATTAAATGTACGGAAAGTCTGGTTTTGCGGAGAAATTGAAAATTCTAAATTTCGTAAATTCAGCTAGAATTGTGTACATTATATATATACGGAATGTCTAGATTTGTAGAGAAATTGAAAATCTAGAACTACGTAAATTCAACGGGAAATTGTGTACATTAAATGTACGGACTGTCTAGATTTGCAGATAAATTGAAAATCCTAAACGGAGTAAATTCATCGGGAAATTGTGTACATTAAATGTACTGAAAATCTAGTTTTGTGGAGAAATTGAAAACTCAAAATTTCGTAAATTCAGCTAGAATTGTGTACATTATATATGTACGGAATGTCTAGATTTCCAGAGAAATTCAAAATCTAGAACTGCGTAAATTCAACAGGAAATTGTTTACATTAAATGTACGGACTGTCTAGATTTGCAAATAAATTGGAAATCCAGAACTGAGTAAATTTATCGGGAAATTTTGTGCATTAAATGTACGGAAAGTCTGGTTTTCAGGAGAAATTGAAAATCCAAAATTTCGTAAATTCAGCGGGAATTGTGTACATTATGTACGTACGGAATATCTGGATTCGCAGAGAAATTGAATATCTTGAAATATATAAATTCAACGGGAAATTATGTACATTATATGTACGGAATGTTTGGATTTGCAGATAAATTTAAAATCCAAAACAGCGTAAATTCCACGAGAAATTGTGTAAATTAAATGTACGGAATGTCTGGTTTTGTGGAGAAATTGAAGATGCAAAATTTCGTAAATTCAACGAAAAATTGTGTACATTATATATGTCTGGAACGTCTGGATATGCGGAGAAATTGAAAATCTAGAACTGCGTAAATTCAACGGGAAATTGTGTACATTATATGTACGGACTGTCCAGATTTGCAGATAAATTGAAAATCCAGAACAGAGTAAATTCATCCGGAAATTGTGTACATTAAATGTACTGAAAGTCTAGTTTTGTGGAGAAATTGAAAATTCAAAATTTCGTAAATTCAGCTAGAATTTTGTACATTATAAATGTACGGAATGTCTAGATTTTCAGAGAAATTGAAAATCTAGAACTGCGTAAATTCAACGGGAAATTGTTTACATTAAATGTACGGATTGTCTAGATTTGCAAATAAATTGAAATTCCAAAACTGAGTAAATTTATTGGGAAATTCTGTACACTAAATGTACGGAAAGTCTGGTGTTAAGGAGAAATTGAAAATCCAAAATTTCGTTAATTCAGCGGGAATTGTGTACATTATATACGTACGGAATATCTAGATTCGCAGAGAAATTGAATATCTTGAAATATATAAATTCAACGGGAAATTATGTACATTATATGTAGGATTGTTTGGATTTGCAAATAAATTGAAAATCCAGAACAGCGAAAATTCCACCGGAAATTGTGTACAATATATGTACGTAATGTTTGGTTTTGTGGAGAAATTGAATATCCAAAATTTCCTACATTCAACGAGATATTGTGTACATTATATATGTATGGAATGTCTGGATATGCGGAGAAATTGAAAACCTAGAACTGCGTAAATTCAACGGGAAATTGTGGACATTAAATGTACCGACTGTCAAGATTTGCAGATAAATTGAAAATCTAGAACGGAGTAAATTCATCGGGAAATTGTGTAAATTAAATGTACGGAGAGCCTGGTTTTACGGAGAAATTAAAAATCCAAAATTTCGTAAATTCAGCGGGAATTGTGTAGATTATATACGTACGGAATATCTGGATTCGCAGAGAAATTGAATATCCAAAATTTCATTCATTCAACGAGATATTGTGTAGATTATATATGTATGGAATGTCTGGATATGCGGAGAAATTGAAAACCTAGAACTGCATAAATTCAACGGGAAATTGTGTACATTAAATGTACGGACTGTCAAGATTTGCAGATAAATTGAAAATCTAGAACGGAGTAAATTCATCGGGAAATTGTG
Source organism: Quercus alba (assembly GCA_036321655.1). NCBI lineage: Eukaryota > Viridiplantae > Streptophyta > Magnoliopsida > Fagales > Fagaceae > Quercus > Quercus alba. Next base: position 53,045,677 of record CM070301.1, read on the forward strand.
TAAATTAAATGTACGGAAAGTCTGGTTTTACGAAGAAATTAAAAATCCAAAATTTCGTAAATTCAGCGGGAATTGTGGACATTATATATGTACGGAATATCTTGATTCGCAGAGAAATTGAATATCTTTAAATATATAAATTCAAAGGGAAATTAGGTACTTTATATGCACGGAATGTTTGGATTTGCAGATACATTGAAAATCCAAAACAGCGTAAATTCCACGAGAAATTGTGTACATTAAATGTACGAAATGTCTGGTTTTGTGGAGAAATTGAAGATCCAAAATTTTGTAAATTCAACGGGAAATTGTGTACATTATATATTTATGGAATGTCTGGATATGCGGAGAAATTGAAAATCTAGAACTGCGTAAATTCAACGGGAAATTGTGTACATTAAATGTACGGACTGTCTAGATTTGTAGATAAATTGAAAATCCAGAACGGAGTGAATTCATTGGGAAATTGTGTACATTAAATGTACGGAAAGTCTGGTTTTGCGGAGAAATTGAAAATTCAAAATTTCGTAAATTCAGCTAGAATTGTGTACATTATATATGTACGGAATGTCTAGATTTGTAGAGAAATTGAAAATCTAGAACTTTGTAAATTCAACTGGAAATCGTGTACATTTAATGTACGGACTGTCTAGATTTGAAGATAAATTGAAAATCCAGAACGGAGTAAATTCATCGGGAAATTGTGTACATTAAATGTACGAAAAGTCTGGTTTTGCGGAGAGATTGAAATTTCAAAATTTCGTAAAGTCAGCTAGAATTGTGTACATTATATATGTACGAAATGTCTAGATTTGTAGAGAAATCGGAAATCTAGAACTGCGTAAATTCAACGGGAAATTATGTACATTAAATGTACGAACTGTCTAGATTTTCAGATAAATTGAAAATCCAGAACGGAGTAAATTCATCGGGATATAGTGTACATTAAATGTACTGAAAGTCTAGTTTTGTGGAGAAATTGAAAACTCAAAATTTCATAAATTCAGCTAGAATTGTGTACATTATATATGTACGGAATGTATAGATTTCCGGAGAAATTGAAAATCTAGAACTGCGTAAATTCAACGGGAAATTGTTTACATTAAATGTACGGACTGTCTAGATTTGCAAATAAATTGAAAATCCAGAACTGAGTAAATTTATCGGGAAATTCTGTACATTAAATGTACGGAAAGTCTGGTGTTAAGGAGAAATTGAAAATACAAAATTTCGTAAATTCAACGGGAATTGTGTACATTATATACGTACGGAATATCTGGATTCGCAGAGAAATTGAATATCTTGAAATATATAAATTCAAAGGGAAATTATGTACATTATATGTACGGAATGTTTGGATTTGCAGATAAATTGAAAATCCAGAACAGCGAAAATTCCACGGGAAATTGTGTACGATATATGTACGAAATGTCTGGTTTTGTGGAGAAATTGAATATCCAAAATTTCATTCATTCAACGAGATATTGTGTAGATTATATATGTATGGAATGTCTGGATATGCGGAGAAATTGAAAACCTAGAACTGCGTAAATTCAACGGGAAATTTTGTACATTAAATGTACGGACTGTCAAGATTTGCAGATAAATTGAAAATCTAGAACGGAGTAAATTCATCGGGAAATTGTGTAACTTAAATGTACGGAAAGTCAGGTTTTACGAAGAAATTAAAAATCCAAAATTTCGTAAATTCAGCGGGAATTGTGTACATTATATATGTACGGAATATCTTGATTCGCAGAGAAATTGAATATCTTTAAATATATAAATTCAAAGGGAAATTAGGTACATTATATGCACGGAATATTTGGATTTGCAGATAAATTGAAAATCCAAAACAGCGTAAATTCCACGAGAAATTGTGTACATTAAATGTACGAAATGTCTGGTTTTGTGGAGAAATTGAAGATCCAAAATTTTGTAAATTCAGCGGGAAATTGTGTACATTATATATGTACGGACTGTCTAGAATTGTAGATAAATTGAAAATCCAGAACGGAGTGAATTCATCGGGAAATTGTGTACATTAAATGTACGGAAAGTCTGGTTTTGCGGAGAAATTGAAAATTCAAAATTTCGTAAATTCAGCTAGAATTGTGTACATTATATATGTACGGAATGTCTAGATTTGTAGAGAAATTGAAAATCTAGAACTACGTAAATTCAACGGGAAATTGTGTACATTAAATGTACGGACTGTCTAGATTTGCAGATAAATTGAAAATCCTGAACGGAGTAAATTCATCGGGAAATTGTGTACATTAAATGTACTGAAATTCTAGTTTTGTGGAGAAATTGAAAACTCAAAATTTCGTAAGTTCAGCTAGAATTGTGTACATTATATATGTACGGAATGTCTAGATTTCTTGAGAAATTGAAAATCTAGAACTGCGTAAATTCAACGGGAAATTGTTTACATTAAATGTACGGACTGTCTAGATTTGCTAATAAATTGAAAATCCAGAACTGAGTAACTTTATCGGGAAATTCTGTGCATTAAATGTACGGAAAGTCTGGTTTTCAGGAGAAATTGAAAATCCAAAATTTCGTAAATTCAGCGGGAATTGTGTACATTATGTACGTACGGAATATCTGGATTCGCAGAGAAATTGAATATCTTGAAATATATAAATTCAACGGGAAATTATGTACATTATATGTACGGAATGTTTGGATTTGCAGATAAATTTAAAATCCAAAACAGCGTAAATTCCACGAGAAATTGTGTAAATTAAATGTACGGAATGTCTGGTTTTGTGGAGAAATTGAAGATGCAAAATTTCGTAAATTCAACGAGAAATTGTGTACATTATCTATGTATGGAACGTCTGGATATGCGGAGAAATTGAAAATCTAGAACTGCGTAAATTCAACGGGAAATTGTGTACATTATATGTACGGACTGTCCAGATTTGCAGATAAATTGAAAATCCAGAACGCAGTAAATTCATCCGTAAATTGTGTACCTTAAATGTACTGAAAGTCTAGTTTTGTTGAGAAATTGAAAATTCAAAATTTCGTAAATTCAGCTAGAATTGTGTACATTATAAATGTACGGAATGTCTAGATTTTCAGAGAAATTGAAAATCTAGAACTGCGTAAATTCAACGGGAAATTGTTTACATTAAATGTACGGACTGTCTAGATGTGCAAATAAATTGAAATTCCAGAACTGAGCAAATTTATCGGGAAATTCTGTACATTAAATGTACGGAAAGTCTGGTGTTAAGGAGAAATTGAAAATCCAAAATTTCGTTAATTCAGCGGGAATTGTGTACATTATATACGTACGGAATATCTAGATTCGCAGAGAAATTGAATATCTTGAAATATATAAATTCAACGGGAAATTATGTACATTATATGTACGGATTGTTTTGATTTGCAGATAAATTGAAAACCCAGAACAGCGAAAATTCCACGGGAAATTGTGTACAATATATGAACGGAATGTCTGGTTTTGTGGAGAAATTGAATATCCAAAATTTCGTACATTCAACGAGATATTGTGTACATTATATATGTATGGAATGTCTGGATATGCGGAGAAATTGAAAACCTAGAACTGCGTAAATTCAACGGGAAATTGTTTACATTAAATGTACGGACTGTCTAGATTTGCAAATAAATTGAAAATCCAGAACTGAGTAGATTTATCGGGAAATTCTGTGCATTAAATGTACGGAAAGTCTGGTTTTCAGGAGAAATTGAAAATTCAAAATTTCGTAAATTCAGCGGGAATTGTGTACATTATGTACGTACGGAATATCTGGATTCGCAGAGAAATTGAATATCTTGAAATATATAAATTCAACGGAAAATTATGTACATTATATGTACGGAATGTTTGGATTTGCTGATAAATTTAAAATCCAAAACAGCGTAAATTCCACGAGAAATTGTGTAAATTAAATGTACGGAATGTCTGGTTTTGTGGAGAAATTGAAGATGCAAAATTTCGTAAATTCAACGAGAAATTGTGTACATTATATATGTATGGAACGTCTGGATATACGGAGAAATTGAAAATCTGGAACTGCGTAAATTCAACGGGAAATTGTGGACATTATATGTACGGACTGTCCAGATTTGCAGATAAATTGAAAATCCAGAACGGAGTAAATTCATCCGGAAATTGTGTACATTAAATGTACTGAAAGTCTAGTTTTGTGGAGAAATTGAAAATTCAAAATTTCGTAAATTCAGCTAGAATTGTGTACATTATAAATGTACGGAATGTCTAGATTTTCAGAGAAATTGAAAATCTAGAACTGCGTAAATTCAACGGGAAATTGTTTACATTAAATGTACGGACTGCCTAGATTTGCAAATAAATTGAAATTCCAGAACTGAGTAAATTTATCGGGAAATTCTGTACATTAAATGTACGGAAAGTCTGGTGTTAAGGAGAAATTGAAAATCCAAAATTTCGTTAATTCAGCGGGAATTGTGTACATTATATACGTACGGAATATCTAGATTCGCAGAGAAATTGAATATCTTGAAATATATAAATTCAACGGGAAATTATGTACATTATATGTACGGATTGTCTGGATTTGCAGATAAATTGAAAATCCAGAACAGCGAAAATTCCACGGGAAATTCTGTACAATATATGTACGGAATGTCTGGTTTTGTGGAGAAATTGAATATCCAAAATTTCGTACTTTCAACGAGATATTGTGTACATTATATATGTATGGAATGTCTGGATATGCGGAGAAATTGAAAACCTAGAACTGCGTAAATTCAACGGGAAATTGTGGACATTAAATGTACCGACTGTCAAGATTTGCAGATAAATTGAAAATCTAGAACGGAGTAAATTCATCGGGAAATTGTGTAAATTAAATGTACGGAAAGCCTGGTTTTACGGAGAAATTAAAAATCCAAAATTTCGTAAATTCAGCGGGAGTTGTGTACATTATATACGTACGGAATATCTGGATTCGCAGAGAAATTGAATATCTTGAAATATATAAATTCAACGGGAAATTATGTACATTATATGGACGGAATGTTTGGATTTGCAGATAAATTGAAAATCCAGAACAGCGAAAATTCCACGGGAAATTGTGTACGATATATGTACGAAATGTCTGGTTTTGTGGAGAAATTGAATATCCAAAATTTCATTCATTCAACGAGATATTGTGTAGATTATATATGTATGGAATGTCTGGATATGCGGAGAAATTGAAAACCTAGAACTGCATAAATTCAACGGGAAATTGTGTACATTAAATGTACGGACTGTCAAGATTTGCAGATAAATTGAAAATCTAGAACGGAGTAAATTCATCGGGAAATTGTGTAAATTAAATGTACGGAAAGTCTGGTTTTACGAAGAAATTAAAAATCCAAAATTTCGTAAATTCAGCGGGAATTGTGTACATTATATATGTACGGAATATCTTGATTCGCAGAGAAATTGAATATCTTTAAATATATAAATTCAAAGGGAAATTAGGTACATTATATGCACGGAATGTTTGGATTTGCAGATAAATTGAAAATCCAAAACAGCGTAAATTCCACGAGAAATTGTGTACATTAAATGTACGAAATGTCTGGTTTTGTGGAGAAATTGAAGATCCAAAATTTTGTAAATTCAACGGGAAATTGTGTACATTATATATGTATGGAGTGTCTGGTTATGCGGAGAAATTGAAAATCTAGAACTGCGTAAATTCAACGGGAAATTGTGTACATTAAATGTACGGACTGTCTAGATTTGCAGATAAATTGAAAATCCTGAACGGAGTAAATTCATCGAGAAATTGTGTACATTAAATGTACTGAAAATCTAGTTTTGTGGAGAAATTGAAAACTCAAAATTTCGTAAATTCAGCTAGAATTGTGTACATTATATATGTACGGAATGTCTAGATTTCCAGAGAAATTGAAAATCTAGAACTGCGTAAATTCAACGGGAAATTGTTTACATTAAATGTACGGACTGTCTAGATTTGCCAATAAATTGAAAATCCAGAACTGAGTAACTTTATCGGGAAATTCTGTGCATTAAATGTACGGAAAGTCTGGATTTCAGGAGAAATTGAAAATCCAAAATTTCGTAAATTCAGCGGGAATTGTGTACATTATGTACGTACGGAATATCTGGATTCGCAGAGAAATTGAATATCTTGAAATGTATAAATTCAACAGGAAATTATGTACATTATATGTACGGAATGTTTGGATTTGCAGATAAATTTAAAATCCAAAACAGCGTAAATTCCACGAGAAATTGTGTAAATTAAAGTTACGGAATGTCTGGTTTTGTTGAGAAATTGAAGATGCAAAATTTCGTAAATTCAACGAGAAATTGTGTACATTATATATGTATGGAACGTCTGGATATGCGGAGAAATTGAAAATCTAGAACTGCGTAAATTCAGCGGGAAATTGTGTACATTATATGTACGGACTGTCCAGATTTGCAGATAAATTGAAAATCCAGCACGCAGTAAATTCATCCGTAAATTGTGTACATTAAATGTACTGAAAGTCTAGTTTTGTGGAGAAATTGAAAATTCAAAATTTCGTAAATTCAGCTAGAATTCTGTACATTATAAATGTACGGAATGTCTAGATTTTCAGAGAAATTGAAAATCTAGAACTGCGTAAATTCAATGGGAAATTGTTTACATTAAATGTACGGACTGTCTAGATGTGCAAATAAATTGAAATTCCAGAACTGAGTAAATTTATCGGGAAATTCTGTACATTAAATGTACGGAAAGTCTGGTGTTAAGGAGAAATTGAAAATCCAAAATTTCGTTAATTCAACGGGAATTGTGTACATTATATACGTACGGAATATCTAGATTAGCAGAGAAATTGAATATCTTGAAATATATAAATTCAACGGGAAATTATGTACATTATATGTACGGATTGATTGGATTTGCAGATAAATTGAAAATCCAGAACAGCGAAAATTCCACGGGAAATTGTGTACAATATATGTACGGAATGTCTGGTTTTGTGGAGAAATAGAATATCCAAAATTTCGTACATTCAACGAGATATTGTGTACATTATATATGTATGGAATGTCTGGATATGCGGAGAAATTGAAAACCTAGAACTGTGTAAATTCAACGGGAAATTGTGGACATTAAATGTACCGACTGTCAAGATTTGCAGATAAATTTAAAATCTAGAACGGAGTAAATTCATCGAGAAATTGTGTAAATTAAATGTACGGAAAGCCTGGTTTTACGGAGAAATTAAAAATCCAAAATTTCGTAAATTCAGCGGGAATTGTGTACATTATATATGTACGGAATATCTTGATTCGCAGAGAAATTGAATATCTTTAAATATATAAATTCAAAGGGAAATTAGGTATATTATATGTACGGAATGTTTGGATTTGCAGATAAATTGAAAATCCAGAACGGAGTGAATTCATCGGGAAATTGTGTACATTAAATGTACGGAAAGTCTGGTTTCGTGGAGAAATTGAAAATTCAAAATTTTGTAAATTCAGCTAGAATTGTGTACATTATATATGTACGGATTGTCTAGATTTGTAGAGAAATTGAAAATCTAGAACTGCATAAATTCAACGGGAAATTGTGTACATTAAATGTACGGACAGTCTAGATTTGCATATAAATTGAAAATCCAGAACGGAGTAAATTCATCTGGAAATTGTGTACATTAAATTTACTGAAAGTCTAGTTTTGTGGAAAAATTGAAAATTCAAAATTTCGTAAATTCAGCTAGAATTGTGTATATTATATATGTACGGAATGTCTAGATTTTCAGAGAAATTGAAAATCTAGAACTACGTAAATTCAACGGGAAATTGTTTACATTAAATGTACGGACTGTCTAGATTTGCAAATAAATTGAAAATCCAGAACTGAGTAAATTTATCGGGAAATTCTGTACATGAAATGTACGGAAAGTCTAGTGTTAAGGTGAAATTGAAAATCCAAAATTTCGTAAATTCAGCGGGAATTGTGTACATTATATACGTACGGAATATCTGGATTCGCAGAGTAATTGAATATCCTGAAATATATAAATTCAACGGGAAATTATGTACATTATATGTACGGAATGTTTGGAATTGCAGATAAATTGAAAATTCAGAACAGCGAAAATTCCACGGGAAATTGTGTATAATATATGTACGGAATGTCTGGTTTTGTGGAGAAATTGAATATCCAAAATTTTGTACATTCAACGAGATATTGTGTACATTATATATGTATGGAATGGCTGGATATGCGGAGAAATTGAAAACCTAGAACAGCGTAAATTCAACGGGAAATTGTGTACATTAAATGTACGGACTGTCAAGATTTGCAGATAAATTGAAAATCTAGAACGGAGTAAATTGATCGGGAAATTGTGTAAATTAAATGTACGGAAAGCCTGGTTTTACGGAGAAATTAAAAATCCAAAATTTCGTAAATTCAGCGGGAATTGTGTACATTATATATGTATGGAATGTCTGGATACGCGGAGAAATTGAAAATCTAGAACTGCGTAAATTCAACGGGAAATTGTGTACATTAAATGTACGGACTGTCTAGATTTGCAGATAAATTGAAAATCCAGAACGGAGTGAATTCCTCGGGAAATTGTGTACATTAAATGTACGGAAAGTCTGGTTTCGTGGAGAAATTGAAAATTCAAAATTTTGTAAATTCAGCTAGAATTGTGTACATTATATATGTACGGATTGTCTAGATTTGTAGAGAAATTGAAAATCTAGAACTGCATAAATTCAACGGGAAATTGTGTACATTAAATGTACGGACAGTCTAGATTTGCATTTAAATTGAAAATCCAGAACAGAGTAAATTCATCGGGAAATTGTGTACATTAAATGTACTGATAGTCTAGTTTTGTGGAGAAATTGAAAATTCAAAATTTCGTAAATTCAGCTAGAATTGTGTACATTATATATGTACGGAATGTCTAGATTTCCAGAGAAATTGAAAATCTAGAACTGTGTAAATTCAACGGGAAATTGTTTACATTAAATGTACGGACTGTCTAGATTTGCAAATAAATTGAAAATCCAGAACAAAGTAAATTTATCAGGAAATTATGTGCATTAAATGTACGGAAAGTCTGGTTTTCAGGTGAAATTGAAAATCCAAAATTTCGTAAATTCAGCGGGAATTGTGTACATTATGTACGTACGGAATATCTGGATTCGCAGAGATATTGAATATCTTGAAATATATAAATTCAACGGGAAATTTTGTATATTATATGTACGGAATGTTTGGATTTGCAGATAAATTTAAAATCCAAAACTGCGTAAATTCCACGAGAAATTGTATAAATTAAATGTACGGAATGTCTGGTTTTGTGGAGAAATGGAAGATCCAAAATTTCGTAAATTCAACGAGAAATTGTGTACATTATATATGTATGGAATGTCTGTATATGCGGAGAAATTGAAAATCTAGAACTGCGTAAATTAAACGGGATATTGTGTACATTAAATGTACGGACTGCCTAGAATTGCAGATAAATTGAAAATCCAGAACGGAGTAAATTCATCGGGAAATTGTGTACATTAAATGTACGGAAAGTCTGGTTTTGCGGAGAGATTGAAAATTCAAAATTTCGTAAAGTCAGCTAGAATTGTGTACATTATATATGTACAAAATGTCTAGATTTGAAGAGAAATCGAAAATCTAGAACTGCGTAAATTCAACGGGAAATTGTGTACATTAAATGTACGGACTGTCTAGATTTGCAGATAAAATGAAAATCCAGAACGGAGTAAATTCATCTGGAAATTGTGTACATTAAATGTACTGAAAGTCTAGTTTTGTGGAGAAATTGGAAATTCAAAATTTCGTAAATTCAGCTAGAATTGTGTACATTATATATGTACGGAATGTCTAGATTTCCAGAGAAATTGAAAATCTAGAACTGCGTAAATTCAACGGGAAATTGTTTACATTAAATGTACAGACTGTCTAGATTTGCAAATAAATTGAAAATCCAGAACTGAGAAATTTATTGGGAAATTCTGTACATTAAATGTACGGAAAGTCTGGTGTTAAGGAGAAATTGAAAATCAAAAATTTTGTAAATTCAGCGGGAATTGTGTACATTATATACGTACGGAATATCTGGATTCGCAGACAAATTGAATATCTTGAAATATATAAATTCAACGGGAAATTATGTACATTATATGTACGGAATGTTTGGATTTGCAGATAAATTGAAAATCCAGAACAGCGAAAATTCCACGGGAAATTGTATACAATATATGTACGGAATGTCTGGTTTTGTGGAGAAATTGAATATCCAAAATTTCGTACATTCAAAGAGATATTGTGTACATTATATATGTATGGAATGTCTGGATATGCGGAGAAATTGAAAACCTAGAACTGCGTAAATTCAACGGGAAATTGTTTACATTAAATGTACGGACTGTCTAGATTTGCAGATAAATTGAAAATCCAGAACGGAGTAAATTCATCTGGAAATTGTGTACATTAAATTTACTGAAAGTCTAGTTTTGTGGAAAAATTGAAAATTCAAAATTTCGTAAATTCAGCTAGAATTGTGTACATTATATATGTACGGAATGTCTAGATTTTCAGAGAAATTGAAAATCTAGAACTACGTAAATTCAACGGGAAATTGTTTACATTAAATGTACAGACTGTCTAGATTTGCAAATAAATTGAAAATCCAGAACTGAGTAAATTTATCGGGAAATTCTGTGCATTAAATGTACGGAAAGTCTAGTGTTAAGGTGAAATTGAAAATCCAAAATTTCGTAACTTCAGCGGGAATTGTGTACATTATATACGTACGGAATATCTGGATTCGCAGAGTAATTGAATATCTTGAAATATATAAATTCAACGGGAAATTATGTACACTGTATGTACGGAATGTTTGTATTTGCAGATAAATTTAAAATCCAAAACAGCGTAAATTCCACTAGAAATTGTGTACATTAAAGGTACGGAATGTCTGGTTTTGTGAGGAAATTAAACATCCAAAATTTCGTAAATTCAACGAGAAATTGTGTACGTTATATATGTATGGAATGTCTGGATATGCGGAGAAATTGAAAATCTAGAACTGCGTAAATTCAACGGGAAATTGTGTACATTAAACGTACGGGCCGTAAAGAATTGCAGATAAATTGAAAATCCAGAACAGAGTAAATTCATCGGGAAATTGTGTAAATAAAATGTACGGAAAGTCTTGTTTTACGGAGAAATTGAAAATCCAAAATTTCGTAAATTCAGCGGGAATTGTGTACATTATATATGTACGGAATATCTGGATTCGCAGAGAAATTGAATATCTTGAAATATATAAATTAAACGGGAAATTATGTACATTATATGTACGGAATGTTTGTATTTGCAGATAAATTTAAAATCCAAAACAGCGTAAACTCCACCAAAACTTGTGTACAATAAAGGTACGGAATGTCTGGTTTTGTGAAGAAATTGAACATCCAAAATTTCATAAATTCAACGAGAAGTTGTGTCCGTTATATATGTATGGAATGTCTGGATCTGCGGAGAAATTGAAAATCTAGATCTGCGTAAATTAAACGGGAAATTGTGTACATTAAATGTACGGACTGTCAACATTTGCAGATAAATTGAAAATCCAGAACGGAGTAAATTCATCGGGAAATTGTGTACATTAAATGTACGGAAAGTCTGGTGTTGCGGAGAAATTGAAAATTCAAAATTTCGTAAATTCAGCTAGAAATTGTACATTATATACGTACGGAATGTCTAGATTTGCAGAGAAATTCAAAATCTAGAACTGCGTAAATTCAACAGGAAATTGTGTATATTAAATGTACGGACTGTCTAGATTTGCAGATAAATTGAAAATCCAGAATTGAGTAAATTTATCGGGAAATTCTACGCATTAAATGTACAGAAAGTCTGGTTTTAAGGAGAAATTGAAAATCCAAAGTTTCCAAAATTCAGCGGAAATTGTGTACATTATATATGTATGGAATATCTGGATTCGCAGAGAAATTGAATATCTTGAAATATATAAATTCAACGGGAAATTATGTACATTATATGTACGGAATGTTTGTATTTGTAGATAAATTTGAAATCCAAAACAGCGTAAATTCCACCACAAATTGTGTACATTAAAGGTACGGAGTGTCTGGTTTTGTGAAGAAATTGAACATCCAAAATTTCATAAATTCAACGAGAAGTTGTGTACGTTATATATGTATGGAATGTCTGGATATGCGGAGAAATTGAAAATCTAGATCTGCGTAAATTAAACGGGAAATTGTGTACATTAAATGTACGGACTGTCAAGATTTGCAGATAAATTGAAAATCCAGAACGGAGTAAATTCATCGGGAAATTGTGTACATTAAATGTACGGAAAGTCTGGTGTTGCGGAGAAATTGAAAATTCAAAATTTCGTAAATTCAGCTAGAATTGTGTACATTATATATGTACGGAATGTCTAGATTTACGGAGAAATTGAAAATCTAGAACTGCGTAAATTCATCGGGAAATTGTGTACATTAAATGTACGGACGGTCTAGATTTTGCAGAAAAATTTAAAATCTAGAACTGAGTAAATCTATCGGGAAATTGTGTACATTAAATGAACGAAAAGTCTGGTTTTGCGGAGAAATTGAAATTTGAAAATTTCCTAAATTCAGCTAGAATTGTGTACATTATATATGTACTGAATGTCTAGATTTGCAGAGAAATTGAAAATTCAACGGGAGATTGTGTACATTAACTGTACGGACTGTCTAGATTTGCAGATAAATTGAAAAACCAGAACTGAGTAAATTTATCGGGAAATTCTGTGCATTAAATGTACAGAAAGTCTGGTTCTAAGGAGAAATTGAAAATCCAAAATGTTGTAAATTCAGCGGGAATTGTGTACATTATATATGTACGGAATATCTGGATTCGCAGAGAAATTAAATATCTTGAAATATATAAATTCAATGGGAAATTATGTACACTGTATGTACGGAATGTTTGTATTTGCAGAAAAATTTAAAATCCAAAACAGCGTAAATTCCACTAGAAATTGTGTACATTAAAGGTACGGAATGTCTGGTTTTGTGAGGAAATTAAACATCCAAAATTTCGTAAATTCAACGAGAAATTGTGTACGTTATATATGTATGGAATGTCTGGATATGCGGAGAAATTGAAAATCTAGATCTGCGTAAATTAAACGGGAAATTGTGTACATTAAATGTACGGACTGTCAAGATTTGCAGATAAATTGAAAATCCAGAACGGAGTAAATTCATCGGGAAATTGTGTGCATTAAATGTACGGAAAGTCTGGTGTTGCGGAGAAATTGAAAATTCAAAATTTCGAAAATTCAGCTAGAATTGTGTACATTATATACGTACGAAACGTCTAGATTTGCAGAGAAATTGAAAATCTACAACTGCATAAATTCAACAGAAAATTGTGTATATTAAATGTACGGACTGTCTAGATTTGCAGATAAATTGAAAATCCGGAATTGAGTAAATTTATCGGGAAATTCTATGCATTAAATGTATAGAAAGTCTGGTTTTAAGGAGAAATTGAAAATCCGAAATTTCGTACATTCAGTGGGAATTGTGTACATTATATATGTACGGAATATCTGGATTCGCAGAGAAATTGAATATCTTGAAATATATAAATTCAACGGGAAATTATGTATATTATATGTACGGAATGTTTGGATTTGCAGATAAATTGAAAATCCAAAACAGCGTAAATTTCACGAGAAATTGTGTACATTAAATGTACGGAATGTCTGGTTTTGTGGAGAAATTGAACATCCAAAATTTCGTAAATTCAACGAGAATTTGTGTACATTACATATGTATGGAATATCTGGATATGCGGAAGAATTGAGAATCTAGAACTGTGTAAATTCAACGGGAAATTGTGGACATTAAATGTACAGACTGTCTAGATTTGCAGATAAATTTAAAATCCAGAACGGAGTAAATTCATCGGGAAATTGTGTACATTAAATGTACGGAAAGTCTGGTTTTGCGGAGAAATTGAAAATTCAAAATTTCTTAAATTCAGCGAGAATTGTGTACATTATATATGTACGGTATGAATAGATTTGCACAGAAATTGAAAATCTAGAACTGCGTAAATTCAACGGGAAATTGTATAAATTAAATGCACGGACTGTCTAGATTTGCACGTAAATTGAAAATCCAGAACTGAGTAAATTTATCGGGAAATTGTGTACGTTAAATGTAAGGAAAGTCCGGTTTTAAGGATAAATTGAAAATCCAAAATTTCATAAATTCAGCGGGAATTGTGTGCATTATATATGTACGGAATATCTGGATTAGCAGAGAAATTGAATATCTTGAATTATATAAATTCAACGGGAAATTATGTACATTATATGTACGGAATGTTTGGATTTGCAGATAAATTGAAAATCCAAAACAGCGTAAATTCCACGAGAAATTGCGTACATCAAATGTACGGAATGTCCGGTTTTGTGGAGAAATTGAAGATCCAAAATTTTATAAATTCAACGGGAAATTGTGTACATTATATATGTATGGAATGTCTGGATATGCGGAGAAATTGAAAATCTAGAACTGCATAAATTCAACGTGAAATTGTGTACATTAAATGGACGGACCGTCTAGATTTGCAGATAAATTGAAAATCTAGAACGGAGTAAATTCATCGGGAAATTGTGTACATTAAATGTACGGAAAGTCTGGTTTTGCGGTGAAATTGAAAATTCAAAATTTCGTAAATTCAGGTAGAATTGTATACGTTATATAGGTACGAAATGTCTAGATTTGCAGAGAAATTGAAAATCTAGAACTGCGTAAATTCAACGGAAAATTGTGTACATTAGAAGTATGGACTGTCTAGATTTCCAGATAAATTGAAAATCCAAAATCTCGTAAATTCAGCGGGAATTGTGTGCATTATATATGTACGGAATATCTAGATTCGCAGAGAAATTGAATATCTTGAAATATATAAATTCAACGGGAAATTATGTACATTATATGTACGGAATGTTTGGATTTACAGATAAATTGAAAATCAAGAACCGCGAAAATTCCATGGGAAATTGTGTACAGTAAATTTACGGAATGTCTGGTTTTGTGGAGAAATTGAATATCCAAAATTTCGTAAATTCACCGAGAAATTGAGTACATTATATATGTATGGAATATCTGGATATGCGGAGAAATTGAAAATCTAGAACAGCGTAAATTCAATAGGAAATTGTGTACATTAAATGTACGGAAAGTCAAGATTTACAGATAAATTCAAAATCCAGAACGGAGTAAATTCATCGGGAAATTGTGAAAAATAAATGTACGGAAAGTCTAGTTTCACGGAGAAATTGAAAATCCAAAATTTCTTAAATTCAGCGGGAATTGTGTGCATTATATATGTACGGAATATCTGGATTTGCAGAGAAATTGAATATCTTGAATTATATAATTCAACGGGAAATTATGTACATTATATGTACGGAATGTTTGGATTTGCAGATAAACTGAAAATCCAAAACAGCGTAAATTCCACAAGAAATTGTGTACATTAAATGTACCGAATGTCTGGTTTTGTGGAGAAATTGAATATCCAAAAGCTCGTAAATTCAACGAGAAATTATGTACATTATATATGTATGGAATGTCTAGATTTGCAGAGAAATTGAAAATCTAGAACTGCGTAAATTCAATGGTAAATTGTGTACTTTAAATGTACAGACTGTCTAGATTTGCAGATAAATTGAAAATCCAGAAAGGAGTAAATACATCGGGAAATTGTGTACATTAATTGTACGGAAAGTCTGGTTTTGCGGAGAAATTGAAAATTCAAAATTTCGAAAATTCAGCGAGAATTGTGTAAATTATATATGTACGGAATGTCTAGATTTGCAGAGAAATTGAAAATCTAGAACTGCGTAAATTCAACGAGAAATTGTGTACATTAAATGTATGGACTGTCCAGATTTGCAAATAAATTGAAAATCCAGAACGGAGTAAATCCATCGGGAAATTGTGTACATAAAATGTACGGAAAATCTGGTTTTGCGCAGAAATTGAAAATTTAAAACTTTGAAAATTCAGCGAGAATTGTGTACATTATATATGTACGGAATGTCTAGATTTGCAAAGAAATTGAAATCTAAAACTGCGTAAATTCAACGGGAAATTGTGTACATTAAATGTACGGACTGTCTAGATTTGCAGATAAATTGAAAATCCGGAACTAAGTAAATTTATCGGGAAATTGTGTGCATTAAATGTACAGAAGGTCTGGTTTTAAGGAGAAATTGAAAATCAAAAATTTCGTAAATTCAGCGGGAATTGTGTACATTATATATGTACGGAATATCTGGATTCGCAGAGAAATTGAATATCTTGAAATATATAAATTCAACGGGAAATCATGTACATTATATGTACGGAATGTTTGTATTTGCAGATGAATTGAAAATCCAAAACAGCGTAAATTCCACGAGAAATTGTGTACATTAAATGTACGGAATGTCTGGTTTTGTGGAGAAATTGAACATCCAAAATTTCGTAAATTGAACGAGAAATTGTGTACGTTATATATGTATGGAATGTCTGGATATTCGGACAAATTGAAAATCTAGAACTGCGTAAATTCAACGGGAAATTGTGTACATTAAATGTACGGACTGTCTAGATTTGCAGATAAATTTAAAATCCAGAACGGAGTAAATTCATCGGGAAATTGTGTACGTTAAATGTACGGAAAGTCCGGTGTTGCGGAGAAATTGAAAATTCAAAATTTCGTAAATTCAGCTAGAATTGTGTACATTATATACGTACGGAATGTCTAGATTTGCAGAAAAATTGAAAATCTAGAACTGCGTAAATTCAACAGGAAATTGTGTATATTAAATGTACGGACTGTCTAGATTTGCAGATAAAATGCAAATCCGAAACTGAGTAAATTTATCGGGAAATTCTATGCATTATGTGTACAGAAAGTTTGGTTTTAAGGAGAAATTGAAAATCCAAAATTTCGTAAATTCAGCGGGAATTGTGTACATTATATCTGTACGGAATATTTGGATTCGAAGAGAAATTGAATATCTTGAAATATATAAATTCAATGGAAAATTATGTACATTATATGTACGGAATGTTTGGATTTGCAGATAAATTGAAAATCCAGAACAGCGAAAATTCCATGGGAAATTGTGTACGATAAATGTACGGAATGTCTTGTTTTGTGGAGAAATTGAATATCCAAAATTTCATAAATTCAACGAGAAATTGTGTACATTATATATGTATGGAATGTCTGGATATGCGGAGAAATCGAAAATCTAGAACTGCGTAAATTCAACACGAAATTGTGTACTTTAAATGTACGGATTGTCTAGATTTGCAGATAAATTGAAAATCCAGAACAGAGTAAATTCATCGGGAAATTGTTTACATTAAATGTACGGAAAGTCTGGTTTTGTGGAGAAATTGAAAATTCAAAATTTCGTAAATTCAGCTAGAATTGCATACATTATATTTGTACGGAATGTCTAGATTTGCGGAGAATTTGAAAATCTAGAACTGCGTAAATTCAACGGGACATTGTGTACATTAAATGTACGGACAGTCAAGATTTGCAGATAAATTGAAAATCTAGAACTGAGTAAATTTATCGGGAAATTCTGTGCATTAAATGTACAGAAAGTCTGGTTTTAAGGAGGAGTTGAAAATCCAAAATTTCGTAAATTCTGCGGGAATTGTGTAAATTATATATGTACGGAATATCTGGATTCGCATAGAAATTGAATATCTTGAAATACATAAATTCAACGGGAAATTATGTACATTATATGTACAGAATGTTTGGATTTGCAGATAAATTGAAAATCCAGAACAGCGAAATTTCCACGGGAAATTGTGTACAATAAATGTACGGAATGTCTGGTTTTGTGGAGAAATTGAATATCAAAAATTTCGTAAATTCAACGAGAAATTGTGTACATTATATATGTATGGAATGTCTGGATATGCGGAGAAATTGAAAATCTAGAACTGCGTAAATTTAACGAGAAATTGTGTACATTAAATGTACGGACAGTCTAGATTTGCAGATAAATTGAAAATCCAGAACAGAGTAAATTTATGGGGAAATTGTGTGCAAGAAATGTATAGAAAGTCCGGTTTTAAGGAGAAATTCAAAATCCAAAATTTCGTAAATTCAGCGGGAATTGCGTACATTTTATATGTACGGAATATCTGGATTCGCAGAGAAATTGAATATCTTGAAAAATATAAATTCAACGGTAAATTATGTACATTATATGTGCGGAATGTTTGGATTTGCAGATAAATTAAAAATCCAAAACAGCGTAAATTCCACGAGAAATTCTGTACATTAAATGTACGGAATGTCTGGTTTTGTGGAGAAATTGAAGATCCAAAATTTCGTAAATTCAACGAGAAATTGTGTGCATTATATATGTATGGAATGTCTGGATATGCGGAGAAATTGAAAATCTAGAACTGCATAAATTCAACGGGAAATTGTGTACATTAAATGTACGGACTGTCTAGATTTGCAGATAAATTGAAAATCCAGAACGTAGTAAATCCATCGGGAAATTGGGTACATTAAATGTACGGAAAGTCTGGTCTTGCGGAGAAATTGAAAATTCAAAATTTCGTAAATTCAGCTCGAATTGTGTACATTATATATGTACGGAACGTCTAGATTTGCAAAGAAATTGAAAATCTAGAACTGCGTAAATTCAACGGGAAATTGTGTACATTAAATGTACGGACTGTCTAGATTTGCAGAAAAATTGAAAATCCAGAACTGAGTAAATTTATCAGGAAATTATGTGCATTAAATGTACAGAAAGTCTGGTTTTAAGGAGAAATTGAAAATCCAAAATTTCGTAAATTCAGCGGGAATTGTGTACATTATATATGTACGGAATATCTGGATTCGTAGAGAAATTGAATATCTTGAAATATATAAATTCAACAAGAAATTATGTACATTATATGTATCGAATGTTTGGATTTACAAATAAATTGAAAATCCAGAAGAGCGAAAATTCCACGGGAAATTGTGTACAATAAATGTACGAAATGTCTGGTTTTGTGGAGAAATTGAATATCCAAAATTTCGTAAATTCAACGAGAAATTGTGTACATTATATATGTATGGAATGTCTGGATATGCGAAGAAATTGAAAATCTAGAACTGCATAAATTCAACGTGAAATTGGGTACATTAAATGGACGGACCGTCTAGATTTGCAGATAAATTGAAAATCCAGAACGGAGTAAATTCATCGGGAAATTGGTTACATTAAAAGTACGGAAAGTCTGGTTTTGCGGAGAAATTGAAAATTCAAAATTTCGTAAATTCAGCTAGAATTGTGTGCATTATATATGCACGGAATGTCTAGAATTGCAAAGAAATTGAAAATCAAGAACTGCGTAAATTCAACGGGAAATTGTGTACATTAAATGTACAGGCTGTCTAGATTTGCAAATAAATTGAAAATCCAGAACAGTGCAAATTCATCGGGAAATTATGTAAATTAAATGTACGGAAAGTCTGGTTTTACGGAGAAATTGAAAATCCAAAATTTCGTAAATTCAGTGGGAATTGTGTACATCTTATATGTACGGAATATCTGGATTCGCAGAGAAACTGAATATCTTGAAATATATAAATTCAACGGGAAAATATGTACATTATATGTACGGAATATTTTGACTTGCAGATAAATTGAAAATCCAAAACTGCGTAAATTCCACGAGAAATTGTGTACATTAAATGTACGGAATGTCTGGTTTTGCGAAGAAATTGAACGACCAAAAT
The DNA here is from genome assembly GCA_036321655.1 of Quercus alba. Lineage (NCBI taxonomy): Eukaryota > Viridiplantae > Streptophyta > Magnoliopsida > Fagales > Fagaceae > Quercus > Quercus alba. The sequence continues at coordinate 53,065,557 of CM070301.1, forward strand.
TTCGAAAATTCAACGAGAAATTGTGTACATTATATATGTATGGAATGTCTGGATATGCGGAAAAATTGAAAATCTAGAACTGCGTAAATTCCACGGGAAATTGTATACATTAAATGTACGGACTGTCTAGATTTGCAGATAAATTGAAAATCCAGAACGGAGTAAATTCATCGGGAAATTGTGTACATTAAATGTACGGAAAGTCTGGTTTTAAGGAGAAATTAATATCCAAAATTTCGTAAATTCAACGAGAAATTGTATACATTATATATGTATGGAATGTCTGGATATGCGGAAAAATTGAAAATCTGGAACTGCGTAAATTCAACGGGAAATTGTGTACATTAAATGTACGGACAGTCTAGATTTGCAGATAAATTGAAAATCTAGAACTGAGTAAATTTATCGGGAAATTCTGTGCATTAAATGTACAGAAAGTCTGGTTTTAAGGAGGAGTTGAAAATCCAAAATTTCGTAAATTCTGCGGGAATTGTGTAAATTATATATGTACGGAATATCTGGATTCGCATAGAAATTGAATATCTTGAAATACATAAATTCAACGGGAAATTATGTACAGAATGTTTGGATTTGCAGATAAATTGATAATCCAGAACAGCGAAATTTCCACGGGAAATTGTGTACAATAAATGTACGGAATGTCTGGTTTTGTGGAGAAATTGAATATCAAAAATTTCGTAAATTCAACGAGAAATTGTGTACATTATATATGTATGGAATGTCTGGATATGCGGAGAAATTGAAAATCTAGAACTGCGTAAATTCAACGAGAAATTGTGTACATTAAATGTACGGACAGTCTAGATTTGCAGATAAATTGAAAATCCAGAACAGAGTAAATTTATCGGGAAATTGTGTGCAAGAAATGTATAGAAAGTCCGGTTTTAAGGAGAAATTCAAAATCCAAAATTTCGTAAATTCAGCGGGAATTGCGTACATTTTATATGTACGGAATATCTGGATTCGCAGAGAAATTGAATATCTTGAAAAATATAAATTCAACGGTAAATTAGGTACATTATATGTGCGGAATGTTTGGATTTGCAGATAAATTAAAAATCCAAAACAGCGTAAATTCCACGAGAAATTCTGTACATTAAATGTACGGAATGTCTGGTTTTGTGGAGAAATTGAAGATCCAAAATTTCGTAAATTCAACGAGAAATTGTGTACATTATATATGTATGGAATGTCTGGATATGCGGAGAAATTGAAAATCTAGAACTGCAAAAATTCAACGGGAAATTGTGTACATTAAATGTACGGACTGTCTAGATTTGCAGATAAATTGAAAATCCAGAACGTAGTAAATCCATCGAGAAATTGGGTACATTAAATGTACGGAAAGTCTGGTCTTGCGGAGAAATTGAAAATTCAAAATTTCGTAAATTCAGCTCGAATTGTGTACATTATATATGTACGGAACGTCTAGATTTGCAAAGAAATTGAAAATCTAGAACTGCATAAATTCAACGGGAAATTGTGCACATTAAATGTACGGACTGTCTAGATTTGCAGAAAAATTGAAAATCCAGAACTGAGTAAATTTATCAGGAAATTATGTGCATTAAATGTACAGAAATTCTGGTTTTAAGGAGAAATTGAAAATCCAAAATTTCGTAAATTCAGCGGGAATTGTGTACATTATATATGTACGGAATATCTGGATTCGTAGAGAAATTGAATATCTTGAAATATATAAATTCAACAAGAAATTATGTACATTATATGTATCGAATGTTTGGATTTACAGATAAATTGAAAATCCAGAAGAGCGAAAATTCCACGGGAAATTGTGTACAATAAATGTACGAAATGTCTGGTTTTGTGGAGAAATTGAATATCCAAAATTTCGTAAATTCAACGAGAAATTGTGTACATTATATATGTATGGAATGTCTGGATATGCGAAGAAATTGAAAATCTAGAACTGCATAAATTCAACGTGAAATTGTGTACATTAAATGGACGGACCGTCTAGATTTGCAGATAAATTGAAAATCCAGAACGGAGTAAATTCATCGGGAAATTGGTTACATTAAAAGTACGGAAAGTCTGGTTTTGCGGAGAAATTGAAAATTCAAAATTTCGTAAATTCAGCTAGAATTGTGTGCATTATATATGCACGGAATGTCTAGAATTGCAAAGAAATTGAAAATCTAGAACTGCGTAAATTCAACGGGAAATTGTGTACATTAAATGTACAGACTGTCTAGATTTGCAAATAAATTGAAAATCCAGAACAGTGCAAATTCATCGGGAAATTATGTAAATTAAATGTACGGAAAGTCTGGTTTTACGGAGAAATTGAAAATCCAAAATTTCGTAAATTCAGTGGGAATTGTGTACATCATATATGTACGGAATATCTGGATTCGCAGAGAAACTGAATATCTTGAAATATATAAATTCAACGGGAAAATATGTACATTATATGTACGGAATATTTTGACTTGCAGATAAATTGAAAATCCAAAACTGCGTAAATTCCACGAGAAATTGTGTACATTAAATGTACGGAATGTCTGGTTTTGCGAAGAAATTGAACGACCAAAATTTCGTAAATTCAACGAGAAATTGTGTACATTATATATGTATGGAATGTCTGGATATGCGGAAAAATTGAAAATCTAGAACTGCGTAAATTCAACGGGAAATTGTATACATTAAATGTACGGACTGTCTAGATTTGCAGATAAATTGAAAATCCAGAACGGAGTAAATTCATCGGGAAATTGTGTACATTAAATGTACGGAAAGTCTGGTTTTAAGGAGAAATTAATATCCAAAATTTCGTAAATTCAACGAGAAATTGTATACATTATATATGTATGGAATGTCTGGATATGCGGAAAAATTGAAAATCTGGAACTGCGTAAATTCAACGGGAAATTGTGTACATTAAATGTACGGACAGTCTAGATTTGCAGATAAATTGAAAATCTAGAACTGAGTAAATTTATCGGGAAATTCTATGCATTAAATGTACAGAAAGTCTGGTTTTAAGGAGGAGTTGAAAATCCAAAATTTCGTAAATTCTGCGGAAATTGTGTAAATTATATATGTACGGAATATCTGGATTCGCATAGAAATTGAATATCTTGAAATACATAAATTCAACGGGAAATTATGTACATTATATGTACAGAATGTTTGGATTTGCAGATAAATTGAAAATCCAGAACAGCGAAATTTCCACGGGAAATTGTGTACAATAAATGTACGGAATGTCTGGTTTTGTGGGGAAATTGAATATCAAAAATTTCGTAAATTCAACGAGAAATTGTGTACATTATATATGTATGGAATGTCTGGATATGCGAAGAAATTGAAAATCTAGAACTGCGTAAATTCAACGAGAAATTGTGTACATTAAATGTACGGACAGTCTAGATTTGCAGATAAATTGAAAATCCAGAACAGAGTAAATTTATCGGGAAATTGTGTGCAAGAAATGTATAGAAAGTCCGGTTTTAAGGAGAAATTCAAAATCCAAAATTTCGTAAATTCAGCGGGAATTGCGTACATTTTATATGTACGGAATATCTGGATTCGCAGAGAAATTGAATATCTTGAAAAATATAAATTCAACGGTAAATTATGTACATTATATGTGCAGAATGTTTGGATTTGCAGATAAATTAAAAATCCAAAACAGCGTAAATTCCACGAGAAATTCTGTACATTAAATGTACGGAATGTCTGGTTTTGTGGAGAAATTGAAGATCCAAAATTTCGTAAATTCAACGAGAAATTGTGTACATTATATATGTATGGAATGTCTGGATATGCGGAGAAATTGAAAATCTAGAACTGCATAAATTCAACGGGAAATTGTGTACATTAAATGTACGGACTGTCTAGTTTTGCAGATAAATTGAAAATCCAGAACGTAGTAAATCCATCGGGAAATTGGGTACATTAAATGTACGGAAAGTCTGGTCTTGCGGAGAAATTGAAAATTCAAAATTTCGTAAATTCAGCTCGAATTGTGTACATTATATATGTACGGAACGTCTAGATTTGCAAAGAAATTGAAAATCTAGAACTGCGTAAATTCAACGGGAAATTGTGTACATTAAATGTACGGACTGTCTAGATTTGCAGAAAAATTGAAAATCCAGAACTGAGTAAATTTATCAGGAAATTATGTGCATTAAATGTACAGAAAGTCTGGTTTTAAGGAGAAATTGAAAATCCAAAATTTCGTAAATTCAGCGGGAATTGTGTACATTATATATGTACGGAATATCTGGATTCGTAGAGAAATTGAATATCTTGAAATATATAAATTCAACAAGAAATTATGTACATTATATGTATCGAATGTTTGGATTTACAGATAAATTGAAAATCCAGAAGAGCGAAAATTCCACGGGAAATTGTGTACAATAAATGTACGAAATGTCTGGTTTTGTGGAGAAATTGAATATCCAAAATTTCGTAAATTCAACGAGAAATTGTGTACATTATATATGTATGGAATGTCTGGATATGCGAAGAAATTGAAAATCTAGAACTGCATAAATTCAACGTGAAATTGTGTACATTAAATGGACGGACCGTCTAGATTTGCAGATAAATTGAAAATCTAGAACAGCGTAAATTGAACGGGAAATTGTGTACATTAAATGTACGGACTGTCTAGATTTGGAGATAAATTGAAAATCTGGAACTGAGTAAATTTATCGGGAAATTGTGTGCGTTAAATGTACAGAAAGTCTGGTTTTATGGAGAAATTGAAAAACCAAAATTTCGTAAATTCAGCGGGAATTGTGTACATTATATATGTACGGAATATCTGGATTTGCAGAGAAATTGAATATATTGAAATGTATAAATTCAACGGGATATTTTGTACATTATATGTACGGAATGTTTGGATTTGCAAATAAATTAAAAATCCAAAACAGCGAAAATTCCACGTGAAATTATGTACGTTAAATGTACAGAATGTCTGGTTTTGTGGAGAAATTGAATATCCAAAATTTCTTAAATTCAATGATAAATTGTGTACATTATATATGTATGGAATGTCTAGATTTGCAGAGAAATAGAAAATCTAGAACTGCATAAATTCAACGGAAAATTGTGTAAATTAAATGTACGGACTGTCTAGATTTGCAGATAAATTGAAAATCTAGAACTGAGTAAATTTATCGGGAAATTCTGTGCGTTAAATGTACAGAAAGTCTGGTTTTAAGGAGAAATTGAAAATCCAAAATTTCGTAAATTTAGCGGGAATTGTGTACATTATTTATGTACGGAATATCTGGATTCGCAGAGAAATTGAAAATCAAGAACTGCGTAAATTCAACGGGAAATTGTGTACATTAAATGTACAGACTATCTAGATTTGCAGATAACTTGAAAATCCAGAACTGAGTAAATATATCGGGAAATTCTGTGCATTAAATGTACAGAAAGTCTGGTTTTAAGGAGAAATTGAAAATCCAGAATTTTGTAAATTCAGAGGAAATTGTGTACATTATATATGTACGGAATATCTGGATTCGCAGAGAAATTGAATATCGTGAAATATATAAATTCAACGGGAAATTATGTACATTATATGTACGGAATGTTTGGATTTGCAGATAAATTGAAAATCCAGAACAGCGAAAATTCCACGGGAAATTATGTACAATAAATGTACGGAATGTCTGGTTTTGTAGAGAAATTGAATATTCAAAATTTCGTAAATTCAACGAGAAATTGTATACATTATATATGTATGGAATGTCTGGATATGCGGAGAAATTGAAAATCTAGAACTGGATAAATTCAACGAGAAATTGTGTACATTAAATGTACGGACAGTCAAGATTTGCAGATAAATTGAAAATCCAGAACGGAGAAAATTCATCGGGAAATTGTGTAAATTAAATGTACGGAAAGTCTGGTTTTTCGGAGAAATTGAAAATCCAAAATTTCGTAAATTCAGCGGGAATTGTGTACATTATATATGTACGGAATGTTTAGATTTGTAGAGAAATTGAAAATCTTGAAATATATATATTCAACGGGAAATTATATACATTATATGTACGGAATGTTTGGATTTCCAGATCAATTGAAAATCCAAAATAGTGTAAATTCCACGAGAAATTGTGTACATTAAATGTACGGAATGTCTGGTTTTTTGGATAAATCGAACATCCAAAATTTCATAAATTCAATGAGAAATTGCGTACATAATATATGTATGGAATGTCAAGATATGCGGAAAAATTGAAAATCTAGAATTACATAAATTCAACGAGAAATTGTGTACATTAAATGTACGGACTATCTAGATTTGCAGAGAAATTTGAAATCCAGAACGGAGTAAATTCATCGGGAAATTGTGTACATTAAATGTACGGAAAGTCTGGTTTTGCGGAGAACTTGAAAATTCAAAATTTCGTAAATTCGGCGAGAATTGTGTACATCATATATGTACGGAATGTTAAGATTTGCAGAGAAATTGAAAATCTAGAACTGCGAAAATTCAACGGGAAATTGTATACATTAAATGTACGGACTGTCTAGATTTACAGATAAATTGAAAATCCAAAATGTCGTAAATTCAGCGGAAATTGTGTGCATTATATATGTACGGAATATCTGGATTCGCAGAGAAATTGAATATCTTTAAATATATAAATTCAACGGGAAATTATGTACATACATAATGTTTGGATTTGCAGATAAATTGAAAATTCAAAATAGCGTAAATTCCACGAGAAATTGTGTACATTAAACGTACGGGTTGTCTGGTTTTGTGGAGAAATTGAATATCCACAATTTCGTAAATTCAATGGGAAATTGTGTACATTAAATGTACGGACTGTCAAGATTTGCCGATAAATTGAAAATCCAGAACGGAGTAAATTCATCGGGAAATTGTGTAAATTAAATGTACGAAAAGTCTGGTTTTACGGAGAAATTGAAAATCCAAAATTTCGTAAATTCAGCGGGAATTGTGTACATTATATATCTACTGAATATCTGGATTCGCAGAGAAATTGAATATCTTGAAATATATAAATTCAACGGGAAATTACGTACATTATATGTACGGAATGTTTGGATTTGCAGATACATTGAAAATCCAAAACAGCGTAAATTCCACGAGAAATTGTATACATTAAATGTACGGAATGTCTGGTTTTGTGGAGAAATTGAATCTCCAAAATTTAGTAAATTCAACGAGAAATTATGTACGGAATATCTGGATTTTCAGAGAAATTGAATATCTTGAAATATATAAATTCTACGGGAAATTATGTACATTATATGTACGGAATGTTTGGATTTGCAGATAAATTGAAAATCGAAAACAGCGTGAATTCCACGAGAAATTGTGTACATTAAATGTACGGAATGTCTGGTTTTGCGAAGAAATTGAACGTCCAAAATTTCGTAAATTCAACGAGAAATTGTGTACATTATATACGTATGGAATGTCTGGATATGCGGAAAAATTGAAAATCTAGAACTGCGTAAATTCAACGGGAAACTGTGTACATTAAATGTACGGAGAGTCTAGATTTGCAAATAAATTGAAAATCGAGAACGGAGTAAATTCATCGGGAAAATGTGTACATTAAATGTACGGAATGTCTGGTTTTGCGGAGAAATTGAAAATTCAACATTTCTTAAAGTCAGCGAGAATTGTGTACATTACATATGTACGGAATGTCTAGATTTGCAGAGAAATTGAAAATCTAGAACTGCGTAAATTGAACGGGAAATTGTGTACATTAAATGTACGGACTGTCTAGATTTGCAGATAAATTTAAAATCCAGAACGGAGTAAATCCATCGGGAAATTGTGTACATTAAATGTACGGAAAGTCTAGTTTTGCGGAGAAATTGAAAATTCAAAATTTGGTAAATTCAGCGAGAATTGTGTACATTATATATGTACGGAATGTCTAGATTTGCAGAGAAATTGAAAATCTAGAACTGCGTAAATTCAACGGGAAATTGTGTACATTAAATGTACGGACTGTCTAGATTTGCAAATAAATTTAAAATCCAGAAGGGAGTAAATCCATCGGGAAATTGTGTACATTAAATGTACGGAAAGTCTGGTTTTGAGCAGAAATTGAAAATTTAAAATTTCGAAAATTCAGCGAGAATTGTGTACATTATATATGTACGAAATGTCTAGATTTGCAGAGAAATTGAATATCTAGAACTGCGTAAATTCAACGGGAAATTGTGTACATTAAATGTACGGACTGTCAAGATTTGCAAATAAATTGAAAATCCAGAACGGAGTAAATTCATCGGGAAATTGTGTAAATTAAATGTACGGAAAGACTGGTTTTACGGAGAAATTGAAAATCCAAAATTTCGTAAATTCAGCGGGAATTGTGTCCATTATATACGTACGGAATATCTGGATTTTCAGAGAAATTGAATATCTTGAAATATATAAATTCAACGTGAAATTATGTACATTATATGTACGGAATGTTTGGATTTGTAGATAAATTGAAAATCCAAAACAGCGTAAATTCCACGAGAAATTGTGTACATTAAATGTAAGGAATGTCTGGTTTTGCGAAGAAATTGAACGTCCAAAATTTCGTAAATTCAACGAGAAATTGTGTACATTATATATGTATGGAATGTCTGGATATGCGGAAAAATTGAAAATCTCGAACTGCGTAAATTCAACGGGAAATTGTGTAAATTAAATGTACGGACTGTCTAGATTTGCAGATAAATTGAAAATCCAGAACGGAGTAAATTCTTCGGGAAATTATGTACATTAAATGTACGGAAAGTCTGGTTTTGTAGAGAAATTGAAAATTCAAAATTTCGTAACTTCAGTGAGAATTTGGTACATTATATACGTACGGAATGTTTAGATTTACAGAGAAATTGAAAATCTGGAACTGCGTAAATTCAACGGGAAATTGTGTACATTAAATGTACGGACTGTCAAGATTTGGAGATATATTCAAAATCCAGAACGGAGTAAATTCATCGGGAAATTGTGTAAATTAAATGTACGGAAAGTCTGGTTTTACGGAGAAATTGAACATCCAAAATTTCGTAACTTCAGCGGGAATTGTGTCCATTATATATGTACGGAATATCTGGATTTTAAGAGAAATTGAATATCTTGAAATATGTAAATTCTACGGGAAATTATGTACATTATATGTACGGAATGTTTGGATTTGCAGATAAATTGAAAATCCAAAACAGCGTAAATTCCACGAGAAATTGTGTACATTAAATGTACGAAATGTCTGGTTTTGCGAAGAAATTGAACGTCCAAAATTTCGTAAATTCAACGAGAAATTGGGTACATTATATATGTATGGAATGTCTGGATATGCGGAAAAATTGAAAATCTAGAACTGCATAAATTCAACTGGAAATTGTGTACATTAAATGTACGGACTGTCTAGATTTGCAGATAAATCGAAAATCCAGAACGGAGAAATTCATCGGGAAAATGTGTACATTAAATGTACGGAAAGTCTGGTTTTGCGGAGAAATTGAAAATTGAAAATTTCTTAAATTCAGCGAGAATTGTGTACATTATATATGTACGGAATGTGTAGATTTGCAGAGAAATTGAAAATCTAGAACAGCGTAAATTGAACGGGAAATTGTGTACATTAAATGTACGGACTGTCTAGATTTGCTGATAAATTGAAAATTCGGAAAAGAGTAAATTTTTCGGGAAATTGTGTGCATTAAATGTACAGAAAGTATGGTTTTAAGTAGAAATTGAAAATCCAAAATTTCGTAAATTCTACGGGAATTGTGTACATTAGAGATGTACGGAATATCTGGATTTACAGAGAAATTGAATATTTTGAAATGTATAAATTCAATGGGAAATTATGTGTATTATATGTACGGAATGTTTGGATTTGCAGATAAATTGAAAATCCAAAACATAGTAAATTCCACGAGAAATTATGTACGTTAAATGTACGGAATGTCTGGTTTTGTGGAGAAATTGAATATCCAAAATTTCTTAAATTCAATGATAAATTGTGCACATTATATATGTATGGAATGTCTAGATATGCGGAGAAATTGAAAATCTAGAACTGCGTAAATTCAAGGGGAAATTGTGTACATTAAATGTACGGACTGTCTAGATTTGCAGATAAATTGAAAATCCAGAACGGAGTAAATTCATCGGGAAATTGTGTACATTAAATGTACGGAAAGTCTAGTTTTGCGGAGAAATTGAAAATTCAAAATTTCGTAAATTCAGCTGGAATTGTGTACATCATATATGTACGGAATGTCTAGATTTGCAGAGAAATTGAAAATCTAGAACTGCGTAAATTCAACGGGAAATTGTGTACATTAACTGTACGGACTGTCAAGATTTGCAGATAAATTGAAAATCCAGAACGGAGTAAATTCATCGGGAAATTGTGTAAATTAAAAGTACGGAAAGTCTGATTTTACGGAGAAATTGAAAATCCCAAATTTCGTAAATTCAGCGGGAATTGTGTAGATTATATATGTACGGAATATCTGGATTCGCAGAGAAATTGAATATCTTGAAATATATAAATTCAACTGGAAATTATGTACATTATATGGACGGAATGTTTGGATTTGCAAATAAATTGAAAATCCAAAACAGCGTAAATTCCCCGAGAAATTGTGTACATTAAATGTACGGAATGTCTAGTTTTGTGGAGAAATTGAATATCCAAAATTTCGTAAATTCAACGAGAAATTGTGTACATTATATATGTAAGGAATGTCTGGATATGCGAAGAAAATGAAAATCTAGAACTGCGTAAATTCAACGGGAAATTGTGTACATTAAATGTACGGACGGTCTAGATTTGCAGATAAATTGAAAATCCAGAACGGAGTAAATTCATCGGGAAATTGTGTACATTAAATGTACGGAAAGTCTGGTTTTGCGGAGAAATTGAAAATTGAAAATTTCGTAACTTCAGCGAGAATTGTGTACATTATATACGTACTGAATGTTTAGATTTGCAGAGAAATTCAAAATCTGGAACTGCGTAAATTGAACGGGAAATTGTGTACATTAAATGTACGGACTGTCAAGATTTGCAAATAAATTGAAAATCCAGAACGGAGTAAATTCATCGGGAAATTGTGTAAATTAAATGTACGGAAAGACTGGTTTTACGGAGAAATTGAAAATCCAAAATTTCGTAAATTCAGCGGGAATTGTGTACATTATATATGTAAGGAATGTCTGGATATGCGAAGAAAATTAAAATCTAGAACTGCGTAAATTCAACGGGAAATTGTGTACATTAAATGTACGGACTGTCTACATTTGCAGATAAATTGAAAATCCAGAACGGAGTAAATTCATCGTGAAATTGTGTACATTAAATGTACGGAAAGTCTGGTTTTGCGGAGAAATTGAAAATTCAAAATTTCGTAACTTCAGCGAGAATTGTGTACATTATATACGTACTGAATGTTTAGATTTGCAGAGAAATTCAAAATCTGGAACTGCGTAAATTCAACGGGAAATTGTGTACATTAAATGTACAGACTGTCAAGATTTGCAAATAAATTGAAAATCCAGAACGCAGTAAATTTATCGGGAAATTGTGTAAATTAAATGTACGGAGAGTCTGGTTTTACGGAGAAATTGAAAATCCAAAATTTCGTAAATTCAGCGGGAATTGTGTCCATTATATATGTACGGAATATCTGGATTTTCAGAGAAATTGAATATTTTGAAATATATAAATTCAACGGGAAATTATGTACATTATATGTACGGAATGTTTGGACTTGCAGATAAATTGAAATTCCAAAACAGCGTAAATTCCACGAGAAATAGTATACATTAAATGTAAGGAATGTCCGGCTTTGCGAAGAAATTGAACGTCCAAAATTTCGTAAATTCAACGAGAAATTGTGTACATTATATATGTATGGAATGTCTGGATATGCGGAAAAATTGAAAATCTAGATCTGCGTAAATTCAACTGGAAATTGTGTACATTAAATGTACGGACTGTCTAGATTTGCAGATAAATTGAAAATCCAAAACGGAGTAAATTCATCGGGAAAATGTATTCATTAAATGTACGGAAAGTCTGGTTTTGTGGAGAAATTGAAAATTGAAAATTTCTTAAATTCAGCGAGAATTGTGTACATTATATATGTACGGAATGTCTAGATTTGCAGAGAAATTGAAAATCTAGAACAGCGTAAATTGAACGGGAAATTGTGTACATTAAATGTACGGACTGTCTAGATTTGGAGATAAATTGAAAATCTGGAACTGAGTAAATTTATCGGGAAATTGTGTGCGTTAAATGTACAGAAAGTCTGGTTTTAAGGAGAAATTGAAAAACCAAAATTTCGTAAATTCAGCGGGAATTGTGTACATTATATATGTACGGAATATCTGGATTTGCAGAGAAATTGAATATATTGAAATGTATAAATTCAACGGGATATTTTGTACATTATATGTACGGAATGTTTGGATTTGCAGATAAATTAAAAATCCAAAACAGCGAAAATTCCACGTGAAATTATGTACGTTAAATGTACGGAATGTCTGGTTTTGTGGAGAAGTTGAATATCCAAAATTTCTTAAATTCAATGATAAATTGTGTACATTATATATGTATGGAATGTCTAGATTTGCAGAGAAATTGAAAATCTAGAACTGCATAAATTCAACGGAAAATTGTGTAAATTAAATGTACGGACTGTCTAGATTTGCAGATAAATTGAAAATCTAGAACTGAGTAAATTTATCAGGGAATTCTGTGAATTAAATGTACAGAAAGTCTGGTTTTAAGGAGAAATTAAAAATCCAAAATATCGTAAATTCAGCGGGAATTGTGTACATTATATATGTACGGAATATCTGGATTCGCAGAGAAATTGAATATCTTGAAATATATAAATTCAACGGGAAATTATGTGCATTATATGTACGGAATGTTTGGATTTGCAGATAAATTGAAAATCCAGAACAGCGAAAATTCCACGGGAAATTGTGTACAATAAATGTACGGAATGTCTGGTTTTGTGGAGAAATTGAATATCCAAATTTTCGTAAATTCAATGAGAAATTGGGTACATTATATATGTATGGAATGTCTAGATATGCGGAGAAATTGAAAATCTAGAACTGCATAAATTCAACGGGAAATTGTGTAATTTAAATGTACGGACTGTCTAGATTTGCAGATAAATTGAAAATCCAGAACGGAGTAAATTCGTCGGGAATTTGTGTACATTAAATGTACGGGAAGTCTGGTTTTGCGGAGAAATTGAAATTCAAAATTTCGTAAATTCAGCGAGAATTGTTTACATTATATATGTACGGAATGTCTAGATTTGTAGAAAAATTGAAAATCTAGAACTGCGAAAATTCAACGGGAAATTGTGTACGTTAAATGTACGGACAGTCTAGATTTGCAGATAAATTGAAAATCCAGAACTGATTAAATTTATCGGGAAATTGTGTGCATTAAATGTACAGAAAGTCTGGTTTTAAGGAGAAATTGAAAATCTAAAATTTCGTAAATTCAGCGGGAATTGTGTACATTATATATGTACGGAATATTTAGATTTGCAGAGAAATTGAATATCTTGATATATATAAATTCAACGGGAAATTAGGTACATTATATGTACGGAATGTTTGGATTTGCAGATAAATTGAAAACCCAAAACAGCGTAAATTCCACGAGAAATTGTGTACATTAAATGTACGGACTGTCTGGTTTTGTGGAGAAATTGAATATCCAAAATTTCGTAAATTCAATGAGAAATTGTGTACATTATATATGTATGGAATGTCTGGATATGCGGAGAAATTGAAAATCTAGAACAGCGTAAATTCAACGGGAAATTGTGTACAATAAATGTACGGACTATCTAGATTTGCTAATAAATTGAAAATCCGGAACGGAGTAAATTTATCAGGCAATTGTGTACATTAAATGTACGGAGAGTCTGGTTTTACGGAGAAATTGAAAATCCAAAAATTTCGTAAATTCAGCGGGAATTGTATACATTATATATTTACGGAATGTCTGGATTTACAGAGAAATTGAATATCTTGAAATATATAAATTCAACAGGAAATTATGTACATTATATGTACGGAATGTTGGGATTTGCAGATAATTTGAAAATCCAAAACTGCGTAAATTCCTCGAGAAATTGTATACATTAAAAGTACAGAATGTCTGGTTTTGTGGAGAAATTGAATATCCAAAATTTCGTAAATTCATCGAGAAATTGCGTACAATATATGTATGGAATGTCTGGATTTGCGGAGAAATTGAAAATCTAGAACTGCGTAAATTCAACGGGAAATTGTGTACATTAAATGTACGGACTGTATAGGTTTGCAAATAGATTAAAATCCAGAAAGGTATAAATTCATTGGGAAATTGTGTACATTAAATGTACGGAAAGTCTAGTTATACGGAGAAATTGAAAATCCAAAATTTCGTAAATTCAGCGGGAATTGTGTACATTATATATGTACGAAATGTCTGGATTTACAGAGAAATTGAATATCTTGAAATATATAAATTCAACGGGAAATTATGTACATTATATGTACGGAATGTTTGGATTTGCAGATAAATTGAAAATCCAAAACAGCGTAAATTCCACGAGAAATTGTGTACATTAAATGTACGGAATGTCTGGTTTCGTGGAGAAATTGAATATCCAAAATTTCGTAAATTCAATAAGAAATTGTGTACATTATATATGTATGAAATGTCTGGATATGCGGAGAAATTGAAAATCTAGAACTGCGTAAATTCAACGGGAAATTGTGTACATTAAATGTACAGGCTGTCTAGATTTGCATATAAATTGAAAATCCAGAACTGAGTAAATTTATCGGGAAATTGTGTACATTAAATGTACGGAAAGTCTGGTTTTAAGGAGAAATTGAAAATCCAAAATTTCGTAAATTCAGCGGGAATTGTGTGCATTATATATGTACGGAATATCTGGATTCGCAGAGAAATTGAATATCTTGAAATTTATAAATTCAACGGGAAATTATGTACATTATATGGACGGAATGTTTGGATTTGCAGATAAATTGAAAATCCAGAACAGCGAAAATTCCATGGGAAATAGTGTACAATAAATTTACAACATGTCTGGTTTTGTGGAGAAATTGAATATCCTAAATTTCGTAAATTCAACAAGAAAAAGTGTACATTATATATGTATGGAATGTCTGGATAAGCGGAAAAATTGAAAATCTAGAACTGCGTAAATTCAACGGGAAATTTTGTACATTAAATGTACGGACTGTCAAGATTTGCAAATAAATTGAAAATCCAGGACGGAGTAAATTCATCGGGAAATTGTGTAAATTAAATGTACGGAAAGTCTGGTTTTACGGAGAAATTGAAAATCCAAAATTTCGTAAATTCAGCGGGAATTGTGTACATTATATATGTACAGAATATCTGGATTCGCAGAGAAATTGAATCTCTTGAAATATATAAATTCAACAGGAAATTATGTACATTATATGTACGGAATGTTGGGATTTGCAGATAATTTGAAAATCCAAAACTGCGTAAATTCCCCGAGAAATTGTATACATTAAATGTACAGAATGTCTGGTTCTGTGGAGAAATTGAATATCCAAAATTTCGTAAATTCATCGAGAAATTGCGTACAATATATGTATGGAATGTCTGGATTTGCGGAGAAATTGAAAATCTAGAACTGCGTAAATTCAACGGGAAATTGTGTACATTAAATGTACGGACTGTATAGGTTTGCAAATAGATTAAAATCCAGAAAGGTATAAATTCATTGGGAAATTGTGTACATTAAATGTACGGAAAGTCTAGTTTTACGGAGAAATTGAAAATCCAAAATTTCGTAAATTCTGCGGGAATTATGTACATTATATATGTACGAAATGTCTGGATTTACAGAGAAATTTAATATCTTGAAATATATAAATTCAACGGGAAATTATGTACATTATATGTACGGAATGTTTGGATTTGCAGATAAATTGAAAATCTAAAACAGCGTAAATTCCACGAGAAATTGTGTACATTAAATGTACGGAATGTCTGGTTTCGTGGAGAAATTGAATATCCAAAATTTCGTAAATTCAATAAGAAATTGTGTACATTATATATGTATGAAATGTCTGGATATGCGGAGAAATTGAAAATCTAGAACTGCGTAAATTCAACGGGAAATTGTGTACATTAAATGTACAGGCTGTCTAGATTTGCATATAAATTGAAAATCCAGAACTGAGTAAATTTATCGGGAAATTGTGTACATTAAATGTACGGAAAGTCTGGTTTTAAGGAGAAATTGAAAATCCAAATTTCGTAAATTCAGCGGGAATTGTGTGCATTATATATGTACGGAATATCTGGATTCGCAGAGAAATTGAATTTCTTGAAATTTATAAATTCAACGGGAAATTATGTACATTATATGGACGGAATGTTTGGATTTGCAGATAAATTGAAAATCCAGAACAGCGAAAATTCCATGGGAAATAGTGTACAATAAAATTACAACATGTCTGGTTTTGTGGAGAAATTAAATATCCTAAATTTCGTAAATTCAACGAGAAAAAGTGTACATTATATATGTATGGAATGTCTGGATAAGCGGAAAAATTGAAAATCTAGAACTGCGTAAATTCAACGGGAAATTTTGTACATTAAATGTACGGACTGTCAAGATTTGCAAATAAATTGAAAATCCAGGACGGAGTAAATTCATCGGGAAATTGTGTAAATTAAATGTACGGAATGTCTGGTTTTACGGAGAAATTGAAAATCCAAAATTTCGTAAATTCAGCGGGAATTGTGTACATTATATATGTACAGAATATCTGGATTCGCAGAGAAATTGAATCTCTTGAAATATATAAATTCAACAGGAAATTATGTACATTATAAGTACGGAATGCTTGGATTTGCAGATAAATTGAAAACCCAAAACAGCGTAAATTCCACGAGAAATTGTGTACATTAAATGTACGGAATGTCTGGTTTTCTGGAGAAATTGAATATCCAAAATTTCGTAAATTCAACGAGAAATTGTGTATATTATATATGTATGGAATGTTTGGGTATGCGGCGAAATTGAAAATCTAGAACTGCGTAAATTCAACGGGAAATTGTGTACATTAAATGTACGGACTGTCTAGATTAGTAGATAAATTGAAAATCCAGAACGGATTAAATTCATCGGGAAATTGTGTACATTAAATGTACAGAAAGTCTGGTTTTGCGGAGAAATTGAAAATTCAAAATATCGTAACTTCAGCGAGAATTGTGTACATTATATACGTACGGCATGTCTAGATTTGCAGAGAAATTGAAAATCTAGAACTGCGTAAATTCAACGCAAAATTGTGTACATTTAATGTACGGATTGTCTAGATTTACAGATAAATTCAAAATCGAGAACTGAGTAAATTTGTCGGGAAATTCTGTGCGTTAAATGTACAGAAAGTTTGGTTTTAAGGAGAAATTGAAAATCCAAAATTTCATAAATTCAGCGGGAATTGTGTCCATTATATATGTACGGAATATCAGGATTCGCAGAGAAATTGAATATCTTGAAATATATAAATTCAACGGGAAATTATGTACATTATATGTACGGAATGTTTTGATTTGCAGATAAATTGAAAATCCAGAACTGCGAAAATTCCACGGGAAATTGTGTACAATAAATGTACGGAATGTCCTGTTTTGTGAAGAAATTGAATATCCAAAATTTCATAAATTCAACGAGAAATTATGTACATTATATATGTATGGAATGTCTGGATATGCGGAGAAATTGAAAATCTAGAACTGCGTAAATTCATCGGAAAATTGTGTACATTAAATGTACGGACTGTCAAGATTTGCAGATAAATTGAAAATCCAGAACGGAGTAAATTCATAGGGAAATTGTGTAAATTAAATGTACGGAAAGTCTGGTTTTACGGAGAAATTGAAAATCCAAAATTTCGTAAATTCAGCGGGAATTGTGTACATTATATATGTACAGAATATCTGTATTTGCAGAGAAATTGAATATCTTGAAATATATAAATTCAACGGGAAATTATGTACATTATATGTACGGAATGTTTGGATTTGCAGATAAATTGAAAATCCAAAACAGCGTAAATTCCACGAGAAATTGTGTACATTAAATGTACGGAATGTCTGGTTTTGTGGAGAAATTGAAAATTCAAAATTTCGTAAATTCAGCGAGAATTGTGTACATTATATATGTACGGAATGTCAAGATTTGCAGAGAAATTGAAAATCTAGAACTGCGTATATTCAACGGGAAATTGTGTACATTAAATGTACGGACTGTCTAGATTTGCAGATAAATTGAAAATCCAGAACTGAGTAAATTTATCGGGAAATTGTATACATTAAATGTACGGAAATTCTAGTTTTAAGGAGAAATTGAAAATCCAAAATTTCGTAAATTCAGCGGGAATTGTGTGCGTTATATATGTGCAGAATATCTGGATTCGCAGAGAAATTGAATATCTTGAAATATATAAATTCAACGGGAAATTATGTACATTATATTTACGGAATTTTTGGATTTGCAGATAAATTGAAAATCCAAAACAGCGTAAATTCCACGAGAAATTGTGTACATTAAATATGTATGGAATGTCTGGTTTTGTGGAGAAATTGAATATCCAAAATTTCGTAAATTCAACGAGAAATTGTGTACATTATATATGTATGGAATGTCTGGATATGCGGAGAAATTGAAAATCTAGAACTGCGTAAATTCAACGGGAAGTTGTGTACGTTAAATGTACGGACTGTCTAGATTTGCAGATATATTGAAAATCCAGAACGGAGTAAATTCATCGGGAAATTGTGTACATTAAATGTACGGAAAGTCTAGTTTTGCGGAGAAATTGAAAATTCAAAATTTCGTAAATTCAGCTGGAATTGTGTACATCATATATGTACGGAATGTCTAGATTTGCAGAGAAATTGAAAATCTACAACTGCGTAAATTCAACGGGAAATTGTGTACATTAAATGTACGGACTGTCTAGATTTGCAGATAAATTGAAAATCCAGAACTGAGTAAATTTATCGGGAAATCGTGTGCATTAAATGTACAGAAAGTCTGGTTTTAAGGAGAAATTGAAAATCCAAAATTTCGTAAATTCAGCGGGAATTGTGTGCATTATATATGCACGGAATATCTGGATTCGCAGAGAAATTGAATATCTTGAAATTTATAAATTCAACGGGAAATTACGTACATTATATGTACGGAATGTTTGGATTTGCAGATAAATTGAAAATCCAGAACAGCGAAAATTCCATGGGAAATAGTGTACAATAAATTTACAGCATGTCTTGTTTTGTGGAGAAATTGAATATCCTAAATTTCGTAAATTCAACGAGAAAAAGTGTACATTATATATGTACGGAATGTCTAGATTTGCAGAGAAATTGAAAATCTAGAACTGCGTGAATTCAACGGGAAATTGTGTACATTAAATGTACGGACTGTCTAGATTTGCAGATAAATTGAAAATCCAGAACTGAGTAAATTTATCGGGAAATTGTGTGATTAAATGTACAGAATGTCTGGTTTTAAGCAGAAATTGAAAAACCAAAATTTCGTAAATTCAGCGGGAATTGTGTACATTATATATGTACGGAATATCTGGATTTGTAGAGAAATTGAATATATTGAAATGTATAAATTCAACGGGAAATTATGTAGATTATATGTACGGAATGTTTGGATTTGCAGATAAATTGAAAATCCAGAACTGAGTAAATTTATCGGAAAATTGTGTGCATTAAATGTACAGAAAGTCTGGTTTTAAGGAGAAATTGAAAAACCAAAATTTCGTAAATTCAGCGGGAATTGTGTGCATTATATATGCACGGAATATCTGGATTCGCAAAGAAATTGAATATCTTGAAATATATAAATTCAACCGGAAATTATGTAGATTATATGTACGGAATGTTTGGATTTGCAGATAAATTGAAAATCCAAAACAGCGTAAATTCCACGAGAAATTGTGTACATTAAATGTACGGAATGTCTGGTTTTGTGGAAAAATGGAATATCCAAAATTTCGTAAATTCAACGAGAAATTGTGTACGTTATATATGTTTGGAATGTCTGGATATGCGGAGAAATTGAAAATCTAGAACTGCGTAAATTCAAAGGGAAATTGTGTATATTAAATGTACGGACTATCTAGATTTGCAGATAAATTGAAAATCCGGAACGAAGTAAATTCATCGGGAAATTGTGTACATTAAATGTACGGAAAGTCTGGTTTTGCGGAGAAATTTAAAATTCAAAATTTCGTAAATTTAGCGAGAATTGTGTACATTATATATGTACGAAATGTCCAGATTTGCATGGAAATTGAAAATCTAGAACTGCGTGAATTCAACGGAAAATTATGTACATTAAATGTATGGACTGTCTAGATTTGCAAATAAATTTAAAATCCAGAACGGAGTAAATCCATCGGGAAATTGTGTACATTAAATGTACGGAAAGTCTGGTTTTGCGCAGAAATTGAAAATTTAAAATTTCGAAAATTCAGCGAGAATTGTGTACATTATATATGTATGGAATGTCTGGATATGCGGAGAAATTGAAAATCTAGAACTGCGTAAATTCCACGCGAAATTGTGTACATTAAATGTGCGGACTGTCTAGATTGGCATATAAATTGAAAATCCAGAGAGGAGTAAATTCATTGGGAAATTGTGTACATTAAATGTACGGAAAGTCTGGTTTTGCGGAGAAATTGAAAATTCAAAATTTCATAAATTCAGCGAGAATTGTGTATTTTATATATGTACGGAATGTCTAGATTTACAGAGAAATTGAAAATCTAGAACTGCATAAATTCAACGGAAAATTGTGCACAGTAAATGTACGGACTGTCTAGATTTGCAGATAAATTGAAAATCTGGAACTGAGTAAATTTATCGGGAAATTCTGTGCATTAAATATACAGAAAGTCTGGTTTTAAGGAGAAATTGAAAATCCAATATTTCGTAAATTCAATGGGAATTGTGTACATTATATATGTACGGAATATCTGGATTCGCAGAGAAATTGAATATCTTGAAATATATAAATTCAACGGGAAATTATGTGCATTATATGTACGGAATGTTTGGATTTGCAGATAAATTGAAAATCCAGAACAGCGAAAATTCCACGGGAAATTGTGTACAGTAAATGTACGGATTGTCTGGTTTTGTGGAGAAATTGAATATCCAAATTTTCGTAAATTCAACGAGAAATTGGGTACATTATATATGTATGGAATGTCTGGATATGCGGAGAAATTGAAAATCTAGAACTGCGTAAATTCAACTGGAAATTGTGTAATTTCAATGTACGGACTGTCTTGATTTGCAGATAAATTGAAAATCCAGAACGGAGTAAACTCATCGGGAAATTGTGTACATTAAATGTACGGAAAGTCTGGTTTTGCGGAGAAATTGAAAATTCAAAATTTCGTAAATTCAGCGAGAATTGTTTACATTATATTTGTACGGAATGTCCAGATTTGCAGAGAAATTGAAAATCTAGAACCGCGTAAATTCAACGGGAAATTATGTACATTAAATGGACGGACTGTCTAGATTTGCAAATAAATTTAAAATCCAGAACGGAGTAAATCCATCGGGAAATTGTGTGCATTAAATGTACGGAAAGTCTGGTTTTGCGCAGAAATTGAAAATTTAAAATTTCGAAAATTCAGCGAGAATTGTGTACATTATATATGTATGGAATGTCTGGATATGCGGAGAAATTGAAAATCTAGAACTGCGTAAATTTAACGGGAAATTGTGTACGTTAAATGTGCGGACTGTCTAGATTTGAATATAAATTGAAAATCCAGAGAGGAGTAAATTCATTGGGAAATTGTGTACATTAAATGTACGGAAGGTCTGGTTTTGCGGAAAAATTGAAAATTCAAAATTTCATAAATTCAGCGAGAATTGTGTATTTTATATATGTACGGAATGTCTAGATTTGCAGAGAAATTGAAAATCTAGAACTGCATAAATTCAACGGAAAATTGTGTAAATTAAATGTACAGACTGTCTAGATTTGCAGATAAATTGAAAATCTAGAACTGAGTAAATTTATCGGGAAATTCTGTGAATTAAATGTACAGAAAGTCTGGTTTTAAGGAGAAATTAAAAATCCAAAATTTCGTAAATTCAGCGGGAATTGTGTACATTATATATGTACGGAATATCTAGATTCGCAGAGAAATTGAATATCTTGAAATATATAAATTCAACGGGAAATTATGTGCATTATATGTACGGAATGTTTGGATTTGCAGATAAATTGAAAATCCAGAACAGCGAAAATTCCACGGGAAATTGTGTACAATAAATGTACGGAATGTCTGGTTTTGTGGAGAAATTGAATATCCAAATTTTCGTAAATTCAATGAGAAATTGGGTACATTATATATGTATGGAACGTCTGGATATGCGGAGAAATTGAAAATCTAGAACTGCATAAATTCAACGGGAAATTGTGTAATTTAAATGTACGGACTGTCTAGATTTGCAGAAAAATTGAAAATCCAGAACGGAGTAAATTCGTCGGGAATTTGTGTACATTAAATGTACGGAAAGTCTGGTTTTGCGGAGAAATTGAAATTCAAAATTTCGTAAATTCAGCGAGAATTGTTTACATTATATATGTACGCAATGTCTAGATTTGTAGAGAAATTGAAAATCTAGAACTGCGAAAATTCAACGGGAAATTGTGTACGTTAAATGTACGGACAGTCTAGATTTGCAGATAAATTGAAAATCCAAAACTGATTAAATTTATCGGGAAATTGTGTGCATTAAATGTACAGAAAGTCTGGTTTTAAGGAGAAATTGAAAATCTAAAATTTCGTAAATTCAGCGGGAATTGCGTACATTATATATGTGTGGAATATTTAGATTTGCAGAGAAATTGAATATCTTGATATGTATAAATTCAACGGGAAATTATGTACATTATATGTACGGAATGTTTGGATTTGCAGATAAATTGAAAACCCAAAACAGCGTAAATTCCACGAGAAATTGTGTACATTAAATGTACGGACTGTCTGGTTTTGTGGAGAAATTGAATATCCAAAATTTCGTAAATTCAATGAGAAATTGTGTACTTTATATATGTATGGAATGTCTGGATATGCGGAGAAATTGAAAATCTAGAACAGCGTAAATTCAACGGGAAATTGTGTACATTAAATGTACGGACTATCTAGATTTCCTAATAAATTGAAAATCCGGAACGGAGTAAATTTATCAGGCAATTGTGTACATTAAATGTACGGAAAGTCTGGTTTTACGGGGAAATTGAAAATCCAAAAATTTCGTAAATTCAGCGGGAATTGTATACATTATATATTTACGGAATGTCTGGATTTACAGAGAAATTGAATATCTTGAAATATATAAATTCAACAGGAAATTATGTACATTATATGTACGGAATGTTGGGATTTGCAGATAAATTGAAAATCCAAAACTGCGTAAATTCCCCGAGAAATTGTATACATTAAATGTACAGAATGTCTAGTTTTGTGGAGAAATTGAATATCCAAAATTTCGTAAATTCATCGAGAAATTGTGTACAATATATGTATGGAATGTCTGGATTTGTGGAGAAATTGAAAATCTAGAACTGCGTAAATTCAACGGGAAATTGTGTACGTTAAATGTACGGACTGTATAGGTTTGCAAATAGATTAAAATTCAGAACGGTATAAATTCATTGGGAAATTGTGTACATTAAATGTACGGAAAGTCTAGTTTTACGGAGAAATTGAAAATCCAAAATTTCGTAAATTCAGCGGGAATTGTGTACATTATATATGTACGAAATGTCTGGATTTACAGAGAAATTAAATATCTTGAAATATATAAATTCAACGGGAAATTATGTACATTATACGTACGGAATGTTTGGATTTGCAGATAAATTGAAAATCGAAAACAGCGTAAATTCCACGAGAAATTATGTACATTAAATGTACGGAATGTCTGGTTTCGTGGAGAAATTGAATATCCAAAATTTCGTAAATTCAATAAGAAATTGTGTACATTATATATGTATGAAATTTCTGGATATGCGGAGAAATTGAAAATCTAGAACTGCGTAAATTCAACGGGAAATTGTGTACATTAAATGTACGGGCTGTCTAGATTTGCATATAAATTGAAAATCCAGAACTGAGTAAATTTATCGGGAAATTGTGTACATTAAATGTACAGAAAGTCTGGTTTTAAGGAGAAATTGAAAATCCAAAATTTCGTAAATTCAGCGGGAATTGTGTGCATTATATATGTACGGAATATCTGGATTCGCAGAGAAATTGAATATCTTGAAATTTATAAATTCAACGGGAAATTATGTACATTATATGGACGGAATGTTTGGATTTCCAGATAAATTGAAAATCCAGAACAGCGAAAATTCCATGGGAAATTGTGTACAATAAATTTACAACATGTCTGGTTTTGTGGAGAAATTGAATATCCTAAATTTCGTAAATTCAACGAGAAAAAGTGTACATTATATATGTATGGAATGTCTGGATAAGCGGAAAAATTGAAAATCTAGAACTGCGTAAATTCAACGGGAAATTTTGTACATTAAATGTACGGACTGTCAAGATTTGCAAATAAATTGAAAATCCAGGACGGAGTAAATTCATCGGGAAATTGTGTAAATTAAATGTACGGAAAGTCTGGTTTTACGGAGAAATTGAAAATCCAAAATTTCGTAAATTCAGCGGGAATTGTGAACATTATATATGTACAGAATATCTGGATTCGCAGAGAAATTGAATCTCTTGAAATATATAAATTCAACAGGAAATTATGTACATTATATGTACGGAATGCTTGGATTTGCAGATAAATTGAAAACCCAAAACAGCGTAAATTCCACGAGAAATTGTGTACATTAAATGTACGGAATGTCTGGTTTTCTGGAGAAATTGAATATCCAAAATTTCGTAAATTCAACGAGAAATTGTGTATATTATATATGTATGGAATGGTTGGGTATGCGGCGAAATTGAAAATCTAAAACTGCGTAAATTCAACGGGAAATTGTGTACATTAAATGTACGGACTGTATAGATTAGTAGATAAATTGAAAATCCAGAACGGATTAAATTCATCGGGAAATTGTGTACATTAAATGTACAGAAAGTCTGGTTTTGCGGAGAAATTGAAAATTGAAAATTTCGTAACTTCAGCGAGAATTGTGTACATTATATACGTACGGAATGTCTAGATTTGCAGAGAAATTGAAAATCTAGAACTGCGTAAATTCAACGCAAAATTGTGTACATTTAATGTACGGATTGTCTAGATTTACAGATAAATTCAAAATCGAGAACTGAGTAAATTTGTCGGGAAATTCTGTGCGTTAAATGTACAGAAAGTTTGGTTTTAAGGAGAAATTGAAAATCCAAAATTTCGTAAATTCAGCGGGAATTGTGTCCATTATATATGTACGGAATATCAGGATTCGCAGAGAAATTGAATATCTTGAAATATATAAATTCAACGGGAAATTATGTACATTATATGTACGGAAAGTTTTGATTTGCAGATAAATTGAAAATCCAGAACTGCGAAAATTCCACGGGAAATTGTGTACAATAAATGTACGGAATGTCCTGTTTTGTGAAGAAATTGAATATCCAAAATTTCGTAAATTCAACGAGAAATTATGTACATTATATATGTATGGAATGTCTGGATATGCGAAGAAATTGAAAATCTAGAACTGCGTAAATTCAACGGGAAGTTATGTACGTTAAATGTACGGACTGTCTAGATTTGCAGATATATTGAAAATCCAGAACGGAGTAAATTCATCGGGAAATTGTGTACATTAAATGTACGGAAAGTCTGGTTTTGCGGAGAAATTGAAAATTCAAAATTTCGTAAATTCAGCGAGAATAGTGTACATTATATATGTACGGAATGTCTAGATTTGCAGAGAAATTGAAAATCTAGAACTGCGTAAATTCAACGGGAAATTGTGTACATTAAATGTACGGACTGTCTAGATTTGCAGATAAATTGAAAATCCAGAACTGAGTAAATTTATCGGGAAATCGTGTGCATTAAATGTACAGAAAGTCTGGTTTTAAGGAGAAATTGAAAATCCAAAATTTCGTAAATTCAGCGGGAATTGTGTGCATTATATATGCACGGAATATCTGGATTCGTAGAGAAATTGAATATCTTGAAATTTATAAATTCAACGGGAAATTACGTACATTATATGTACGGAATGTTTGGATTTGCAGATAAATTGAAAATCCAGAACAGCGAAAATTCCATGGGAAATAGTGTACAATAAATTTACAGCATGTCTTGTTTTGTGGAGAAATTGAATATCCTAAATTTCGTAAATTCAACGAGAAAAAGTGTACATTATATATGTACGGAATGTCTAGATTTGCAGAGAAATTGAAAATCTAGAACTGCGTAAATTCAACGGGAAATTGTGTACATTAAATGTACGGACTGTCTAGATTTGCAGATAAATTGAAAATCCAGAACTGAGTAAATTTATCGGGAAATTGTGTGATTAAATGTACCGAATGTCTGGTTTTAAGCAGAAATTGAAAAACCAAAATTTCGTAAATTCAGCGGGAATTGTGTACATTATATATGTACGGAATATCTGGATTTGCAGAGAAATTGAATATATTGAAATGTATAAATTCAACGGGAAATTATGTAGATTATATGTACGGAATGTTTGGATTTGCAGATAAATTGAAAATCCAGAACTGAGTAAATTTATCGGAAAATTGTGTGCATTAAATGTACAGAAAGTCTGGTTTTAAGGAGAAATTGAAAAACCAAAATTTCGTCAATTCAGCGGGAATTGTGTGCATTATATATGCACGGAATATCTGGATTCGCAAAGAAATTGAATAGCTTGAAATATATAAATTCAACGGGAAATTATGTAGATTATATGTACGGAATGTTTGGATTTGCAGATAAATTGAAAATCCAAAACAGCGTAAATTCCACGAGAAATTGTGTACATTAAATGTACGGAATGTCTGGTTTTGTGGAAAAATGGAATATCCAAAATTTCGTAAATTCAACGAGAAATTGTGTACATTATATATGTATGGAATGTCTGGATATGCGGAGAAATTGAAAATCTAGAACTGCGTAAATTCAAAGGGAAATTGTGTATATTAAATGTACGGACTATCTAGATTTGCAGATAAATTGAAAATCCGGAACGAAGTAAATTCATCGGGAAATTGTGTACATTAAATGTACGGAAAGTCTGGTTTTGCGGAGAAATTTAAAATTCAAAATTTCGTAAATTTAGCGAGAATTGTGTACATTATATATGTACGAAATGTCCAGATTTGCAGGGAAATTGAAAATCTAGAACTGCGTGAATTCAACGGAAAATTATGTACGTTAAATGTATGGATTGTCTAGATTTGCAAATAAATTTAAAATCCAGAACGGAGTAAATCCATCGGGAAATTGTGTACATTAAATGTACGGAAAGTCTGGTTTTGCGCAGAAATTGAAAATTTAAATTTCGAAAATTCAGCGAGAATTGTGTACATTATATCTGTATGGAATGTCTGGATATGCGGAGAAATTGAAAATCTAGAACTGCGTAAATTCAACGCGAAATTGTGTACATTAAATGTGCGGACTGTCTAGATTGGCATATAAATTGAAAATCCAG
This sequence comes from Quercus alba, assembly GCA_036321655.1. Classification (NCBI taxonomy): domain Eukaryota; kingdom Viridiplantae; phylum Streptophyta; class Magnoliopsida; order Fagales; family Fagaceae; genus Quercus; species Quercus alba. The sequence goes on from CM070301.1 coordinate 53,093,361, forward strand.
AGAGGAGTAAATTCATTGGGAAATTGTATACATTAAATGTACGGAAAGTCTGGTTTTGCGGAGAAATTGAAAATTCAAAATTTCATAAATTCAGCGAGAATTGTGTATTTTATATATGCACGGAATGTCTAGATTTACAAAGAATTTGAAAATCTAGAACTGCATAAATTCAACGGAAAATTGTGTACAGTAAATGTACGGACTGTCTAGATTTGCAGATAAATTGAAAATCTAGAACTAAGTAAATTTATCGGGAAATTTTGTGCATTAAATATACAGAAAGTCTGGTTTTAAGGAGAAATTGAAAATCCAATATTTCGTAAATTCAATGGGAATTGTGTACATTATATATGTACGGAATATCTGGATTCGCAGAGAAATTGAATATCTTGAAATATATAAATTCAACGGGAAATTATGTGCATTATATGTACGGAATGTTTGGATTTGCAGATAAATTGTAAATCCAGAACAGCGAAAATTCCACGGGAAATTGTGTACAATAAATGTACGGATTGTCTGGTTTTGTGGAGAAATTGAATATCCAAATTTTCGTAAATTCAACGAGAAATTGGGTACATTATATATGTATGGAATGTCTGGATATGCGGAGAAATTGAAAATCTAGAACTGCGTAAATTCAACTGGAAATTGTGTAATTTCAATGTACGGACTGTCTTGATTTGCAGATAAATTGAAAATCCAGAACGGAGTAAACTCATCGGGAAATTGTGTACATTAAATGTACGGAAAGTCTGGTTTTGCGGAGAAATTGAAAATTCAAAATTTCGTAAATTCAGCGAGAATTGTTTACATTATATATGTACGGAATGTCCAGATTTGCAGAGAAATTGAAAATCTAGAACCGCGTAAATTCAACGGGAAATTGTGTACATTAAATGTACGGACTGTCTAGATTTGCAGATAAATTGAAAATCCAGAACTGAGTAAATTTTTCGGGAAATCGTGTGCATTAAATGTACAGAAAGTCTGGTTTTAAGGAGAAATTGAAAATCCAAAATTTCGTAAATTCAGCGGGAATTGTGTGCATTATATATGCACGGAATATCTGGATTCGCAGAGAAATTGAATATCTTGAAATTTATAAATTCAACGGGAAATTACGTACATTATATGTACGGAATGTTTGGATTTGCAGATAAATTGAAAATCCAGAACAGCGAAAATTCCATGGGAAATAGTGTACAATAAATTTACAGCATGTCTTGTTTTGTGGAGAAATTGAATATCCTAAATTTCGTAAATTCAACGAGAAAAAGTGTACATTATATATGTACGGAATGTCTAGATTTGCAGAGAAATTGAAAATCTAGAACTGCGTAAATTCAACGGGAAATTGTGTACAATAAATGTACGGAATGTCCTGTTTTGCGAAGAAATTGAATATCCAAAATTTCGTAAATTCAACGAGAAATTGTGTACATTATATATGTATGGAATGTCTGGATATGCGGAGAAATTGAAAATCTAGAACTGCGTAAATTCAACGGGAAGTTGTGTACGTTAAATGTACGGACTGTCTAGATTTGCAGATATATTGAAAATCCAGAACGGAGTAAATTCATCGGGAAATTGTGTACATTAAATGTACGGAAAGTCTGGTTTTGCGGAGAAATTGAAAATTCAAAATTTCGTAAATTCAGCGAGAATAGTGTACATTATATATGTACGGAATGTCTAGATTTGCAGAGAAATTGAAAATCTAGAATTGCGTAAATTCAACGGGAAATTGTGTACATTAAATGTACGGACTGTCTAGATTTGCAGATAAATTGAAAATCCAGAACTGAGTAAATTTTTCGGGAAATCGTGTGCATTAAATGTACAGAAAGTCTGGTTTTAAGGAGAAATTGAAAATCCAATATTTCGTAAATTCAGCGGGAATTGTGTGCATTATATATGCACGGAATATCTGGATTCGCAGAGAAATTGAATATCTTGAAATTTATAAATTCAACGGGAAATTACGTACGTTATATGTACGGAATGTTTGGATTTGCAGATAAATTGAAAATCCAGAACAGCGAAAATTCCATGGGAAATAGTGTACAATAAATTTACAGCATGTCTGGTTTTGTGGAGAAATTGAATATCCTAAATTTCGTAAATTCAACGAGAAAAAGTGTACATTATATATGTACGGAATGTCTAGATTTGCAGAGAAATTGAAAATCTAGAACTGCGTAAATTCAACGGGAAATTGTGTACAATAAATGTACGGACAGTCTAGATTTGCAGATAAATTGAAAATCCAGAACTGAGTAAATTTATCGGGAAATTGTGTGATTAAATGTACAGAATGTCCGGTTTTAAGCAGAAATTGAAAAACCAAAATTTCGTAAATTCAGCGGGAATTGTGTACATTATATATGTACGGAATATCTGGATTTGCAGAGAAATTGAATATATTGAAATGTATAAATTCAACGGGAAATTATGTAGATTATATGTACGGAATGTTTGGATTTGCAGATAAATTGAAAATCCAGATCTGAGTAAATTTATCGGAAAATTGTGTGCATTAAATGTACAGAAAGTCTGGTTTTAAGGAGAAATTGAAAAACCAAAATTTCGTAAATTCAGCGGGAATTGTGTGCATTATATATGCACGGAATATCTGGATTCGCAAAGAAATTGAATATCTTGAAATATATAAATTCAACGAGAAATTATGTAGATTATATGTACGGAATGTTTGGATTTGCAGATAAATTGAAAATCCAAAACAGCGTAAATTCCACGAGAAATTGTGTACATTAAATGTACGGAATGTCTGGTTTTGTGGAAAAATGGAATATCCAAAATTTCGTAAATTCAACGAGAAATTGTGTACATTATATATGTATGGAATGTCTGGATATGCAGAGAAATTGAAAATCTAGAACTGCGTAAATTCAAAGGGAAATTGTGTATATTAAATGTACGGACTATCTAGATTTGCAGATAAATTGAAAATCTGGAACGAAGTAAATTCATCGGGAAATTGTGTACATTAAATGTACGGAAAGTCTGGTTTTGCGGAGAAATTGAAAATTCAAAATTTCGTAAATTTAGCGAGAATTGTGTACATTATATATGTACGGAATGTCTAGATTTGCAGAGAAATTGAAAATCTAGAACTGCGTAAATTCAACGGGAAATTGTGTACATTAAATGTACGGACTGTCTAGATTTGCAGATAAATTGAAAATCCAGAACTGAGTAAATTTTTCGGGAAATCGTGTGCATTAAATGTACAGAAAGTCTGGTTTTAAGGAAAAATTGAAAATCCAAAATTTCGTAAATTCAGCGGGAATTGTGTGCATTATATATGCACGGAATATCTTGATTCGCAGAGAAATTGAATATCTTGAAATTTATAAATTCAACGGGAAATTACGTACGTTATATGTACGGAATGTTTGGATTTGCAGATAAATTGAAAATCCAGAACAGCGAAAATTCCATGGGAAATAGTGTACAATAAATTTACAGCATGTCTGGTTTTGTGGAGAAATTGAATATCCAAAATTTCGTAAATTCAACGAGAAATTGTGTACATTATATATGTATGGAATGTCTGGATATGCGAAGAAATTGAAAATCTAGAACTGCGTAAATTCAACGGGAAGTTGTGTACGTTAAATGTACGGACTGTCTAGATTTGCAGATATATTGAAAATCCAGAACGGAGTAAATTCATAGGGAAATTGTGTAAATTAAATGTACGGAAAGTCTGATTTTACGGAGAAATTGAAAATCCAAAATTTCGTAAATTCAGCGGGAATTGTGTACATTATATATGTACAGAATATCTGTATTTGCAGAGAAACTGAATATCTTGAAATATATAAATTCAACGGGAAATTATGTACATTATATGTACGGAATGTTTGGATTTGCAGATAAATTGAAAATCCAAAACAGCGTAAATTCCACGAGAAATTGTGTACATTAGATGTACGGAATGTCTGGTTTTGTGGAGAAATTGAAAATTCAAAATTTCGTAAACTCAGCGAGAATTGTGTACATTATATATGTACGGAATGTAAAGATTTGCAGAGAAATTGAAAATCTAGAACTGCGTATATTCAACGGGAAATTGTGTACATTAAATGTACGGACTGTCTAGATTTGCAGATAAATTGAAAATCCAGAACTGAGTAAATTTATCGGGAAATTGTATACATTAAATGTACGGAAAGTCTAGTTTTAAGGGGAAATTGAAAATCCAAAATTTCGTAAATACAGCGGGAATTGTGTGCATTATATATGTACGGAATATCTGGATTCGCAGAGAAATTGAATATCTTGAAATATATAAATTCAACGGGAAATTATGTACATTATATGTACGGAATTTTTGGATTTGCAGATAAATTGAAAATCCAAAACAGCGTAAATTCCACGAGAAATTGTGTACATTAAATATGTATGGAATGTCTGGTTTTGTGGAGAAATTGAATATCCAAAATTTCGTAAATTCAACGAGAAATTGTGTACATTATATATGTATGGAATGTCTGGATATGCGAAGAAATTGAAAATCTAGAACTGCGTAAATTCAACGGGAAGTTGTGTACTTTAAATGTACGGACTGTCTAGATTTGCAGATATATTGAAAATCCAGAACGGAGTAAATTCATCGGGAAATTGTGTACATTAAATGTACGGAAAGTCTGGTTTTGCGGAGAAATTGAAAATTCAAAATTTCGTAAATTCAGCGAGAATAGTGTACATTATATATGTACGGAATGTCTAGATTTGCAGAGAAATTGAAAATCTAGAACTGCGTAAATTCAACGGGAAATTGTGTACATTAAATGTACGGACTGTCTAGATTTGCAGATAAATTGAAAATCCAGAACTGAGTAAATTTATCGGGAAATCGTGTGCATTAAATGTACAGAAAGTCTGGTTTTAAGGAGAAATTGAAAATCCAAAATTTCGTAAATTCAGCGGGAATTGTGTGCATTATATATGCACGGAATATCTGGATTCGCAGAGAAATTGAATATCTTGAAATTTATAAATTCAACGGGAAATTACGTACATTATATGTACGGAATGTTTGGATTTGCAGATAAATTGAAAATCCAGAACAGCGAAAATTCCATGGGAAATAGTGTACAATAAATTTACAGCATGTCTTGTTTTGTGGAGAAATTGAATATCCTAAATTTCGTAAATTCAACGAGAAAAAGTGTACATTATATATGTACGGAATGTCTAGATTTGCAGAGAAATTGAAAATCTAGAACTGCGTAAATTCAACGGGAAATTGTGCACATTAAATGTACGGACTGTCTAGATTTGCAGATAAATTGAAAATCCAGAACTGAGTAAATTTATCGGGAAATTGTGTGATTAAATGTACAGAATGTCTGGTTTTAAGCAGAAATTGAAAAACCAAAATTTCGTAAATTCAGCGGGAATTGTGTACATTATATATGTACGGAATATCTGGATTTGCAGAGAAATTGAATATATTGAAATGTATAAATTCAACGGGAAATTATGTAGATTATATGTACGGAATGTTTGGATTTGCAGATAAATTGAAAATCCAGAACTGAGTAAATTTATCGGAAAATTGTGTGCATTAAATGTACAGAAAGTCTGGTTTTAAGGAGAAATTGAAAAACCAAAATTTCGTAAATTCAGCGGGAATTGTGTGCATTATATATGCACGGAATATCTGGATTCGCAAAGAAATTGAATAGCTTGAACTATATAAATTCAACGGGAAATTATGTAGATTATATGTACGGAATGTTTGGATTTGCAGATAAATTGAAAATCCAAAACAGCGTAAATTCCACGAGAAATTGTGTACATTAAATGTACGGAATGTCTGGTTTTGTGGAAAAATGGAATATCCAAAATTTCGTAAATTCAACGAGAAATTGTGTACATTATATATGTTTGGAATGTCTGGATATGCGGAGAAATTGAAAATCTAGAAATGCGTAAATTCAAAGGGAAATTGTGTATATTAAATGTACGGACTATCTAGATTTGCAGATAAATTGAAAATCCGGAACGAAGTAAATTCATCGGGAAATTGTGTACATTAAATGTACAGAAAGTCTGGTTTTGCGGAGAAATTTAAAATTCAAAATTTCGTAAATTTAGCGAGAATTGTGTACATTATATATGTACGAAATGTCCAGATTTGCAGGGAAATTGAAAATCTAGAACTGCGTGAATTCAACGAAAAATTATGTACATTAAATGTATGGACTGTCTAGATTTGCAAATAAATTTAAAATCCAGAACGGAGTAAATCCATCGGGAAATTGTGTACATTAAATGTACGGAAAGTCTGGTTTTGCGCAGAAATTGAAAATTTAAATTTCGAAAATTCAGCGAGAATTGTGTACATTATATATGTATGGAATGTCTGGATATGCGGAGAAATTGAAAATCTAGAACTGCGTCAATTCAACGCGAAATTGTGTACATTAAATGTGCGGACTGTCTAGATTGGCATATAAATTGAAAATCCAGAGAGGAGTAAATTCATTGGGAAATTGTGTACATTAAATGTACGGAAAGTCTGGTTTTGCGGAGAAATTGAAAATTCAAAATTTCATAAATTCAGCGAGAATTGTGTATTTTATATATGCACGGAATGTCTAGATTTACAGAGAAATTGAAAATCTAGAACTGCATAAATTCAACGGAAAATTGTGTACAGTAAATGTACGGACTGTCTAGATTTGCAGATAAATTGAAAATCTAGAACTAAGTAAATTTATCGGGAAATTCTGTGCATTAAATATACAGAAAGTCTGGTTTTAAGGAGAAATTGAAAATCCAATATTTCGTAAATTCAATGGGAATTGTGTACATTATATATGTACGGAATATCTGGATTCGCAGAGAAATTGAATATCTTGAAATATATAAATTCAACGGGAAATTATGTGCATTATATGTACGGAATGTTTGGATTTGCAGATAAATTGAAAATCCAGAACAGCGAAAATTCCACGGGAAATTGTGTATATTAAATGTACGGACTATCTAGATTTGCAGATAAATTGAAAATCCGGAACGAAGTAAATTCATCGGGAAATTGTGTACATTAAATGTACAGAAAGTCTGGTTTTGCGGAGAAATTGAAAATTCAAAATTTCGTAAATTCAGCGAGAATTGTTTACATTATATATGTACGGAATGTCCAGATTTGCAAAGAAATTGAAAATCTAGAACCGCGTAAATTCAACGGGAAATTATGTACATTAAATGGACGGACTGTCTAGATTTGCAAATAAATTTAAAATCCAGAACGGAGTAAATCCATCGGGAAATTGTGTGCATTAAATGTACGGAAAGTCTGGTTTTGCGCAGAAATTGAAAATTTAAAATTTCGAAAATTCAGCGAGAATTGTGTACATTATATATGTATGGAATGTCTGGATATGCGGAGAATTTGAAAATCTAGAATTGCGTAAATTTAACGGGAAATTGTGTACGTTAAATGTGCGGACTGTCTAGATTTGAATATAAATTGAAAATCCAGAGAGGAGTAAATTCATTGGGAAATTGTGTACATTAAATGTACGGAAGGTCTGGTTTTGCGGAAAAATTGAAAATTCAAAATTTCATAAATTCAGCGAGAATTGTGTATTTTATATATGTACGGAATGTCTAGATTTGCAGAGAATTTGAAAATCTAGAACTGCATAAATTCAACGGAAAATTGTGTAAATTAAATGTACGGACTGTCTAGATTTGCAGATAAATTGAAAATCTAGAATTGAGTAAATTTATCGGGAAATTCTGTGAACTAAATGTCCCGAAAGTCTGGTTTTAAGGAGAAATTAAAAATCCAAAATTTCGTAAATTCAGCGGGAATTGTGTACATTATATATGTACGGAATATCTAGATTCGCAGAGAAATTGAATATCTTGAAATATATAAATTCAACAGGAAATTATGTACATTATATGTACGGAATGTTGGGATTTGCAGATAAATTGAAAATCCAAAACTGCGTAAATTCCCCGAGAAATTGTATACATTAAATGTACAGAATGTCTAGTTTTGTGGAGAAATTGAATATCCAAAATTTCGTAAATTCATCGAGAAATTGTGTACAATATATGTATGGAATGTCTGGATTTGCGGAGAAATTGAAAATCTAAAACTGCGTAAATTCAACGGGAAATTGTGTACATTAAATGTACGGACTGTATAGGTTTGCAAATAGATTAAAATCCAGAACGGTATAAATTCATTGGGAAATTGTGTACATTAAATGTACGGAAAGTCTAGTTTTACGGAGAAATTGAAAATCCAAAATTTCGTAAATTCAGCGGGAATTGTGTACATTATATATGTACGAAATGTCTGGATTTACAGAGAAATTAAATATCTTGAAATATATAAATTCAACGGGAAATTATGTACATTATACGTACGGAATGTTTGGATTTGCAGATAAATTGAAAATCCAAAACAGCGTAAATTCCACGAGAAATTATATACATTAAATGTACGGAATGTCTGGTTTCGTGGAGAAATTGAATATCCAAAATTTCGTAAATTCAATAAGAAATTGTGTACATTATATATGTATGAAATGTCTGGATATGCGGAGAAATTGAAAATCTAGAACTGCGTAAATTCAACGGGAAATTGTGTACATTAAATGTACGGGTTGTCTAGATTTGCATATAAATTGAAAATCCAGAACTGAGTAAATTTATTGGGAAATTGTGTACATTAAATGTACGGAAAGTCTGGTTTTAAGGAGAAATTGAAAATCCAAAATTTCGTAAATTCAGCGGGAATTGTGTGCATTATATATGTACGGAATATCTGGATTCGCAGAGAAATTGAATATCTTGAAATTTATAAATTCAACGGGAAATTATGTACATTATATGGACGGAATGTTTGGATTTGCAGATAAATTGAAAATCCAGAACAGCGAAAATTCCATGGGAAATTGTGTAAAATAAATTTACAACATGTCTGGTTTTGTGGAGAAATTGAATATCCTAAATTTCGTAAATTCAACGAGAAAAAGTGTACATTATATATGTATGGAATGTCTGGATAAGCGGAAAAATTGAAAATCTAGAACTGCGTAAATTCAACGGGAAATTTTGTACATTAAATGTACGGACTGTCAAGATTTGCAAATAAATTGAAAATCCAGGACGGAGTAAATTCATCGGGAAATTGTGTAAATTAAATGTACGGAAAATCTGGTTTTACGGAGAAATTGAAAATCCAAAATTTCGTAAATTCAGCGGGAATTGTGTACATTATATACGTACAGAATATCTGGATTCGCAGAGAAATTGAATCTCTTGAAATATATAAATTCAACAGGAAATTATGTACACTATATGTACGGAATGCTTGGATTGGCAGATAAATTGAAAACTCAAAACAGCGTAAATTCCACGAGAAATTGTGTACATTAAATGTACGGAATGTCTGGTTTTGTGGAGAAATTGAATATCCAAAATTTCGTAAATTCAACGAGAAATTGTGTATATTATATATGTATGGAATGTTTGGGTATGCGGCGAAATTGAAAATCTAAAACTGCGTAAATTCAACGGGAAATTGTGTACATTAAATGTACGGACTGTCTAGATTAGTAGATAAATTGAAAATCCAGAACGGATTAAATTCATCGGGAAATTGTGTACATTAAATGTACAGAAAGTCTGGTTTTGCGGAGAAATTGAAAATTCAAAATTTCGTAACTTCAGCGAGAATTGTGTACATTATATACGTACGGAATGTCTAGATTTGCAGAGAAATTGAAAATCTAGAACTGCGTAAATTCAACGCAAAATTGTGTACATTTAATGTACGGATTGTCTAGATTTACAGATAAATTCAAAATCGAGAACTGAGTAAATTTGTCGGGAAATTCTGTGCGTTAAATGTACAGAAAGTTTGGTTTTAAGGAGAAATTGAAAATCGGAAATTTCGTAAATTCAGCGGGAATTGTGTCCATTATATATGTACGGAATATCAGGATTCGCAGAGAAATTGAATATCTTGAAATATATAAATTCAACGGGAAATTATGTACATTATATGTACGGAATGTTTTGATTTGCAGATAAATTGAAAATCCAGAACTGCGAAAATTCCACGGGAAATTGTGTACAATAAATGTACGGAATGTCCTGTTTTGTGAAGAAATTGAATATCCAAAATTTCGTAAATTCAACGAGAAATTATGTACATTATATATGTATGGAATGTCTGGATATGCGGAGAAATTGAAAATCTAGAACTGCGTAAATTCATCGGAAAATTGTGTACATTAAATGTACGGACTGTCAAGATTTGCAGATAAATTGAAAATCCAGAACGGAGTAAATTCATAGGGAAATTGTGTAAATTAAATGTACGGAAAGTCTGATTTTACGGAGAAATTGAAAATCCAAAATTTCGTAAATTCAGCGGGAATTGTGTACATTATATATGTACAGAATATCTGTATTTGCAGAGAAATTGAATATCTTGAAATATATAAATTCAACGGGAAATTATGTACATTATATGTACGGAATGTTTGGATTTGCAGATAAATTGAAAATCCAAAACAGCGTAAATTCCACGAGAAATTGTGTACATTAAATGTACGGAATGTCTGGTTTTGTGGAGAAATTGAAAATTCAAAATTTCGTAAATTCAGCGAGAATTGTGTACATTATATATGTACGGAATGTCAAGATTTGTAGAGAAATTGAAAATCTAGAACTGCGTATATTCAACGGGAAATTGTGTACATTAAATGTACGGACTGTCTAGATTTGCAGATAAATTGAAAATCCAGAACTGAGTAAATTTATCGGGAAATTGTATACATTAAATGTACGGAAAGTCTAGTTTTAAGGAGAAATTGAAAATCCAAAATTTCGTAAATTCAGCGGGAATTGTGTGCATTATATATGTACGGAATATCTGGATTCGCAGAGAAATTGAATATCTTGAAATATATAAATTCAACGGGAAATTATGTACATTATATGTACGGAATTTTTGGATTTGCAGATAGATTGAAAATCCAAAACAACGTAAATTCCACGAGAAATTGTGTACATTAAATATGTATGGAATGTCTGGTTTTGTGGAGAAATTGAATATCCAAAATTTCGTAAATTCAACGAGAAATTGTGTACATTATATATGTATGGAATGTCTGGATATGCGGAGAAATTGAAAATCTAGAACTGCGTAAATTCAACGGGAAGTTGTGTACGTTAAATGTACGGACTGTCTAGATTTGCAGATATATTGAAAATCCAGAACGGAGTAAATTCATCGGGAAATTGTGTACATTAAATGTACGGAAAGTCTGGTTTTGCGGAGAAATTGAAAATTCAAAATTTCGTAAATTCAGCGAGAATAGTGTACATTATATATGTACGGAATGTCTAGATTTGCAGAGAAATTGAAAATCTAGAACTGCGTAAATTCAACGGGAAATTGTGTACATTAAATGTACGGACTGTCTAGATTTGCAGATAAATTGAAAATCCAGAACTGAGTAAATTTTTCGGGAAATCGTGTGCATTAAATGTACTGAAAGTCTGGTTTTAAGGAGAAATTGAAAATCCAAAATTTCGTAAATTCAGCGGGAATTGTGTGCATTATATATGCACGGAATATCTGGATTCGCAGAGAAATTGAATATCTTGAAATTTATAAATTCAACGGGAAATTACGTACGTTATATGTACGGAATGTTTGGATTTGCAGATAAATTGAAAATCCAGAACAGCGAAAATTCCATGGGAAATAGTGTACAATAAATTTACAGCATGTCTGGTTTTGTGGAGAAATTGAATATCCTAAATTTCGTAAATTCAACGAGAAAAAGTGTACATTATATATGTACGGAATGTCTAGATTTGCAGAGAAATTGAAAATCTAGAACTGCGTAAATTCAACGGGAAATTGTGTACATTAAATGTACGGACTGTCTAGATTTGCAGATAAATTGAAAATCCAGAACTGAGTAAATTTATCGGGAAATTGTGTGATTAAATGTACAGAATGTCCGGTTTTAAGCAGAAATTGAAAAACCAAAATTTCGTAAATTCAGCGGGAATTGTGTACATTATATATGTACGGAATATCTGGATTTGCCGAGAAATTGAATATATTGAAATGTATAAATTCAACGGGAAATTATGTAGATTGTATGTACGGAATGTTTGGATTTGCAGATAAATTGAAAATCCAGAACTGAGTAAATTTATCGGAAAATTGTGTGCATTAAATGTACAGAAAGTCTGGTTTTAAGGAGAAATTGAAAAACCAAAATTTCGTAAATTCAGCGGGAATTGTGTGCATTATATATGAACGGAATATCTGGATTCGCAAAGAAATTGAATATCTTGAAATATATTAATTCAACGAGAAATTATGTAGATTATATGTACGGAATGTTTGGATTTGCAGATAAATTGAAAATCCAAAACAGCGTAAATTCCACGAGAAATTGTGTACATTAAATGTACGGAATGTCTGGTTTTGTGGAAAAATGGAATATCCAAAATTTCGTAAATTCAACGAGAAATTGTGTACATTATATATGTATGGAATGTCTGGATATGCGGAGAAATTGAAAATCTAGAACTGCGTAAATTCAAAGGGAAATTGTGTATATTAAATGTACGGACTATCTAGATTTGCAGATAAATTGAAAATCCGGAACGAAGTAAATTCATCGGGAAATTGTGTACATTAAATGTACGGAAAGTCTGGTTTTGCGGAGAAATTGAAAATTCAAAATTTCGTAAATTTAGCGAGAATTGTGTACATTATATATGTACGGAATGTCCAGATTTGCATCGAAATTGAAAATCTAGAACTGCGTGAATTCAACGGGAAATTATGTACATTAAATGTATGGAATGTCTAGATTTGCAAATAAATTTAAAATCCAGAACGGAGCAAATCCATCGGGAAATTGTGTACATTAAACGTATGGAAAGTCTGGTTTTGCGCAGAAATTGAAAATTTAAAATTTCGAAAATTCAGCGAGAATTGTGTACATTATATATGTATGGAATGTCTGGATATGCGGAGAAATTGAAAATCTAGAACTGCGTAAATTCAACGCGAAATTGTGTACATTAAATGTGCGGACTGTCTAGATTGGCATATAAATTGAAAATCCAGAGAGGAGTAAATTCATTGGGAAATTGTGTACATTAAATGTATGGAAAGTCTGGTTTTGCGGAGAAATTGAAAATTCAAAATTTCATAAATTCAGCGAGAATTGTGTATTTTATATATGTACAGAATGTCTAGATTTACAGAGAAATTGAAAATCTAGAACTGCATAAATTCAACGGAAAATTGTGTACAGTAAATGTACGGACTGTCTAGATTTGCAGATAAATTGAAAATCTAGAACTGAGTAAATTTATCGGGAAATTCTGTGCATTAAATATACAGAAAGTCTGTTTTTAAGGAGAAATTGAAAATCCAATATTTCGTAAATTCAATGGGAATTGTGTACATTATATATGTACGGAATATCTGGATTCGCAGAGAAATTGAATATCTTGAAATATATAAATTCAACGGGAAATTATGTGCATTATATGTACGGAATGTTTGGATTTGCAGATAAATTGAAAATCCAGAACAGCGAAAATTTCACGGGAAATTGTGTACAATAAATGTACGGATTGTCTGGTTTTGTGGAGAAATTGAATATCCAAATTTTCGTAAATTCAACGAGAAATTGCGTACATTATATATGTATGGAATGTCTGGATATGCAGAGAAATTGAAAATCTAGAACTGCGTAAATTCAACTGGAAATTGTGTAATTTCAATGTACGGACTGTCTTGATTTGCAGATAAATTGAAAATCCAGAACGGATAAACTCATCGGGAAATTGTGTACATTAATTGTACGGAAAGTCTGGTTTTGCGGAGAAATTGAAAATTCAAAATTTCGTAAATTCAGCGAAAATTGTGTACATTATATATGAACGGAATGTCCAGATTTGCAGAGAAATTGAAAATCTAGAACCGCGTAAATTCAACGGGAAATTATGTACATTAAATGGACGGACTGTCTAGATTTGCAAATAAATTTAAAATCCAGAACGGAGTAAATCCATCGGGAAATTGTGTGCATTAAATGTACGGAAAGTCTGGTTTTGCGCAGAAATTGAAAATTTAAAATTTCGAAAATTCAGCGAGAATTGTGTACATTATATATGTATGGAATGTCTGGATATGCGGAGAAATTGAAAATCTAGAACTACGTAAATTTAACGGGAAATTGTGTACATTAAATGTGCGGACTGTCAAGATTTGAATATAAATTGAAAATCCAGAGAGGAGTAAATTCATTGGGAAATTGTGTACATTAAGTGTACGGAAAGTCTGGTTGTGCGGAGAAATTGAAAATTCAAAATTTCATAAATTCAGCGAGAATTGTGTATTTTATATATGTACGGAATGTCTAGATTTGCAAATAAATTTAAAATCCAGAACGGAGTAAATCCATCGGGAAATTGTGTACATTAAATGTACGGAAAGTCTGGTTTTGCGCAGAAATTGAAAATTTAAAATTTCGAAAATTCAGCGAGAATTGTGTACATTATATATGTATGGAATGTCTGGATATGCGGAGAAATTGAAAATCTAGAACTGCGTAAATTTAACGGGAAATTGTGTACATTAAATGTGCGGACTGTCTAGATTTGAATATAAATTTAAAATCCAGAACGGAGTAAATCCATCGGGAAATTGTGTACATTAAATGTACGGAAAGTCTGGTTTTGCGCAGAAATTGAAAATTTAAAATTTCGAAAAGTCAGCGAGACTTGTGTACGTTATATATGTATGGAATGTCTGGATATGCGGAGAAATTGAAAATCTAGAACTGCGTAAATTTAACGAGAAATTGTGTACATTAAATGTGCGGACTGTCTAGATTTGAATATAAATTGAAAATCCAGAGAGGAGTAAATTCATTGGGAAATTGTGTACATTAAATGTACGGAAGGTCTGGTTTTGCGGAGAAATTGAAAATTCAAAATTTCATAAATTCAGCGAGAATTGTGTATTTTATATATGTACGGAATGTCTAGATTTGCAGAGAAATTGAAAATCTAGAACTGCATAAATTCAACGGAAAATTGTGTAAATTAAATGTACGGACTGTCTAGATTTGCAGATAAATTGAAAATCTAGAACTGAGTAAATTTATCGGGAAATTCTGTGAATTAAATGTACAGAAAGTCTGGTTTTAAGGTGAAATTAAAATTCCAAAATTTCGTAAATTCAGCGGGAATTGTGTACATTATATATGTACGGAATATCTGGATTCGCAGAGAAATTGAATATCTTGAAATATATAAATTCAACGGGAAATTATGTGCATTATATGTACAGAATGTTTGGATTTGCAGATAAATTGAAAATCCAGAACAGCGAAAATTCCACGGGAAATTGTGTAAAATAAATGTACGGAATGTCTGGTTTTGTGGAGAAATTGAATATCCAAATTTTCGTAAATTCAATGAGAAATTGGGTACATTATATATGTATGGAATGTTTGGATATGCGGAGAAATTGAAAATCTAGAACTGCATAAATTCAACGAGAAATTGTGTAATTTAAATGTGCGGACTGTCTAGATTTGCAGATAAATTGAAAATCCAGAACGGAGTAAATTCGTCGGGAATTTGTGTACATTAAATGTACGGAAAGTCTGGTTTTGCGGAGAAATTGAAATTCAAAATTTCGGAAATTCAGCGAGAATTGTTTACATTATATATGTACGGAATGTCTAGATTTGTAGAGAAATTGAAAATCTAGAACTGCGAAAATTCAACGGGAAATTGTGTACGTTAAATGTACGGACAGTCTAGATTTGCAGATAAATTGAAAATCCAGAACTGATTAAATTTTTCGGGAAATTGTGTGCATTAAATGTACAGAAAGTCTGGTTTTAAGGAGAAATTGAAAATCTAAAATTTCGTAAATTCAGCGGGAATTGTGTACATTATATATGTACGGAATATTTAGATTTGCAGAGAAATTGAATATCTTGATATATATAAATTCAACGGGAAATTATGTACATTATATGTACGGAATGTTTGGATTTGCAGATAAATTGAAAACCCAAAACAGCGTAAATTCCACGAGAAATTGTGTACATTAAATGTACGGACTGTCTGGTTTTGTGGAGAAATTGAATATCCAAAATTTCGTAAATTCAATGAGAAATTGTGTACATTATATATGTATGGAATGTCTGGATATGCGGAGAAATTGAAATTCTAGAACAACGTAAATTCAACGGGAAATTGTGTACAATAAATGTACGGACTATCTAGATTTGGTAATAAATTGAAAATCCGGAACGGAGTAAATTTATCAGGCAATTGTGTACATTAAATGTACGGAAAGTCTGGTTTTACGGAGAAATTGAAAATCCAAAAATTTCGTAAATTCAGCGGGAATTGTATACATTATATATTTACGGAATGTCTGGATTTACAGAGAAATTGAATATCTTGAAATATATAAATTCAACAGGAAATTATGTACATTATATGTACGGAATGTTGGGATTTGCAGATAAATTGAAAATCCAAAACTGCGTAAATTCCCCGAGAAATTGTATACAATAAATGTACAGAATGTCTGGTTTTGTGGAGAAATTGAATATCCAAAATTTCGTAAATTCATCGAGAAATTGTGTACAATATATGTATGGAATGTCTGGATTTGCGGAGAAATTGAAAATCTAGAACTGCGTAAATTCAACGGGAAATTGTGTACATTAAATGTACGGACTGTATAGGTTTGCAAATAGATTAAAATCCAGAACGGTATAAATTCGTTGGGAAATTGTGTACATTAAATGTACGGAAAGTCTAGTTTTACGAAGAAATTGAAAATCCAAAATTTCATAAATTCAGCGGGAATTGTGTACATTATATATGTACGAAATGTCTGGATTTACAGAAAAATTGAATATCTTGAAATATATAAATTCAACGGGAAATTATGAACATTATATGTACGGAATGTTTGGATTTGCAGATAAATTGAAAATCCAAAACAGCGTAAATTCCACGAGAAATTGTGTACATTAAATGTACGGAATGTCTGGTTTCGTGGAGAAATTGAATATCCAAAATTTCGTAAATTCAATAAGAAATTGTGTACATTATATATGTATGAAATGTCTGGATATGCGGAGAAATTGAAAATCTAGAACTGCGTAAATTCAACGGGAAATTGTGTACATTAAATGTACGGGCTGTCTAGATTTGCATATAAATTGAAAATCCAGAACTGAGTAAATTTATCGGGAAATTGTGTACATTAAATGTACGGAAAGTCTGGTTTTAAGGAGAAATTGAAAATCCAAAATTTCGTAAATTCAGCGGGAATTGTGTGCATTATATATGTACGGAATATCAGGATTCGCAGAGAAATTGAATATCTTGAAATTTATAAATTCAACGGGAAATTATGTACATTATATGGACGGAATGTTTGGATTTGCAGATAAATTGAAAATCCAGAACAGCGAAAATTCCATGGGAAATAGTGTACAATAAATTTACAACATGTCTGGTTTTGTGGAGAAATTGAATATCCTAAATTTCGTAAATTCAACGAGAAAAAGTGTACATTATATATGTATGGAATGTCTGGATAAGCGGAAAAATTGAAAATCTAGAACTGCGTAAATTCAACGGGAAATTTTGTACATTAAATTTACGGACTGTCAAGATTTGCAAATAAATTGAAAATCCAGGACGGAGTAAATTCATCGGGAAATTGTGTAAATTAAATGTACGGAAAGTCTGGTTTTACGGAGAAATTGAAAATCCAAAATTTCGTAAATTCAGCGGGAATTGTGTACTTTATATATGTACAGAATATCTGGATTCGCAGAGAAATTGAATCTCTTGAAATATATAAATTCAACAGGAAATTATGTACATTATATGTACGGAATGCTTGGATTTGCAGATAAATTGAAAACCCAAAATAGCGTAAATTCCACGAGAAATTGTGTACATCAAATGTACGGAATGTCTGGTTTTGTGGAGAAATTGAATATCCAAAATTTCGTAAATTCAACGAGAAATTGTGTATATTATATATGTATGGAATGTTTGGGTATGCGGCGAAATTGAAAATCTAGAACTGCGTAAATTCAACGGGAAATTGTGCACATTAAATGTACGGACTGTCTAGATTAGTAGATAAATTGAAAATCTAGAACGGATTAAATTCATCGGGAAATTGTGTACATTAAATGTACAGAAAGTCTGGTTTTGCGGAGAAATTGATAATTCAAAATTTCGTAACTTCAGCGAGAATTGTGTACATTATATACGCACGGAATGTCTAGATTTGCAGAGAAATTGAAAATCTAGAACTGCGTAAATTCAACGCAAAATTGTGTACATTTAATGTACGGATTGTCTAGATTTACAGATAAATTCAAAATCGAGAACTGAGTAAATTTGTCGGGAAATTCTGTGCGTTAAATGTACAGAAAGTTTGGTTTTAAGGAGAAATTGAAAATCCAAAATTTCGTAAATTCAGCGGGAATTGTGTCCATTATATATGTACGGAATATCAGGATTCGCAGAGAAATTGAATATCTTGAAATATATAAATTCAACGGGAAATTATGTACATTATATGTACGGAATGTTTTGATTTGCAGATAAATTGAAAATCCAGAACTGCGAAAATTCCACGGGAAATTGTGTACAATAAATGTACGGAATGTCCTGTTTTGCGAAGAAATTGAATATCCAAAATTTCGTAAATTCGACGAGAAATTATGTACATTATATATGTATGGAATGTCTGGATATGCGGAGAAATTGAAAATCTAGAACTGCGTAAACTCATCGGAAAATTGTGTACATTAAATGTACGGACTGTCAAGATTTGCAGATAAATTGAAAATCCAGAACGGAGTAAATTCATAGGGAAATTGTGTAAATTAAATGTACGAAAAAGTCTGGTTTTACGGAGAAATTGAAAATCCAAAATTTCGTAAATTCAGCGGGAATTGTGTAAATTATATATGTACAGAATATCTGTATTTGCAGAGAAATTGAATATCTTGAAATATATAAATTCAACGGGAAATTATGTACATTATATGTACGTAATGTTTGGATTTGCAGATAAATTGAAAATCCAAAACAGCGTAAATTCCACGAGAAATTGTGTACATTAAATGTACGGAATGTCTGGTTTTGTGGAGAAATTGAAAATTCAAAATTTCGTAAATTCAGCGAGAATTGAGTACATTATATATGTACGGAATGTCAAGATTTGCAGAGAAATTGAAAATCTATAACTGCGTATATTCAACGGGAAATTGTGTACATTAAATGTACGGACTGTCTAGATTTGCAGATAAATTGAAAATCCAGAACTGAGTAAATTTATCGGGAAATTGCATACATTAAATGTACGGAAAGTCTAGTTTTAAGGAGAAATTGAAAATCCAAAATTTCGTAAATTCAGCCGGAATTGTGTGCATTATATATGTACGGAATATCTGGATTCGCAGAGAAATTGAATATCTTGAAATATATAAATTCAACGGGAAATTATGTACATTATATGTACGGAATTTTTGGATTTGCAGATAAATTGAAAATCCAAAACAGCGTAAATTCCACGAGAAATTGTGTACATTAAATATGTATGGAATGTCTGGTTTTGTGGAGAAATTGAATATCCAAAATTTCGTAAATTCAACGAGAAATTGTGTACATTATATATGTATGGAATGTCTGGATATGCGGAGAAATTGAAAATCTAGAACTGCGTAAATTCAACGGGAAGTTGTGTACGTTAAATGTACGGACTGTCTAGATTTGCAGATATATTGAAAATCCAGAGCGGAGTAAATTCATCGGGAAATTGTGTACATTAAATGTACGGAAAGTCTGGTTTTGCGGAGAAATTGAAAATTCAAAATTTCGTAAATTCAGCGAGAATAGTGTACATTATATATGTACGGAATGTCTAGATTTGCAGAGAAATTGAAAATCTAGAACTGCGTAAATTCAACGGGAAATTGTGTACATTAAATGTACGGACTGTCTAGATTTGCAGATAAATTGAAAATCCAGAACTGAGTAAATTTTTCGGGAAATCGTGTGCATTAAATGTACTGAAAGTCTGGTTTTAAGGAGAAATTGAAAATCCAAAATTTCGTAAATTCAGCGGGAATTGTGTGCATTATATATGCACGGAATATCAGGATTCGCAGAGAAATTGAATATCTTGAAATTTATAAATTCAACGGGAAATTACGTACATTATATGTACGGAATGTTTGGATTTGCAGATAAATTGAAAATCCAGAACAGCGAAAATTCCATGGGAAATAGTGTACAATAAATTTACAGCATGTCTTGTTTTGTGGAGAAATTGAATATCCTAAATTTCGTAAATTCAACGAGAAAAAGTGTACATTATATATGTACGGAATGTCTAGATTTGCAGAGAAATTGAAAATCTAGAACTGCGTAAATTCAACGGGAAATTGTGTACATTAAATGTACGGACTGTCTAGATTTGCAGATAAATTGAAAATCCAGAACTGAGTAAATTTATCGGGAAATTGTGTGATTAAATGTACAGAATGTCTGGTTTTAAGCAGAAATTGAAAAACCAAAATTTCGTAAATTCAGCGGGAATTGTGTACATTATATATGTACGGAATATCTGGATTTGCAGAGAAATTGAATATATTGAAATGTATAAATTCAACGGGAAATTATGTAGATTATATGTACGGAATGTTTGGATTTGCAGATAAATTGAAAATCCAGAACTGAGTAAATTTATCGGAAAATTGTGTGCATTAAATGTACAGAAAGTCTGGTTTTAAGGAGAAATTGAAAAACCAAAATTTCGTAAATTCAGCGAGAATTGTGTGCATTATATATGCACGGAATCTGGATTCGCAAAGAAATTGAATATCTTGAAATATATAAATTCAACGGGAAATTATGTAGATTATATGTACGGAATGTTTGGATTTGCAGATAAATTGAAAATCCAAAACAGCGTAAATTCCACGAGAAATTGTGTACATTAAATGCACGGAATGTCTGGTTTTGTGGAAAAATGGAATATCCAAAATTTCGTAAATTCAACGAGAAATTGTGTACATTATATATGTATGGAATGTCTGGATATGCGGAGAAATTGAAAATCTAGAACTGCGTAAATTCAAAGGGAAATTGTGTATATTAAATGTACGGACTATCTAGATTTGCAGATAAATTGAAAATCCGGAACGAAGTAAATTCATCGGGAAATTGTGTACATTAAATGTACGGAAAGTCTGGTTTTGCGGAGAAATTGAAAATTCAAAATTTCGTAAATTTAGCGAGAATTGTGTACATTATATATGTACGGAATGTCCAGATTTGCAGAGAAATTGAAAATCTAGAACTGCGTGAATTCAACGGGAAATTATGTACATTAAATGTATGGAATGTCTAGATTTGCAAATAAATTTAAAATCTAGAACGGAGTAAATCCATCGGGAAATTGTGTACATTAAATGTACGGAAAGTCTGGTTTTGCGCAGAAATTGAAAATTTAAAATTTCGAAAATTCAGCGAGAATTGTGTACATTATATATGTATGGAATGTCTGGATATGCGGAGGAATTGAAAATCTAGAACTGCGTAAATTCAACGCGAAATTGTGTACATTAAATGTGCGGACTGTCTAGATTGGCATATAAATTGAAAATCCAGAGAGGAGTAAATTCATTGGGAAATTGTGTACATTAAATGTACGGAAAGTCTGGTTTTGCGGAGAAATTGAAAATTCAAAATTTCATAAATTCAGCGAGAACTGTGTATTTTGTATATGTACGGAATGTCTAGATTTACAGAGAAATTGAAAATCTAGAACTGCATAAATTCAACGGAAAATTGTGTACAGTAAATGTACGGACTGTCTAGATTTGCAGATAAATTGAAAATCTAGAACTGAGTAAATTTATCGGGAAATTCTGTGCATTAAATATACAGAAAGTCTGGTTTTAAGGAGAAATTGAAAATCCAATATTTCGTAAATTCAATGGGAATTGTGTACATTATATATGTACGGAATATCTGGATTCGCAGAGAAATTGAATATCTTGAAATATATAATTTCAACGGGAAATTATGTGCATTATATGTACGGAATGTTTGGATTTGCAGATAAATTGAAAATCCAGAACAACAAAAATTCCACGGGAAATTGTGTACAATAAATGTACGGATTGTCTGGTTTTGTGGAGAAATTGAATATCCAAATTTTCGAAAATTCAACGAGAAATTGGGTACATTATATATGTATGGAATGTCTGGATATGCGGAGAAATTGAAAATCTAGAACTGCGTAAATTCAACTGGAAATTGTGTAATTTCAATGTACGGCCTGTCTTGATTTGCAGATAAATTGAAAATCCAGAACGGAGTAAACTCATCGGGAAATTGTGTACATTAAATGTACGGAAAGTCTGGTTTTGCGGAGAAATTGAAAATTCAAAATTTCGTAAATTCAGCGAGAATTGTTTACATTATATATGTACGGAATGTCCAGATTTGCAGAGAAATTGAAAATCTAGAACCGCGTAAATTCAACGGGAAATTATGTACATTAAATGGACGGACTGTCTAGATTTGCAAATAAATTTAAAATCCAGAACGGAGTAAATCCATCGGGAAATTGTGTGCATTAAATGTACGGAAAGTCTGGTTTTGCGCAGAAATTGAAAATTTAAAATTTCGAAAATTCAGCGAGAATTGTGTACATTATATATGTATGGAATGTCTGGATATGCGGAGAAATTGAAAATCGAGAACTGCGTAAATTTAACGGGAAATTGTGTACATTAAATGTGCGGACTGTCTAGATTTGAATATAAATTGAAAATCCAGAGAGGAGTAAATTCATTGGGAAATTGTGTACATTAAATGTACGGAAAGTCTGGTTGTGCGGAGAAATTGAAAATTTAAAATTTCATAAATTCAGCGAGAATTGTGTATTTTATATATGTACGGAATGTCTAGATTTGCAGAGAAATTGAAAATCTAGAACTGCATAAATTCAACGGAAAATTGTGTAAATTAAATGTTCGGACTGTCTAGATTTGCAGATAAATTGAAAATCTAGAACTGAGTAAATTTATCGGGAAATTCTGTGCATTAAATGTACAGAAAGTCTGGTTTTAAGGAGAAATTGAAAATCCAAAATTTCGTAAATTCAGCGGGAATTGTGTACATTATATATTTACGGAATATCTGGATTCGCAGAGAAATTGAATATCTTGAAATATATAAATTCAACGGGAAATTATGTGCATTATATGTACGGAATGTTTGGATTTGCAGATAAATTGAAAATCCAGAACAGCGAAAATTCCACGGGAAATTGTGTACAATAAATGTACGGAATGTCTGGTTTTGTGGAGAAATTGAATATCCAAATTTTCGTAAATTCAATGAGAAATTGGGTACATTATATATGTATGAAATGTCTGGATATGCCGAAAAATTGAAAATCTAGAATTGCATAAATTCAACGGGAAATTGTGTAATTTAAATGTACGGACTGTCTAGATTTGCAGATAAATTAAAAATCCAGAACGGAGTAAATTCGTCGGGAATTTGTGTACATTAAATGTACGGAAAGTCTAGTTTTGCGGAGAAATTGAAATTCAAAATTTCGTAAATTCAGCGAGAATTGTTTACATTATATATGTACGGAATGTCTAGATTTGTAGAGAAATTGAAAATCTAGAACTGCGAAAATTCAACGGGAAATTGTGTACGTTAAATGTACGGACAGTCTAGATTTGCAAATAAATTGAAAATCCAGAACTGATTAAATTTATCGGAAAATTGTGTGCATTAAATGTACAGAAAGTCTGGTTTTAAGGAGAAATTGAAAATCTAAAATTTCGTAAATTCAGCGGGAATTGTGTACATTATATATGTACGGAATATCTAGATTTGCAGAGAAATTGAATATCTTGATATATATAAATTCAACGGGAAATTATGTACATTATATGTACGGAATGTTTGCATTTGCAGATAAATTGAAAACCCAAAACAGCGTAAATTCCACGAGAAATTGTGTACATTAATTGTACGGAATGTCTGGTTTTGTGGAGAAATTGAATATCCAAAATTTCGTAAATTCAATGAGAAATTGTGTACATTATATATGTATGGAATGTCTGGATATGCGGAGAAATTGAAAATCTAGAACAACGTAAATTCAACGGGAAATTGTGTACATTAAATGTACGGACTATCTAGATTTGCTGATAAATTGAAAATCTAGAACGGAGTAAATTTATCAGGCAATTGTGTACCTTAAATGTACGGAAAGATTGGTTTTTCGGAGAAATTGACAATCCAAATATTTCGTAAATTCAGCGGGAATTGTATACATTATATATTTACAGAATGTCTGGATTTACAGAGAAATTGAATATCTTGAAATATATAAATTCAACAGGAAATTATGTACATTATATGTACGGAATGTTGGGATTCGCAGATAAATTGAAAATCCAAAACTGCGTAAATTCCCCGAGAAATTGTATACATTAAATGTACAGAAAGTCTGGTTTTGTGGAGAAATTGAATATCCAAAATTTCGTAAATTCATCGAGAAATTGTGTACATTATATATGTATGGAATGTCTGGATTTGCGGAGAAATTGAAACTCTAGAACTGCGTAAATTCAACGGGAAATTGTGTACATTAAATGTACGGACTGCATAGATTTGCAAATAGATTAAAATCCAGAACGGTGTAAATTCATTGGGAAATTGTGTACATTAAATGTACGGAAAGTCTAGTTTTACGGAGAAATTGAAAATCCAAAATTTCGTAAATTCAGCGGGAATTGTGTCCATTATATATGTACGGAATGTCTGGATTTACAGAGAAATTGAATATCTTGGAATATATAAATTCAACGGAAAATTATGTACATTATATGTACGGAATGTTTGGATTTGCAGATAAATTGAAAATCCAAAACAGCGTAAATTCCACGAGAAATTGTGTACATTAAATGTACGGAATGTCTGGTTTCGTGGAGAAATTGAATATCCAAAATTTCGTAAATTCAATAAGAAATTGTGTACATTATATATGTATGAAATGTCTGGATATGCGGAGAAATTAAAAATCTAGTACTGCGTAAATTCAACGGAAAATTGTGTACATTAAATGTACGGGCTGTCTAGATTTGCATATAAATTGAAAATCCAGAACAGAGTAAATTTATCGGGAATTATGTGCATTATATATGTACGGAATATCTGGATTCGCAGAGAAATTGAATATCTTGAAATTTATAAATTCAACGGGAAATTATGTACATTATATGTACGGAATGTTTGGATTTGCAGATAAATTGAAAATCCAAAACAGCGTTAATTCCATGGGAAATAGTATACAATAAATTTACAGCATGTCTGGTTTTGTGGAGAAATTGAATATCCTAAATTTCGTAAATTCAACGAGAAAAAGTGTACATTATATATGTACGGAATGTTTGGATAAGCGGAAAAATTGAAAATCTAGAACTGCGCAAATTCAACGGGAAGTTGTGTACGTTAAATGTACGGACTGTCTAGATTTGCAGATATATTGAAAATCCAGAACGGAGTAAATTCATCGGGAAATTGTGTACATTAAATGTACGGAAAGTCTGGTTTTGCGGAGAAATTGAAAATTCAAAATTTCGTAAATTCAGCGAGAATTGTGTACATTATATATGTACGGAATGTCTAGATTTGCAGAGAAATTAAAAATCTAGAACTGCGTAAATTCAACGGGAAATTGTGTACATTAAATGTACGGACTGTCTAGATTTGCAGATAAATTGAAAATCCAGAACTGAGTAAATTTATCGGGAAATTGTGTGCATTAAATGTACAGAAAGTCTGGTTTTAAGGAGAAATTGAAAATCCAAAATTTCGTAAATTCAGCGGGAATTGTGTGCATTATATATGCACGGAATATCTGGATTTGCAGAGAAATTGAATATCTTGAAATTTATAAATTCAACGGGAAATTATGTACATTATATGTACGGAATGTTTGGATTTGCAGATAAATTGAAAATCCAGAACAGCGAAAATTCCATGGGAAATAGTGTACAATAAATTTACAGCATGTCTGGTTTTGTGGAGAAATTGAATATCCTAAATTTCGTAAATTCAACGAGAAAAAGTGTACATTATATATGTACGGAATGTCTAGATTTGCAGAGAAATTGAAAATATAGAACTGCGTAAATTCAACGGGAAATTGTGTACATTAAATGTACGGATTGTCTAGATTTGCAGATAAATTGAAAATCCAGAACTGAGTAAATTTATCGGGAAATTCTGTGCATTAAATGTACAGAAAGTCTGGTTTTAAGGAGAAATTGAAAAACCAAAATTTCGTAAATTTAGCGGGAATTGTGTACATTATATATGGACGGAATATCTGGATTTGCAGAGAAATTGAATATATTGAAATGTATAAATTCAACGGGAAATTATGTAGATTTTATGTACGGAATGTTTGGATTTACAGATAAATTAAAAATCCAGAACTGAGTAAATTTATCGGGAAATTCTGTGCATTAAATATACAGAAAGTCTGGTTTTAAGGAGAAATTGAAAAACCAAAATTTCGTAAATTCAGCGGGAATTTTGTGCATTATATATGCACGGAATATCTGGATTCGCAAAGAAATTGAATATCTTGAAATATATAAATTCAACGGGAAATTATGTAGATTATATGTACGGAATGTTTGGATTTGCAGATAAATTGAAAATCCAAAACGGAGTAAATTCCACGAGAAATTGTGTACATTAAATGTACGGAATGTCTGGTTTTGTGGAAAAATGGAATATCCAAAATTTCGTAAATTCAACGAGAAATTGTGTACATTATATATGTATGGAATGTTTGGATATGCGGAGAAATTGAAAATCTGGAACTGCGTAAATTCAAAGGGAAATTGTGTATATTAAATGTACGGACTATCTAGATTTGCAGATAAATTGAAAATCCAGAACGGAGTAAATTCATCGGGAAATTGTGTACATTAAATGTACGGAAAGTATGGTTTTGCGGAGAAATTGAAAATTCAAAATTTCGTAAATTTAGCGAGAATTGTGTACATTATATATGTACGGAATGTCCAGATTTGCAGAGAAATTGAAAATCTAGAACTGCGTGAAATCAACGGGAAATTATGTACATTAAATGTATGGACTGTCTAGATTGGCATATAAATTGAAAATCCAGAGAGGAGTAAATTCATTGGGAAATTGTGTACATTAAATGTACGGAAAGTCTGGTTTTGCGGAGAAATTGGAAATTCAAAATTTCATAAATTCAGCGAGAATTGTGTATTTTATATATGTACAGAATGTCTAGATTTACAGAGAAATTGAAAATCTAGAACTGCATAAATTCAACGGAAAATTGTGTACAGTAAATGTACGGACTGTCTAGATTTGCAGATAAATTGAAAATCTAGAACTGAGTAAATTTATCGGGAAATTCTGTGCATTAAATATACAGAAAGTCTGGTTTTAAGGAGAAATTGAAAATCCAATATTTCGTAAATTCAATGGGAATTGTGTACATTATATATGTACGGAATATCTGGATTCGCAGAGAAATTGAATATCTTGAAATATATAAATTCAACGGGAAATTATGTGCAATATATGTACGGAATGTTTGGATTTGCAGATAAATTGAAAATCCAGAACAGCGAAAATTCCACGGGAAATTGTGTACAATAAATGTACGGATTGTCTGGTTTTGTGGAGAAATTGAATATCCAAATTTTCGTAAATTCAACGAGAAATTGGGTACATTATATATGTATGGAATGTCTGGATATGCGGAGAAATTGAAAATCTAGAACTGCGTAAATTCAACTGGAAATTGTGTAATTTCAATGTACGGACTGCCTTGATTTGCAGATAAATTGAAAATCCAGAACGGAGTAAACTCATCGGGAAATTGTGTACATTAAATGTACGGAAAGTCTGGTTTTGCGGAGAAATTGAAAATTCAAAATTTCGTAAATTCAGCGAGAATTGTTTACATTATATATGTACGGAATGTCCAGATTTGCAGAGAAATTGAAAATCTAGAATTGCGTAAATTCAACGGGAAATGATGTACATTAAATGGACGGACTGTCTAGATTTGCAAATAAATTTAAAATCCAGAACGGAGTAAATCCATCGGGAAATTGTGTACATTAAATGTACGGAAAGTCTGGTTTTGCGCAGAAATTGAAAATTTAAAATTTCGAAAATTCAGCGAGAATTGTGTACATTATATATGTATGGAATGTCTGGATATGCGGAGAAATTGAAAATCTAGAACTGCGTAAATTTAACGGGAAATTGTGTACATTAAATGTGCGGACTGTCTAGATTTGAATATAAATTGAAAATCCAGAGAGGACTAAATTCATTGGGAAATTGTGTACATTAAATGTACGGAAAGTCTGGTTTTGCGGAGAAATTGAAAATTCAAAATTTCATAAATTCAGCGAGAATTGTGTATTTTATATACGTACGAAATGTCTAGATTTGAGGAGAAATTGAAAATCTAAAATTGCGTAAATTCAGCGGGAATTGTGTACATTATATATGTACGGAATATCTAGATTTGCAGAGAAATTGAATATCTTGATATATATAAATTCAACGGGAAATTATGTACATTATATGTACGGAATGTTTGGATTTGCAGATAAATTGAAAACCCAAAACAGCGTAAATTCCACGAGAAATTGTGTACATTAAATGTACGGAATGTCTGGTTTTGTGGAGAAATTGAATATCCAAAATTTCGTAAATTCAATGAGAAATTGTGTACATTATATATGTATGGAATGTCTGGATATGCGGAGAAATTGAAAATCTAGAACAACGTAAATTCAATGGGAAATTGTGTACATTAAATGTACGGACTATCTAGATTTGCTGATAAATTGAAAATCCAGAACGGAGTAAATTTATCAGGCAATTGTGTACATTAAATGTACGGAAAGTCTGGTTTTACGGAGAAATTGAAAATCCAAAAATTTCGTAAATTCAGCGGGAATTGTATACATTATATATTTACGGAATGTCTGGATTTACAGATAAATTGAATATCTTGAAATATATAAATTCAACAGGAAATTTTGTACATTATATGTACGGAATGTTTGGATTTGCAGATAAATTGAAAACCCAAAACAGCGTAACTTCCACGAGAAATTGTGTACATTAAATGTACGGAATGTCTGGTTTTGTGGAGAAATTGAATATCCAAAATTTCGTAAATTCAACGAGAAATTGGGTATATTATATATGTATGCAATGTCTGGGTATGCGGAGAAATTGAAAATCTAGAACTGCGTAAATTCAACGGGAAATTGTGTACATTAAATGTACGGACTGTCTAGATTAGTAGATAAATTGAAAATCCAGAACGGATTAAATTCATCGGGAAATTGTGTACATTAAATGTACAGAAAGTCTGGTTTTGCGGAGAAATTGAAAATTCAAAATTTCGTAACTTCAGCGAGAATTGTGTACATTATATACGTACGGAATGTCTAGATTTGCAGAGAAATTGAAAATCTAGAACTGCGTAAATTCAACGAAAAATTGTGTACATTTAATGTACGGATTGTCTAGATTTACAGATAAATTCAAAATCGAGAACTGAGTAAATTTGTCGGGAAATTCTGTCCGTTAAATGTACAGAAAGTCTGGTTTTAAGGAGAAATTGAAAATCCAAAATTTCGTAAATTCAGCGGAAATTGTGTACATTAAATATGTACGGAATATCAGGATTCGCAGAGAAATTGAATATCTTGAAATATATAAATTCAACGGGAAATTATGTACATTATATGTACGGAATGTTTGGATTTGCAGATAAATTGAAAATCCAGAACTGCGAAAATTCCACGGGAAATTGTGTACAATAAATGTACGTAATGTCCTGTTTTGTGGAGAAATTGAATATCCAAAATTTCGGAAATTCAACAAGAAATT
Source organism: Quercus alba (assembly GCA_036321655.1). Lineage (NCBI taxonomy): Eukaryota > Viridiplantae > Streptophyta > Magnoliopsida > Fagales > Fagaceae > Quercus > Quercus alba. Next base: position 53,123,499 of record CM070301.1, read on the forward strand.
ATGTACATTATATATGTATGGAATGTCTGGATATGCGGAGAAATTGAAAATCTAGAACTGCGTAAATTCAACGGAAAATTGCGTACATTAAATGTACGGACTGTCAAGATTTGCAGATAAATTGAAAATCCAGAACGGAGTAAATTCATCGGGAAATTGTGTAAATTAAATGTACGGAAAGTCTGGTTTTACGGAAAAATTGAAAATCCAAAATTTCGTAAATTCAGCGGGAAGTGTGTACATTATATATGTACAGAATATCTGTATTTGCAGAGAAATTGAATATCTTGAAATATATAAATTCAACGGGAAATTATGTACATTATATGTACGGAATGTTTGGATTTGCAGATAAATTGAAAATCCAAAACAGCATAAATTCCACGAGAAATTGTGTACATTAAATGTACGGAATGTCTGGTTTTGTGGAGAAATTGAAAATTCAAAATTTCGTAAATTCAGCGAGAATTGTGTACATTATATATGTACGGAATGTCAAGATTTGCAGAGAAATTGAAAATGTAGAACTGCGTAAATTCAACGGGAAATTGTGTACATTAAATGTACGGGCTGTCTAGATTTGCAGATAAATTGAAAATCCAGAACTGAGTAAATTTATCGGGAAATTGTATACATTAAATGTACGAAAAGTCTGGTTTTAAGGAGAAATTGAAAATCCAAAATTTCGTAAATTCAGCGGGAATTGTGTGCATTATATATGTACGGAATATCTGGATTCGCAGAGAAATTGAATATCTTGAAATATATAAATTCAACGGGAAATTATGTACATTATATGTACGGAATTTTTGGATTTGCAGATAAATTGAAAATCCAGAACAGCGTAAATTCCACGAGAAATTGTGTACATTAAATATGTATGGAATGTCTGGTTTTGTGGAGAAATTGAATATCCAAAATTTCGTAAATTCAACGAGAAATTGTGTACATTATATATGTATGGAATGTCTGGATATGCGGAGAAATTGAAAATCTAGAACTGCGTAAATTCAACGGGAAGTTGTGTACGTTAAATGTACGGACTGTCTAGATTTGCAGATAAATTGAAAATCCAGAACGGAGTAAATTCATCTGGAAATTGTGTACATTAAATGTACGGAATGTCTGGTTTTGCGGAGAAATTGAAAATTCAAAATTTCGTAAATTCAGCGAGAATTGTGTACATTATATATGTACGGAATGTCTAGATTTGCAGAGAAATTAAAAATCTAGAACTGCGTAAATTCAACGGGAAATTGTGTACATTAAATGTACGGAAAGTCTGGTTTTACGAAGAAATTGAAAATCCAAAATTTCGTAAATTCAGCGGGAAGTGTGTACATTATATATGTACAGAATATCTGTATTTGCAGAGAAATTGAATATCTTGAAATATATAAATTCAACGGGAAATTATGTACATTATATGTACGGAATGTTTGGATTTGCAGATAAATTGAAAATCCAAAACAGCATAAATTCCACGAGAAATTGTGTACATTAAATGTACGGAATGTCTGGTTTTGTGGAGAAATTGAAAATTCAAAATTTCGTAAATTCAGCGAGAATTGTGTACATTATATATGTACGGAATGTCAAGATTTGCAGAGAAATTGAAAATGTAGAACTGCGTAAATTCAACGGGAAATTGTGTACATTAAATGTACGGACTGTCTAGATTTGCAGATAAATTGAAAATCCAGAACTGAGTAAATTTATCGGGAAATTGTATACATTAAATGTACGAAAAGTCTGGTTTTAAGGAGAAATTGAAAATCCAAAATTTCGTAAATTCAGCGGGAATTGTGTGCATTATATATGTACGGAATATCTGGATTCGCAGAGAAATTGAATTTCTTGAAATATATAAATTCAACGGGAAATTATGTACATTATATGTACGGAATGTTTGGATTTGCAGATAAATTGAAAATCCAAAACAGCATAAATTCCACGAGAAATTGTGTACATTAAATGTACGGAATGTCTGGTTTTGCGGAGAAATTGAAAATTCAAAATTTCGTAAATTCAGCGAGAATTGTGTACATTATATATGTACGGAATGTCTAGATTTGCAGAGAAATTGAAAGTCTAGAACTGCATAAATTCAACGGGAAATTGTGTACATTAAATGTACGGACTGTCTAGATTTGCAGATAAATTGAAAATCCAGAACTGAGTAAATTTATCAGGAAATTGTGTGCATTAAATGTACAGAAAGTCTGGTTTTAAGGAGAAATTGAAAATCCAAAATTTCGTAAATTCAGCGGGAATTGTGTACATTATATATGTACGGAATATCTAGATTCGCAGAGAAATTGAATATCTTCAAATATATAAATTCAACAGGAATTTATGTACTTTATATGTACAGAATGTTTGGATTTGCAGATAAATTGAAAATCCAAAACAGCGTAAATTCCACGAGAAATTGTGTACATTAAATGTACAGAATATCTGGTTTTGTGTAGAAATTGAATATCCAAAATTTCGTAAATTCAACGAGAAATTGTGTACTTTATATATGTATGTAATGTCTGGATATGCGGAGAAATTGAAAATCTAGAACTGCGTAAATTCAACGGAAAATTGTGTACATTAAATGTACGGACTGTCTAAATTTGCAGATAAATTGAAAATCCAGAACGGAGTAAATTCAACAGGAAATTGTGTACATTAATTGTACGGAAAGTCTAGTTTTACGGAGAAATTGAAAATCCAAAATTTCGTAAATTCAGCGGGAATTGTGTACATTATATATGTACGGAATGTCTGGATTTACAGAGAAATTGAATATCTTGAAATATATAAATTCAACGGGAAATTATGTACATTATATGTGCGGAATGTTTGGATTTACAGATAAATTGAAAATCCAAAACAGTGTAAATTCCCCGAGAAATTGTGTACATTAAATATACGGAATGTCTGGTTTTGTGGAGAAATTGAATATCCAAAATTTCGTAAATTCAACGAGAAATTGTGTACATTATATATGCGTGGAATGTCTGGATATGCGGAGAAATTGAAAATCTAGAACTGCGTAAATTCAACGGGAAATTATGTACATTAAATGTACGGACTGTCTAGATTTGCAGATAAATTGAAAATCCAGAACGGAGTAAATTCTTCGGGAAATTGTGTACATTAAATGTACGGAAAGTCTGGTTTTACGGAGAAATTGAAAATCCAAAATTTCGTAAAGTCAGAGGGAATTGTGTACATTATATATGTACGGAATGTCTGAATTTACAGAGAAATTGAATATCTTGAGATATATAAATTCAACGGGAAATTATTTACATTATATGTACGGAATATCTGGATTTGCAAATAAATTGAAAATCCAAAACAGCGTAAATTCCACGGGAAACTGTGTACAATAAATGTACGGACTGTTTGGATTTGCGGATAAATTGAATACCCAGAACTGCGTAAATTCAACGAGAAATTGTGGACAATAAATGTACGAAAAGTCTGGTTTTGCAGAGAAATTCAAAATCCAAAATTTCGTAAATTCAGCGAGAATTGTGTACATTATATATGTACGGAATGTCTAGATTTGCAGATAAATTGAATATCCAGAAATACGTAAATTCAATGGGAAATAGTGTTCTTTAACTATACGGACAGTCTGGATTTGTAGATAAGTTGAAAATCCAGAATTGTGTAAAATCAAATGGAAATTGTATACATTAAATATATGGAATGTTTGGTTTTGCGGAGAAATTTAATATCCAAAATTTCTTAAATTCAGCACGAAGTTGTGTATATTATATACGTATGCAATGTCTGAATTTGAAGAGAAATTGAATATCCGGAACTGCGTAAATTCAACGGAAAATTGTGTACATTAAATGTGCGGACTGTCTGGATTTGCAGATAAAATGTAAATCCGGAACTGAGTAAATTCATAGGGAAATTGTGTACATTAAATGTACGGAAAGTCTGGTTTTGCAGAGAAATTGAAAATCCAAAATTCTATAAATTCAGCGGGAATTGTGTACTTTAAATGTGTACAGAATATCTGGATTTGCAGAGAAATTGAATATCTTGAAATATATAAATTCAACGGGAAATTATTTACATTATATGTACGGAATATCTGGATTTGCGGATAAATTGAAAATCCAGAACAGCGTAAATTCCACGGGAAATTGTGTACAATAAATGTACGGACTGTTTGGATTTGCAGATAAATTGAATACCTAGAACTGCGTAAATTCAACGGGAAATTGTGTACATTAAATGTACGGAAAGTTTGGTTTTGCGGAGAAATTAAAAATCCAAAATTTCGTAAATTCCGCGAGAATTGTGTACATTATATATGTACGTAATGTCTGAATTTGCAGATAAATTGAATATCTTGAAATATATAAATTCAACAGGAAATTATTTACATTATATGTACGGAATATCTAGATTTGCGGATAAATTGAAAATCTAGAACAGCGTAAATTCCACGGGAAATTGTGTACAATAAATGTACGGACTGTTTGGATTTGCAGATAAATTGAATACCCAGAACTGTGTAAATTCAACGGGAAATTGTGTACATTAAATGTACGGAAAGTCTGGTTTTGCGGAGAAATTGAAAATTCATAATTTCGTAAATTCAGCGAGAATTGTGTACATTATATATGTACGGATTGTCTAGATTTGCAGATAAATTGAATATCCAAAAATGCGTAAATTCAATGGGAAATAGTGTTCATTAACTATTCGGACAGTCTGGATTTTTAGATAAATTGAAAATCCAGAACTGTGTAAAATCAAATGAAAATTGTATACATTAAATATATGGAATGTCTGGTTTTGCGGAGAAATTTAATATCCAAAATTTCGTAAATTCAGCACGAAGTTGTGTATATTATATATGTATGGAATGTCTGAATTTGAAGAGAAATTGAATATCCGGAACTTCGAAAATTCAACGGAAAATTGTGTACATTAAATGTGCGGACTGTCTGGATTTGCAGATAAATTGTAAATCCAGAATTGAGTAAATTCATAGGAAATTGTGTACATTAAATGTACGGAAAGTCTGGTTTTGCGGAGAAATTGAAAATCTAAAATTCTGTAAATTCAGCGGGAATTGTGTACAGAATATCTGGATTTGCAGAGAAATTGAATATCGTGAAATATATAAATTCAACGGGAAATTATTTACATTATATGTACGGATTATATGGATTTGCAGATAAATTGAAAATCCAGAACAGCGGGAATTCCACGGGAAATTGTGTACAATAAATGTACGGACTGTTTGGATTTGCAAATAAATTGAATACCCAGAACTGCGTAAAGTCAACGGGAAATTGTGTTCATTAAATGTACGGACTGTCTGGATTTTCAAATAAATTGAAAATCCAGAACTGTGTAAATTTAATGGGAAATTGTGTACATTAAATGTACGGAAATTCCAGATTTACAGAGAAATTGAATATTCAAAACTACGTAAATTCTACGAGAAATTGTGTACATATCATTTACGGAATGTCTGGTTTGGCGATGAAATTGAATATCCAGAATTTCGTAAATTCAGTGTCAAATTGTGTACATTATATATGTATGGAATGTCTTTCTTTGCAGAGAAATTGGATATCCAGAACTGTGTAAATTCAATGGGAAATTGTGTACATTAAATGTACGGAATGTCCAGATTTGTAGAGAAATTGAATATCCCGAAATGCGTAAATTCAACGGGAAATTATGTACATTATATGTATGAAATGTCTGTATTTGCAAAGAAATTGAATATCTAGAATTTCGTAAATTTAACGGGAAATTGTGTACAATAGATGTACAGATTTTCTAGATTTGCTAAAAATTTGAATGTCTTGAATTGCTTAAATTCAGCGGGAAATTTTGTAAATTAGGTGTCTGGATTTGTTGAAAATTGGAATTCTGTAAATACGTTGATTATACAGAATTGCATAAATTTATCGGGAAATTATGTATATTAGATATACAGATTTTCTGGATTTGCAGAAAATTTGAATTATGCAGATATGTTGAATATACATAATTTCGTAAATTCAACGAGAAATTGTGCATATTAGATGTACAAAATTTCTAGATTTGAAGTAGATTTGAATTCTGTCGAGTTGCATCTAAGTATTGAACACGTGGTGTGTGTTGTATACACAACGAAACTACATGTCACTAACTGTCATGAATAGGGGCAATTACACGTGGTAGATAATACACCCTATAAAGCTTGAGTATGTATCTACCTTATAAGCCTTGAATGCATACCCATACTCCAAGGACAAGATGCATCCATGGTTTGGGAGGGACACCTAATCATGGATGTTCGTCATCCGAAGTGCATGAGAAACCTTTGAAACATATTGTATGCACAATATATTTTCATCATGCAGATTAGGAATGTAGACATGTCCACACCTAAAAGGTGTGGCCCAAAGCAAGATACAAAAATGTAGACATATCCACACCCAAAAGGTATGGCCCAAAGCATAGTGCAAGAAATGAAAACCTAATCTAGGAAAGTAGCTAGACAAGGTTCTAAAAGAGAGTCTAAGGAAAAAGTGTACCTCTTGGAGTGGCTAAACCCTTAGGGTCTATAGATCTATATCTTTTCATTTGCTTCTCTAAAGCCTGATGTGTGCTTCGTCCATCACATGCAAACAAACAAGCATCAAACAAAGGAAGTAGTGAAGCAAAGCAAATAAAAGCATTATATCAACCACATACGAGGGTATGGGCATAAACATATTAAAAGCATCGCACATACAAGGCATTAGACATCGCACAAAAGGATTTTGAAAAGTAGGAAGGATTTCTTGCAATTTTAGAAAGATTTGGGGAAAAATGCCATTTTGGCAATTTTGAGGAAAAATATGGGTCAAAATATGATTTTGAGATAGTTTTAGGTAAATATAAATATATGACAAGTTTGTTGAACAAAATGCAAATATAACTAAGTTATGGACCAAGATGCAAATATGACATAGTTCCATGACATAATGCGAACATGGCAAATATGATGGCATATTGAATTATTATGAAAAAGCTAGCCATACACCCTTTTTATTAATATTTGGGCTAAAACTTACTAAAAAGTGAGATGGGTTAATTCTAAAGGTGGACCTGGGCTAGGCTCTAAAAGCTGATGGGCTTGAACTAGTGAATTGAGAGAAGTTCAGAGATCTGAACCCTTATCATCCTCGGATTGGGCCTAGGGCCCTCATCTGGCCCAAATCTTACTTAGGGAACCGGTTCGGACCCAGCTAAACGGGTCTGGCCGACCCGCTTCAAAAATCTTTCCTTAACCTACCGTTTACCTCTGGATCTTGAACTTCCAGAGCCTTCACTCTCTCTCACACCCGAGCCTCCATGGCCCAGTACCCGAACTCGTCACTCCGATCACCAGCACCACCACTTCGGTGGTCTTCTCCATCTCCGAACCAAGTCTCTCAACCTCGAAATCTCTCTCTACTCCTCGGATCTGAACCGTCTCTCTGTCTCAGACCACCATGGCCGAAGCCTCTCAAACTCATCACCGCCAACAACGGCGGTGGTTTCACATCTCAGTCTCAACTTCTCTCTAAAACCGAAACCTATAACCTAGCTCGCTCTGGATCGGTCTCACCCTCTCTTCGATCTAAACGAGGCACAGCCTCCTAGCTCCGTCGTGAAGCCCAGCCGCCACCACCACGATGGTGGTTCCCAACCTCTCATCCTTTCTCTCTCTAAACCCGAGCCTAACCCTTCATATTTATCCGATCTCTCTCTCTAAAACCTAGAACTCAACTTCTCGATCTACCACCTAGGAGAGCCCCAAACGGCGCGTGGAACATGAATCGGTGTTGTGTAGGTTAAAGGCTTCACGGATCTGCCAAGGCCGCGGTGACGCGTGAGATCACATGTGGTGGCGCGTGAGGGCGTGAACAACACAGGTATGACCGAGGGTAAGGTACTGAGATTTTTGTGCTCATGTGCTTTGTGTTTGTGAGGCTTTGTGAGCATGTATTAGAGAGTGTATACACACATATGAAACAGAGGTTTTCGGATTTACCTTTCGTTTTTTATGATTTTTGGTTGATATTTTTCTCTATCCTGCTTGCTGTGTTGTTGCTTCCCTTTTTGTGATTTAGCCTTTTGTGATTGCTCCGGTTGATGTTTGGCTGCAAAGAAAATGTAGAGAAAATTGGAATCTAAACAAAAACAAAAGTGGGGAAAAAGAATGAGATAGGGATAGAAGAAACTTATTGAAGTTCTTTGTTCTGTCTTCCCTTATAACTGAATTTCTGCACTATTTTGAATTTTTTTTTTTTTTTTTCTGTGTTTTGGTGGGATTTTTGGGTTTTTCTCTCTGGGTTTGTGATGGAGGAAAAGGGAGAGAAATGAGAGAGGCTAGAGAGGATTTTCTCTCTGCCTGTTGTAATGAATCAGGAAATAGAATTTTGTATTTGAGGGTATGGCATTGAGGGCGTAGGAGTGAGTGTGCTGGCAGAGTTTGTTAGAGGGGAATGCTCTGGCAGGTCATCAAATGGCAATAATTTTTTTAAAATTGTTTTTGATAAATCTGAGCCTTTCGATTGGCGAGAAAATGTGACATAAAATATCAAATTAATATATATATACATATATTTTTTAAATTTTACGCCTCATGTGAGTCAAATAGATTTTAACTATTGAAATCTATTTATGCATAATATTGGACCTATTAAACTGAACCACTTAACCCATCTCTGCGCTTGATATGAATCAATTTTGCCCCCCATTGTTTTCTTAAATTTTGCTAGGCAATAAGCACGATTTGGTTCCTTTTTTTTGTCCTCTTGGTTACCTTCTTGTATTGATTTGAAACCCCATCATTGTGCTACACTTGGATTTGCTTATGATTCCCAGAGTAATGACTACAAGGTTGTGAGGATTTGGTTTGATTATCATAAATCCATGATTAAGGTGTACACATTAAGTTTGGATTCATAGGAAATAGTTGAACTTGGAATCTCGTGGAGTCCCAATGTTGTGTACTACCAAATTAACTCTGATATGCCATCCCCATCCCCATCCCCATTTCTTTTTTGTTTTTTTAACCTTTGCTCCTTCTAAATAATTTCAATTGATACTCCCTTAAGAACCGTGTAGTGCTGTCATTTGTAACTTCCAACTTCTTTGTGGTTTTGATGATTGAACTTCTGGGATGTCTTGGATGTTAGAATGGTTGCAATGATCTTCTTGCATCTGCTCAACAAAACATAGGGAGCCATGATGTATGACTTTGTGATATTTGCTTAATTCAAAATTTTTTGTAAATATGTAATGCACAAATTTGCTGCCTTATTGACTCATGGTTTGTTAATGACAATAGAAATTCTACACTTAAACTTACTAGTAATATTAGTACACCAGAACTTTGGTTGTGGATTCATACTTTTGACAATTCTTATTTTGTTGCCCTTTTTTAACAGGCTAAACCTAAAGCAAAAGAGTTTAAGAACAAACCAATTCCAAACTATGACAAATTGGTTGAGCTTTATGGAAAAGATAGAGAAACTGGGAAACAAACCAAGATTGTGGTAAATGTTCATGGGATTTTTTTTCTTTTTATTTTGGATTTCATGCTCTTTTGTTTTTCCATGTTCTATTTGAGGGCTACATTGTGTTTTGCAGATAAATTTGGTCTTGTTTACACAATAAAAACATCCACAGGAATTGTAATCATTCAAACATATGAATGATTCATATATATATATATATATATATATTTTAATGTGCAATGTAGACTATGTAGCAATGGTAGAATGAGTTATATCTTTCTTTTAGCCACTTGGCCAACAAATTCAACGTTGAGTTATGATATATAAAAATGACGAAATCTCTAGAAAGGATTGTCATGAGTGACAGACTGAATAGGAAATAGCCAACCCATGAAGTTGATCACTCTTGGTGACGTTCATACCCTTTATATAATATATATATATATATATATATATATATATATATATATATTCTACAGCTTTTCTTTTTTTTAGAAATATATATTCTACAATTAATCAACTGGAACCTTTTTTGGTCGGTAAGAAGCAGCAATGAAAAGAAAAATAGTAATAATAAAACTGTGCTAAGGCATATAATTATTTAATCTAACAAATTAATCATAGACCAATGTTGCAAGTTCATCTTTAAATAGGGGGAAATTTGTCTATTTAAATATATTTGATCATCTCCTCTCATTAGAGGAAGGGCTAATTATTTTCCTCTTTGCATAAATTTAAAAACATTCAAACAAGGTGGAGGAAAACTATTCACCTTTACTATTCTCTTCACTATTCTTCTTCCCTCTACTCTTCTCTACTCTACCCCCATCTCCTTCCAAACTTCCAAACATAGCATTAGTTCACCTTGAAACCCTCACTACAAAGCTAAAATGTCCCTTCTAATAAGCCTATTCCTCTCAGCTCGACAAAGAATAAAGGGATGCCTTGGATATTGCTAAAGAAAACCATATAAGCCTACACCAATTCACTTTAGGCAATCTGAACCCTATGGATTTTTTTTTTTTTTTTTTTTTTTAATTTGGGTCTCTGTTACTCTGTACCAGGAAATCGACTTGATTTAGAGAGCATTGAAATGGGTCTATCCCTACTACCAATTCTTACCATAGGTAGCTTTTTAGCAACTAGATCCTCGTATCTTTTTAGCATCATCACCATTGTTTTCTCCTTAAAAATGGTTGATACATATGCTTTAATGTTGTTGGCAGAATTATTAGTTTCTTGTTGCCATATTTAGTGTATAAAACACCATCTAGGTTCCAAACACCATCTAGGTTCCACCAATCTAACCCATAAATAGATGCTGAATCCATCCCCAATTTCAAATTTTAGCAAGGCTCCAGCCTCTTTCCTCAATTTGAGCAGCTTTCACTAAACCCAATGTTGCTCTGGGGAAATATCACAACCTGAAGACTTCTCCCATTCAATAAAATCACTTTTAATCCATGCCACTGATATGGAACTAGCTTGGATAAATAGGTTCCAAATATGTTTCATAATAGCTGCCTTAATCAAATCCTCTACTCTTTTTAGATTTAATTCTCCTTCACATTTAGGAACACACAGATTTCCAAGATATTTTAGCTCCAACAATTATCAATTGCTCCCTTTCAACAATTAGAATTTTGTTCCATCCTATTGATTACTTTCTTTGGGAGAATCAAAATGCTTGTTTAGTAAACTTAAATATGGTCCATAACTAAGGACATTAGCTGCAATCTACAGGGAAATGATTGATGTGTTGAAATCTGTCCAATAGAGGCTTGTAATACTGGACCTTTAATTTCCCTTAGATTAAAGGAACGCCTGAGTACCTCACAGCTAGGGATAAACGTTGTTTTGTTAGTAATAATCAATTTGTCTAAGCACGGGTTCAGTTGATATGCTAGGATTCTAGTGATTCTTTTTTACACTACATTGCAACGTGAGATAGACTTGAAATTAACCATATAATAAGGGAAGTGCTAGTTAAATTAAAATTCATTGGTGAAGAAAAATAACTGCTGCCATCACTTCATTCTGAACTACTAACCATGCTCTATGGAAAAAACCCAGTAGAAAATCTATCTAGACCAGGAGCCTTGTTACCAGTGTGAGAAAATATTGAATTTCAAATCTTCTCATCAATAAAACCCTTTGAAGTGACTCTACCATTGCAATAGAATTCTTAACTGCGAACAAGTGAGATACCATGCTTGGTTTCTCATCTTCAAACTGCATTGTGATTGTAACAAGTAAATTTTTGTAGAAATCAACAGCCAACCTTTAATCTGTTCTGGATCCTCCATTTTATTCCCTTGATCATCCCATAAGCATTTAAGTGAGTTTCTTGCAATTCTAACTCTGAAAAGTTATTGGACATAAGAAGCATTTTGTTCCTAAGTTCAACCATTTATTCCTTGAACTTTGTTTGAAGAAGCTTCTTTTGCCGTTAAGTGATGAATGGAAAATATTGACGGTGCTACCAGCAAAAATAAAATATAAATTTATTAACACATAAATTGTCACTTGGATTGACACATGGCCTAAAAAAGGAGAGAGAGAGAGAGAGAGAGCACTTGTAAACATACTCGACCCAAGCAAGAAAGTTTCGAAAAAAATAGCAAAAAAATTCAGAAAATTAAAAAAGCCCTTTCCGGCATTATTTTTAGCCAAAACGGGATGAGATAGGCCGAGAAAGAGAAAAAAAAAAAAAAATTTAGTCCCGAATTTCGTTCATACTCGATCTGGGAAAGAAAATTCCTAAAAAAATATAAAATAAAAAAAAATCAAAAAATTAAAAAACCTCTTTCCGACATTATTGTTAGCCAAAACGAGTTGAGATAGGTCGAAAAAGAGAGAAAAATTATAGTCATGAATTCCGTCCATACGCGTCCCTGGGAAGAGAATTAAGAAAAAAATAGCAAAAAAATTCAAAAAATAAAAAAAACCTCTCTCCGGCATTATTTTTAGCCAAAACGGGATATGAGATAGGCCGAGAAAGAGAAAAAAAAAATTTAGACCCGAATTCCGTTCATACTCAATCCGGGAAAGAAAATACCAAAAAAAATAAAAATAAAAATTAAAAAATTAAAAAACCTCTTTCCGGCATTATTTTTAGCAAAAATGGGATGAGATAGACTGAAAAAGAGAGAAAAAAAAAGTTGTAGTCCCGAATTTCGTTCATACTCAGCCCGAGGAAGAAAATTGCGAAAAAAATAGCAAAAAAATTCATAAAATTAAAAACCCTCTTTCCGGCAATATTTTTAGCCACGACGGGATGAGATAGGCCGAGAAAGAGAAAAAAAAAATTTTAGTCCCGAATTCCGTTCATACTCGGCCCTTGGAAGAAAATTGCGAAAAAAATAGCAAAAAAATTCAAAAAATTAAAAAACCTCTTTCCGGTATTATTTTTAGCCAAAACGGGATGAGATAGGTCGAGAAAGAGCGAAAAAAATTTTAGTCCCGAATTCCATTCATACTCGACTCCGGCAAGAAAATTCCAAAAAAAATAGCAAAAAAATTCAAAAAATTAAAAAAACCTCATTCTGGCATTATTTATAGGGAAAACGGAATGAGATAGGCCGAGAAAGAGGAAAAAAAATTTTAGTCCCGAATTCCATTCATTCTCGACACAAGCAAGAAAATTCCAAAAAAAATAGCAAAAAAATTCAAAAAATTAAAAAACCTCTTTCCAGCATTATTTTTAGCCAAAATAGGATTAGATAGGCTGAGAAAGAGAAAAAAAAATTTTAGCCCCGAATTCTGTTCCTACCCAACCCGTGCTAGAAAATTCCAAAAAAAGAAAGCAAAATAATTCAAAAAATTAAAAATGTTAATTCCGGCATTATTTCTATCCGAAACGGTTTGAGTCCTCTTTCTGGTATTATTTTTAGCCAAAATGGTTGAGATAGGCTAAGAAAGGGAGAAAAAAAAATTTAGTCCCGAATTCCGTTCATACTCGACCCGGGCAAGAATATTCCCAAAAAAATAGTAAAAAAAAATCAAAAAATTAAAAAACCTCTTTCCAGCATTATTTTTAGCCAAAACGGGATGAGATAGCCCGGGAAAGAGTGAAAAAAATTTTAGTCGCGAATTCCGTTCACACTCGACCCGGGCAAGAAAATTCCAAACAAAATAGCAAACAAATTCAAAAAATTAAAAAAGTTAATTCAGGCTTTATTTCTATCCAAAAAGGGCTGAGAGAGGCCGAGAAAGAGAAAAAAAATTTAGTCTCAAATTCCGTTCATACACGACCCGGGCAAGAAAATTCCGAAAAAAATAGCAAAAAAATTCAAAAAATTAAAAACCTTAATTCCAGCATTAGTTCTATGCAAAAAGGGTTGAGGGAGGCCGAGAAGGAGAGAAAACAATTTTAGTCCCGAATTCCGTTCAGACTCAACCTGGGGAAGAAAATTCCGAAAAAAATAGCAAAAAAATTCAAAAACCCCTTTCCGGCATTATTTTTAGCCAAAACGGGATGAGATAGGCCGAGAAAGGGAAAAAAAAAAAATTAGTTCCGAATTCCGTTCACACTCGACCAGGGCAAGAAAATTCCGAAAAAAATAGCAAAAAAATTCAAAAAATTGAAAAACCCCATCCCGGCATCATTTTTCACCAAAACAGGATAAGATAGGCCGAGAAAGAGAGAAAAAAATTTTAGTCCCGAATTCCGTTTACACTCGACCTGGGCAAGAAAATTCCAAAACAATTAGAAAAAAAAAATCAAAAAATTAAAAAACCTCTTTCCGGCATTATTTCCAGCTAAAACGGGATGAGATAGACCGAGAAAACGACAAAAAAATTTAGTCCTGAATTCCTTTCACACACGACACGGGCAAGAAAATTCCGAAAAAAATAGTAAAAAAAATCAAAAAATTAAAAACCTCGTTCTGGTATTATTTTTAGCCAAAACGGGTTGAGATAGGCTGAGAAAGAGAGAAAAAAAATTTAGTCCCGAATTCTGTTCATAATCGACCTGGGCAAGAATATTCCCAAAAAAATAGTTAAAAAATCAAAAATTTAAAAAACCTCTTTCCAGCATTATTTAAGCCAAAACGGGATGAGATAGCCCGGGAAAGAGTGAAAAAAATTTTAGTCCCGAATTCCATTCACACTCGACCCGGGCAAGAAAATTCCAAACAAAATAGCAAAAAAATTCAAAAAATTAAAAAACTTAATTCAGGCTTTATTTCTATCAAAAAAGGGCTGAGAAAGGCCAAGAAAGAGAGAAAAAAAATTTAGTCCCGAATTCTGTTCATACTCGACCCGGGCAAGAAAATTCCGAAAAAAATAGCAAAAAAATTTAAAAAATTAAAATACTTAATTTCGGCATTATTTCTATGCAAAAAAGGGCTGAGGGAGGCCGAGAACGGGAGAAAAAAAATTTTAGTCCCGAATTCCGTTCATACTCAACCAGGGGAAGAAAATTCCGAAAAAAATAGAAAAAAAATCAAAAAATTAAAAAATCCTCCTTCTGGCATTATTTCTACCCAAAACGGGATGAGATAAGTCGAGAAAACGACAAAAAAAATTTAGTCCCGAATTCCTTTCATACTCGACCCGGGCAAGAAAATTCCGAAAAAAATAGCCAAAAAAATCAAAAAATTAAAAACCTCTTTTTGGTATTATTTTTAGCCAAAACGGGTTCAGATAGGCCAAGAAAGAGAGAGAAAAAATTTAGTCCAGAATTCCGTTCATACTCGACCCGGGCAAGAATATTCCCAAAAAAATAGTATAAAAAAATCAAAAAATTAAAAAACCTCTTTCCAGCATTATTTTTAGCCAAAATGGGATGAGAAAGCCCGGGAAAGAGTGAAAAAAATTTTAGTCCCGCATTCCATTCACACTCGTCCAGGGTAAGAAAATTCCAAACAAAATAGCAAAAAAATTCAAAAAATTAAAAAACTTAATTCAGGCTTTATTTCTAGCCAAAACGGATGAGATAGGCTGAGAAAACGACAAAAAAAATTTAGTCCCGAATTCCTTTCATACTCGACCTCGGCAAGAAAATTCCCAAAAAAATTCAAAAAATTAAAAACCCATTACCGGCATTATTTTTAGCCAAAACGGGATGAGATAGGCTGAGAAAGAGTGAAAAAAGTTTTAGTCCCGTATTTCGTTCACACTCGACCCGGGCAAGAAAATTCCGAAAAAAATAGAAAAAAAATCAAAAAAATTAAAAAACCTCTTTCCAGCATTATTTCCATCCAAAAAGGGTTGAAAGATGTTGAAAAAGAGAAAAAAAAAAAATTTTAGTCCCGAATTCCGTTCATACTCGGCCCGGGGAAGAAAATTGCGAAAAAAATAGCGAAATAATTCAAAAAATTAAAAAACATTTTTCCGACATTATTTCTGACCAAAACGGGATGAGATAAACTAAGAAAAGGAGAAAAAAATTTTAGTCCCGAATTCCGCTCACAATCGACCCAGGCAAGAAAATTCCGAGAAAAATAGCAAAAAAATTAAAAAACCTCTTTCTGGTATTATTTCTAGCCAAAACGGGTTGAGATAGATTGAGAAAGAGAGAAAAAAAATTTAGTCCCGAATTCCGTTCATACTCAACCTGGGCAAGAATATTCCGAAAAAAATAGCAAAAAAAATCAAAAAATTAAAAAAACCTTGGTCCAGCATTATTTCTATCCAAAAAAGGCTGAGAGAGGCCAAGAAAGAGAAAAAAAAAATTTAGTCCCGAATTCCGTTCGTACTCGACCCGGGCAAGAAAATTCGGAAAAAAATAGAAAAAAAAATTCAAAAAATTAAATACCCCTTTCCGGCATTATGTTTAGCCAAAACAGGGGATGAGATAGGCTGAGAAAGAGAAAAAAAAATTTAGTTCCGAATTCCGTTCACACGACCAGGGCAGGAAAATTCCGAAAAAAATACCAAAAAAATTAAAAAAATTGAAAAACCCCTTTCCGGCATTATTTTTCGACAAGACAGGATATGATTGGCCAAGAAAGAGAAAAAAATTTTAATCCCGAATTCCGTTCACACTCGACCTGGGAAAGAAAATTCCGAAAAAAATAGAAAAAAAAATCAAAAAAATTAAAAAACCTCTTTCTGGCATTATTTCCAGCCAAAACGGGATGAGATAGGTTGAGAAAACGACAAAAAAATTTTAGTCCCAAATTCCTTTCATACTCGACCCGGGCAAGAAATTTCCGAAAAAAATAGCAAAAAAAATCAAAAAATTAAAAACCTCGTACTGGAATTATTTTTAGCCAAAACGGGTTGAGATAGGCTGAGAAAGAGAGAAAAAAAATTTAATCCCGAATTCTGTTCAAATTCGACCCGGGCAAGAATATTCCCAAAAAAATAGTTAAAAAAATCAAAAATTTAAAAAACCTCTTTCTAACATTATTTTTAACCAAAACGGGATGAGATAGCCCGGGAAAGAGTGAAAAAAAATTTAGACCCGAATTCCGTTCACACTCGACCCGGGCAAGAAAATTCTGAAAAAAATAGAAAAAAAAAATCAAAAAATTAAAAAACCTATTTCCGGCATTGTTTCCAGCCAAAACGGGATGAGATAGGCCGAGAAAACGAAAAAAAATTTTTAGTCCCGAATTCCTTTGAAACTCGACCTGGGCAAGAAAATTCCAAAAAAAATAGCAAAAAAAATAAAAAAATTAAAAACATCATTCTAGTATTATTTTTAGCCAAAACGGGTTGAGATAGGCCGAGAAAGAGGGAAAAAAAATTTAGTCCCGAATTCTGTTCATACTCGACCCGGGCAAGAATATTCCCAAAAAAATAGTTAAAATAATCAAAATTTTAAAAAACCTTTTTCCAGCATTATTTTTAGCCAAAACGGGATGAGATAGCCGGGGAAAGAGAGAAAAAAATTTTAGTCCCAAATTCCGTTCACACTCGACCCGGGCAAGAAAATTCCAAACGAAATAACAAAAAAATTCAAAAGATTAAAAAACTTAATTCAGACTTTATTTCTATCCAAAAAGGGCTGAGAGAGGCTGAGAAAGAGAAAAAAAAATTTTAGTCCAGAATTCCGTTCATACTCGACCCGGGCAAGAAAATTCGGAAAAAAATGGAAAAAAAAATTAAAAAACCCCGTTCCGATATTATTTTTAGCCAAAACGGGATGAGATAGGCCGAGAAAGAGAAAAAAAAAATAGTTCCAAATTCTGTTCACACTCGACCCGGGCAAGAAAATTCTGAAAAAAGTAGAAAAAAAAAAATGAAAAAATTAAAAAACCTCTTTCCGGAATTATTTCTATCCAAAAAGGGATGAGAGAGGTTGAAAAAGAGGGAAAAAGAGAGATAGGCTGAGAAAGAGAGAAAAAAAATTTAGTCCTGAATTCTGTTCATACTCGACCCGGGCAAGAAAATTCCGAAAAAAATAGTTAAAAAAATCAAAAATTTAAAAAACCACTTTCTAGCATTATTTTTAGTCAAAACGGGATGAGATAGCCTGGGAAAGACTCAAAAAAATATTAGTCTCGAATTCCGTTTACGGGAAGAGATAAGCCAAGAAAGTGAGAAAAAAATTTTAGTCCCGAATTCCGTTCATACTCAACCTGGGCAAGAAAATTCCGAAAAAAATAGCAAAAAAATTCAAAAAGTTAAAAAACCTCTTTCCGGCATTATTTTTAGCCAAAACGGGAAGAGATAAGCCGAGAAAGCGAGAAAAAAATTTGAGTCCCGAATTCCGTTCATACTCGACCCAGGCAAGAAAATTACGAAAAAAATAGTAAAAAAATTAAAATCCTCATTCAGGTATTATTTTTAGCCAAAACGAGATGAGATAGGCCTAGAAAGCGTGAAAAAAAATTTGGTACCGAATTCCGTTCATACTCGACTAGGGCTAGAAAATTCCGGAAAAAATAGCAAAAAAATTAAAAAACCTCTTTCCGGCATTATTTTTAGCCAAAACGGGAAGAGATAGGCCAAGAAAGCGAGAAAAAAATTTTATTCCCGAATTTCGTTCAAACTCGACCCGCACAAGAAAATTCCGAAAAAAATAGAAAAAAAATTCAAAACCCTCTTTTCGACATTATTTTCAGCCAGAACGGGATGAGATTGGCTGAGAAAGCGCCAAAAAAATTTTAGTCCCAAATTCCGTTCATACTCGACCAAGGCTACAAAATTACGAAAAAAATAGCAAAAAAATTGAAATAATTAAAAAACTTGTTTCCGGCATTATTTATAGCCAAAATGGGATGAGATAGGCCAAGAAAGAGAGAAAAAAATTTAGTCCCGAATTCCGTTCATACTGGGCCCGGGGAAGAAAATTGAGAAAAAAAAAATAGCAAAAAAATTCAAAAAATTAAAAAACCTCTTTCTGATATTATTTTTAGCCAAAACGGGATGAGATAGGCCGAGAAAGAGAGGAAGAAATTTTAGTCCCGAATTCTGTTCATACTCAACCTGGGCAAGAAAATTCCGAAAAGAATAGCAAAAAAATTCAAAAAATTAAAAAACCTCTTTCCGGCATTATTTTTAACCAAAATGGGAAGAGATAAGCCGAAAAGGCGAGAACAAAATTTGAGTCCCGAAGTCCGTTCATACTCGACCCAGGCAAGAAAATTCCGAAAAAAATAGTAAAAAAATTAAAAACCTCATTCCAGTATTATTTTTAGCCAAAACGGGATGAGATAGGCCTAGAAAGCATGAAAAAAAAATTTAGTATCGAATTCTGTTCATACTCGACTAGGGCTAGAAAATTCCAAAAAAAATAGCAAAAAAATTAAAAAACCTCTTTCCGGCATTATTTTTTGCCAAAACGGGAAGAGATAAGCCGAGAAAAGAATTTTAGTCCCGAATTTCGTTCAAACTCGACCCGCACAAGAAAATTCCGAAAAAAATAGAAAAAAATTCAAAACCCTCTTTCCGACATTATTTTAAGCCAGAACGGGATGAGATAGGCTGAGAAAGCGTGAAAAAAATTTTAGTCCCGAATTTCATTCGTACTCGACCAAGGCTAGAAAATTACGAAAAAAATAGTAAAAAAATTGAAAAAATTATAAAACTTATTTCCGGCATTATTTATAGCCAAAATGGGATGAGATAGGCCAAGAATGAGAGAAAAACATTTAGTCACGAATTCCGTTCATACTGGGCCCGGGGAAGAAAATTGAGAAAAAAAAAAATAGCAAAAAAATTCAAAAAATAAAAAAAAAAACCTCTTTCTGGTATTATTACTAGCCAAAACGGGATGAGATAGGCCGAGAAAGAGAGGAAAAAATTTTAGTCCCGAATTCTGTTCATACTCAACCCGGGCAAGAAAATTCTGAAAAGAATAGCAAAAAAATTCAAAAAATTAAAAAACCTCTTTCCGGAATTATTTTTAGCCAAAATGGGAAGAGATAGGCCAAGAAAGCGAGAAAAAAATTTTAGTTCCGAATTTCGTTCATACACAACCCGGGCAAGAAAATTCTGAAAAAAATAGCAAAAAATTTCAAAAAATTAAAAAACCTTTTTCCGGCATTAAAATTCCCAAATTCTGTTTCTAAACAACCCGAGCTAGAAAATTCCAAAAAAAAAAAGGCAAAAAAATTCACAAAATTAGAAAAATTAATTTCGGATTATTTATATCCAGAACGGGTTGAGAGAGGCTGAGAAAGAGAAAAAAAAATTTTAGTCCCGAATTCCATTGCTACTCGACCCGGGCAAGAAAATTATGAAAAAAATAGCAAAAAAATTCAAAAAATTAAAAAACCACTTTCCGGCATTATTTTTAGACAAATCATAGGCCGAGAAAGCGAGAAAAAAATTTTGTCCCGAATTCCGTTCATACTCGACCAAGGTTAGAAAATTACGAAAAAAATAGCAAAAAAATTGAAAAAATTAAAAAACATGTTTCTGGCATTATTTATAGCCAAAATGGGATGAGATAGGCCAAGAAAGAGAGAAAAAAATTTAGTCATGAATTCCGTTCATACTGGGCCCGGGGAAGAAAATTGAGAAAAAAAATAGCAAAAAAATTCAAAAAATTAAAAAAACCTATTTTCGTTATTATTTTCAGACAAAACGGGATGAGATAGGCCGAGAAAGTGAAAAAAAAAAAATTTAGTCCCGAATTTTGTTCCTACCTAACCCAAGCTAGAAAATTCCAAAAAAAAAAAAATAGCAAAAAAATTCAAAAAATTAAAAAAGTTAATTCCAGCATTATTTCTATCAAAAATGGGTCGAGAGTGGCCAAGAAGGAGTGAAAAAAAATTTTGTCCCGAATTTCGTTCATACTCGACCTGGGCAAGAAAATTCCGAAATAAATAGCAAAAAAATTGAAAAAATTAAAAAACCTCTTTCCGGAATTATTTTTAGCCAAAACAGGATGAGCTAGGATGAGAAAGAGAGGAAAAAATTTTAGTCCCGAATTCCATTCATACCCAACCCCGACAAGAAAATTTCGAAAAAAATAGAAAAAAAATTCAAAAAATTAAAAAACTTCTTTCCGGCATTATTTTTAGCGAAATGGGAAGAGATTGGCCGAGAAAGCGAGAAAAAAATTTTAGTCCCGAATTCCGTTCATACTCAACCCGGGTAAGAAAATTCTGAAAAAACTAGCAAAAAAATTCAAAAAATTAAAAAACCCCTTTCTGGCATTATTTTTAGCGAAACCAGAAGAGATAGGCCGAGAAAAAGAGAAAAAAATTTTAGTCCCGAATTCTGTTCATACTCAACCCGGGCAAGAAAATTCTGAAAAAAATAGCAAAAAAATTCAAAAAATTAAAAAACCTCTTTCCGAAATTATTTTTAGCCAAAACAGGATGAGATAGGATGAGAAAGAGAGGAAAAACTTTTAGCCCCGAATTCCGTTCATACCCAACCCCGACAAGAAAATTCTGAAAAAAATAGCAAAAAAATTCAAAAAATTAAAAAACCTCTTTCCGGCATTATTTTTAGCAAAACGGGAAGAGATAGGACGAGAAAGAGGGGAAAAAATTTTAGTCCCAAATTCTGTTCATACCCAACCCCGACAAGAAAATGAGAAAAAAATAGCAAAAAAATTCAAAAAATTAAAAAACCACTTCCCGGTATTATTTTTAGCCAAAACGGGATGAGATTGGCCGAGAAAGCGAGGAAAAAATTTTAGTCCCGAATTCCGTTCATACTTAACCCGGGCAAGAAAATTTTGAAAAAAATAGCAAAAAAATTCAAAAAATTAAAAAACCACTTTCCGGCATTATTTTTAGCCAAATCGGGGATGAGATAGGCCGAGAAAGCGAGAAAAAAATTTTGTCTCGAATTTCGTTCATACTCGAACCGGGCAAGAAAATTCCGAAAAAAATAGCAAAAAAATTCAAAAAATTAAAAAACCTCTTTCCGGCATTATTTTTAGCCAAAACGGGAAGAGGTAGGCCGAGAAAGCGAGAAAAGAATTTTAGTCTCGAATTTCGTTCATACTCGAACCGGGCAAGAAAATTACGAAAAAAATAGCAAAAAAATTGAAAAAATTAAAAAATCTCTTTCCGGTATTATTTTTAGCCAAAACGGGATGAGATAGGCCGAGAAAGAGAAAAAAAAATTTTAGTCTCCAATTCTGTTCCTACCCAACCCAAGCTAGAAAATTCCAAAAAAATAGTAAAAAAATAAAAAAAAAAATTAAAAAACTTAATTCCGGCATTATTTCTATCCAAAACGGGTTGAGAGAGGCCAAGAAAGAGAGAAAACAATTTTGGTCCTGAATTTCGTTCCTACCCAAGCCAGGATTCCATTTCAGGAAAAAGATAGCTAAAAAATTTTAAAAAATGAAAAACATAATTCCAACGCTATTTCTATACAAACTGGGATGAGATAGGTGGAGAAAGAGAGAAAATAATTTTAGTCCCGAATTCGGTTCATACTTGACCCGGGGAAGAAAATTCCAAAAAAAATTGAAAAAAAAATTGAAAAATTAAGAAACCTCTTTCCAGCATTATTTTTTGCCAAAACGGGATGAGATAGGCTGAGAAAGAGTGAAAAAAATTTTAGTCCCGAATTCTGTTCTTACCCAACCCGAGCTAGAAAATTCCAAAAAAAATAGCAACAAATTTCAAAAAATTAAAAAACTAAATTCCGGCATTATTTCTATCCAAAACGGGTTGAGAGAGGCCGAGAAAGAGAGAGAAAAATTTTAGTCCCGAATTCCGTTCCTACCCGAGCCGGGCTTCCATTTACAAAAAAATAGCTAAAAAATTCAAAAAATTGAACAACGTCATTCCGACGATATTTCTATACAAACTGAGATGAGATTTGGAGAGAAAGAGAGAAAAAAAATTTAGTCCTGAATTCCGTTCATACTAGACCCGGGCAATAAATTTTCGAAAAAAATAGAAAAAAAAAAATAAAAAAACATCTTTCCGGCATTATTTTTAGCCAAAACAGGATGAGATAAGCCGAGAAAGAGAAAAAAAAATTTTACTCCCGAATTCCGTTTATACTCGGCCCGAGGAAGAAAATTTCAAAAAAAATAACAAAAGAATTGAAAAAATTAAAAAATCTCTTTCTGGCATTACTTTTGGCCAAAACGAGATGAGGTAGGCCGAGAAAGGGAGAAAAAAATTTTAGTCCCGAATTCTGTTCCAACCCAACCCGAGCTAGAAAATTATAAAAAAAAAATAGAAAAAAATTCAAAAAATTAAAAAACTTAATTCCGGCATTATTTCTATCCAAAACGGGTTGAGAGAAGTCAAGAAAGAGAGAAAAAATTTTTGGTCCCGAATTCTGTTCCTCCTAGCAGGGCAAGAAAATTCCGAAAAAAATAGCAAAAAAATTCAAAAAATTAAAAAACCACTTTTCGGCGTTATTCTTAGTGAAAATGGGATGAGACAGTCCAGGAAAGTGTGAACAAAATTTAAGTCCCGAATTCAATTCCTACCCAACCCAAGCTAGAAAATTCCAAAAAAAAAAAAAAAAAGCAATAAAATTCATCAAATTAAAAAAGTTAATTCCGGCATTATTTCTAACCAAAACGGGTTAAGAGAGGCCGAGAAAGAGAAAAAAAAATTATAGTCCCCAATTCCGTTCTTACACGACCTGGGCAAGAAAATTCCGACAAAAATAGCAAAAAAAATCAAAAAATTAAAAAACTTAATTCCGGCATTATTTCTATCCAAAAAGGGTGGAGAGAGGCCAAGAAAGAGAAAAAAAAATTTTAGTACCGAATTCCGTTCCTACCTAAGCCGGGAAAGAAAATTCTGAAAAAAATTGCAAACAAATTCAAAAATTAAAAAACCTCTTTCCGGCATTATTGTTAGCCAAAATGGGATGAGATAGGCCGAAACAGAGAGAAAAAAAATTTTGGTTCCGAATTCTGTTCCTAAACAACCTGAGTTAGAAAATTCCAAAAAAAAAAGCAAAAAAATTCAAAAAATTAGAAAAATTAATTCCGACATTATTTATATACAAAACAGGTCGAGAGAGGCCAAGAAAGAGAGAAAAAAATTTTAGTCCCGAATTCCACTCCTACACGACCCGGGAAGAAAATTCCGAAAAAAATAGCAAAAAAATTGAAAAAATTAAAAAACTTGTTTCCGGCATTATTTATAGCCAAAACTTGATGAGATAGGCGAAGAAAGAGAAAAAAAAAATTTAGTCACCAATTCCGTTCATACTGGGCCTGGGGAAGAAAATTTAGAAAAAAAAAATAGCAAAAAAATTATAAAAAAATTAAAAAAACCTATTTCTGGCATTATTTTTGGACAAAACGGGATGAGATAGGCCGAGAAAGAGAGGAAAAAATTTTAGAACCGAATTCTGTTCCTACCCAACCCAAGCCAGAAAATTCCAAAAAAAAAATAACAAAAAAATTCAAAAAATTAAAAAAGTTAATTCCGGCATTATCTTTATCGAAAACGGGTTGAGAGTGGCCGAGAAGGAGAGAAAAAAAATTTTGTCCCGAATTCCGTTCATACTCGACCAGGGCAAGAAAATTCCGAAAAAAATAGCAAAAAAATTGAAAAAATTAAAAAACCTCTTTCCGGCATTATTTTTAGCCAAAACGGGAAGAGATAAGCTGAGAAAGCTAGAAAAAAATTTTAGTCCCGAATTCCGTTCATACTCAACCTGGGCAAGAAAATTTCAAAAAAAATAGCAAAAAAATTCAAAAAGTTAAAAAACCTCTTTCCGACATTATTTTTAGCCAAAACGGGAAGAGATAAGCCGAGAAAGCGAGAAAAAAATTTGAGTCCCGAATTCCGTTCATACTCAACCCAGGCAAAAAATTCCGAAAAAAATAGTAAAAAAATTAAAAACCTCATTCCGGTATTATTTTTAGCCAAAACGAGATGAGATAGGCCTAGAAAGCGTGAAAAAAAATTTGGTACCGAATTCCGTTCATACTCGACTAAGGCTAGAAAATTCCGGAAAAAATAGCAAAAAAATTAGAAAACCTCTTTCCGGCATTATTTTTAGCCAAAACATGAAGAGATAGGCCGAGAAAGCGAGAAAAGAATTTTAGTCCCGAATTTCGTTCAAACTCGACCCGCACAAGAAAATTCCAAAAAAATAGAAAAAAAATTTCAAAACCCTCTTTCCGACATTATTTTAAGCCAGAACGGGATGAGATTGGCTGAGAAAGCGCGAAAAAAATTTTAGTCCCGAATTCTGTTCATACTCGACCAAGGCTAGAAAATTACGAAAAAAATAGCAAAAAAATTGAAAAAATTAAAAAACTTGTTTCCGGCATTATTTATAGCCAAAATGGGATGAGATAGGCCAAGAAAGAGAGAAAAAAATTTACTCACGAATTCCGTTCATACTGGGCCCGGGGAAGAAAATTGAGAAAAAAAAATAGCAAAAAAATTCAAAAAATTAAAAAACCTCTTTCTGGTACTATTTTTAGCCAAAACGGGATAAGATAGGCCGAGAAAGAGAGGAAAAAATTTTTGTCCCAAATTCTGTTCATACTCAACCCGGGCAAGAACATTCCAAAAAGAATAGCAAAAAAATTCAAAAAATTAAAAAACCTCTTTCCGCAATTATTTTTAGCCAAAATGGGAAGAGATAAGCCGAAAAAGCGAGAAAAAAATTTGAGTCCCGAATTCCGTTCATACTCGACCCAGGCAAGAAAATTCTGAAAAAAATAGCAAAAAATATAAAAACCTCATTCCAGTATTATTTTTAGAGAAAACGGGATGAGATAGGCCTAGAAAGCGTGAAAGAAAATTTAGTATCGAATTCCGTTCATACTCGACTAGGGCTAGAAAATTCCCAAAAAAATAGCAAAAAAATTAAAAAACCTCTTTCTGGCATTATTTTTAGCCAAAACGGGAAGAGATAGGCTGAGAAAGCGAGAAAAGAATTTTAGTCCCGAATTTCGCTCAA
Source organism: Quercus alba (assembly GCA_036321655.1). Lineage (NCBI taxonomy): Eukaryota > Viridiplantae > Streptophyta > Magnoliopsida > Fagales > Fagaceae > Quercus > Quercus alba. The sequence continues at coordinate 53,149,274 of CM070301.1, forward strand.
ACTCGACCCGCACAAGAAAATTCCGAAAAAAATAGAAAAAAAATTCAAAACCCTCTTTCCGACATTATTTTCAGCCAGAACGGGATGAGATTGGCTGAGAAAGCGCAAAAAAAATTTTAGTCCCGAATTCTGTTCATACTCGACCAAGGCTAGAAAATTACGAAAAAAATAGCAAAAAAATTGAAAAAACTAAAAAACTTATTTCCGGCATTATTTATAGCCAAAATGGGATGAGATAGGCCAAGAAAGAGAGAAAAAAATTTAGTCACGAACTCCGTTCATACTGGGCTTGGGGAAGAAAATTGAGAAAAAAAAAATAGCAAAAAAATTCAAAAAATTAAAAAACCTCTTTCTGGTATTATTTTTAGCCAAAACGGGATATGATAGGCCGAGAAAGAGAGGAAAAAATTTTTGTCTCGAATTCTGTTCATACTCAACCCGGGCAAGAAAATTCCGAAAAGAATAGCAAAAAAATTCCAAAAATTAAAAAACCTCTTTCCGGCATTATTTTTAGCCAAAATGGGAAGAGGTAAGCCGAAAAAGCGAGAAAAATATTTGAGTCCCGAATTCCGTTCATACTCGACCCAGGCAAGAAAATTCCGAAAAAAATAGTAAAAAAATTAAAAAACCTCATTCCAGTATTATTTTTTGCCAAAACGGGATGAGATAGGCCTTGAAAGCGTGAAAAAAAATTTAGTATCGAATTCCGTTCATACTCGACTAGGGCTAGAAAATTCCGAAAAAAATAGCAAAAAAATTAAAAAATTAAAAAACCTCTTTCCGGCATTATATTTAGCCAAAACGGGAAAGAGATAGGCTGAGAAAGCGAGAAAAGAATTTTAATCCCGAATTTCGTTCAAACTCGACCCGCACAAGAAAATTCCGAGAAAAATACAAAAAAAATTCAAAACCCTATTTCCGACATTATTTTAAGCCAGAACGGGATGAGATAGGCTTAGAAAGCGCGAAAAAAACTTTAGTCCCGAATTTCGTTCATACTCGACCAAAGATTGAAAATTACGAAAAAAATAGCAAAAAAATTGAAAAAACTAAAAAACTTATTTCCGGCATTATTTATAGCCAAAATGGGATGAGATAGGCCAAGAAAGAGAGAAAAAAATTTAGTCACGAATTCCGTTCATACTGGGCCCGGGGAAGAAAATTGAGAAAAAAAAATAGCAAAAAAATTCAAAAAATTAAAAAACCTCTTTCTGGTATTATTTCTAGCCAAAACGGGATGAGATAGGCCAAGAAAGAGAGGAAAAAATTATAGTCCCCAATTCCGTTCTTACACGACCTGGGCAAGAAAATTCCGACAAAAATAGCAAAAAAAATCAAAAAATTAAAAAACATAATTCCGGCAGCATATCTATCCAAAAAGGGTTGAGAGAGGCCAAGAAAGAGAAAAAAAAATTTTAGTACCGAATTCCGTTCCAACCCAAGCCGGGAAAGAAAATTCTGAAAAAAATTGCAAACAAGTTGAAAAAATAAAAAACCGCTTTCCGGCATTATTATTAGCCAAAACGGGATGAGATAGGACGAGAAATAGAGAAAAAAATTTTAGTCCTAAATTCTAATCATACTCGACCACAGCAAGAAAATTCAAAAAAAAAATCAAAAAAATTCAAAAAATTAAAAAAAACCTCTTTCCGGCATTATTGTTAGCCAAAATAGGTGAGATAGGCTGAAAAAGAGAGAAAAAAATTTTGGTCCCGAATTCCGTTCATACTCGGCCCGGAGAAGAAAATTGCGAAAAAAAAATAGCAAAAATAAATCAAAAAATAAAAAAACCACTTTCCGGCATTATTTTTAGCCAAGGCGGGATGAGATAGGCCTAGAAAGACAGAAAAAAATTTTAGTCCCGAATTCCGTTCATACTCGAACCGGGCAAGAAAATTTCGGAAAAAATTGCAAAAAAATTCAAAAAATTAAAAACTCTAATTCTGGAATTATTTTTAGCCAAAAGGGGATGAGATAGGCCGACAAAGAGAGAAAAAAATTTTAGTTCCGAATTCTGTTCCTAAACAACCTGAGTTAGGAAATTCCAAAAAAAAAAGCAAAAAAATTCAAAAAATTAGAAAAATTAATTCCGGCATTATTTATATGCAAAACAGGTTGAGAGAGGCTGAGAAAGAGGGAAAAAAATTTTAGCCCCGAATTCCACTCCTACACGACCCGGGAAGAAAATTCTGAAAAAAATAGCAAAAAAATAGAAAAAATTAAAAAACTTGTTTTCGGCATTATTTATAGCCAAAACGGGATGCGATAGGCCTAGAAAGAGAGAAAAAAATTTAATCACGAATTCCGTTCGTACTGGGCTCGGGGAAGAAAATTAAAAAAAAAATTAAAAAACCTATTTCCGGCATTTTTTTTAGACAAAACGGGATGAGATAGGCCGAGAAAGAAAGGAAAAAATTTTAGTCCCGAATTCTGTTCCTACCCAACCCAAGCTAGAAAATTCCAAAAAAAAAATACCAAAAAAATTCAAAAAATTAAAAAAGTTAATTCCAGCATTATTTCTATCGAAAATGGGTTGAGAGTGGCCGAGAAGGAGAGGAAAAAATTTTTGTCCCGAATTCCGTTCATACTCGACCAGGGCAAGAAAATTGAGAAAAAAAATAGCAAAAAAATTCAAAAAATTAAAAAACCTCTTTCTGGTATCATTTCTAGCCAAAACGGGATGAGATAGGCCGAGAAAAAGAGGAAAAAATTTTAGTCCCGAATTCTGTTCATACTCAACCCGGGCAAGAAAATTCTGAAAAGAATAGCAAAAAAATTCAAAACTTAGAAAAATTAATTCCGGCATTATTTATATCCAAAACGGGTTGAGAGAGCTCGATAAAGAGAGAAAAAAAATTTTAGTCCCGAATTCCATTGCTACTCGACCCGGGAAGAAAATTCCGAAAAAAATAGCAAAAAAATTGAAAAAATTAAAAAACTTGTTTCCGACATTATTTATAGCCAAAACAGGATGAGATAGGCCAGGAAAGGGAGAAAAAAATTTAGTCACGAATTCCATTCATACTGGGCTCGGGGAAGAAAATTGAGAAAAAAAATAGCAAAAAAATTTGAAAAATTAAAAACCCTACTTTCGTTCTTATTTTCAGACAAAAAGGGATGAGATAAGCTGAGAAAGAAAAAAAAAAAAATTTAGTCCCGAATTCTGTTCTTACCTAACCCAAGCTAGAAAATTCCAAAAAAAATAGCAAAAAAATTCAAAAAATTAAAAAAGTTAATTCCAGCATTATTTCAATCGAAAATGGGTTGTGAGTGGCCGAGAAATAGAGAAAAAAAAAATTTTGTCCCGAATTCCGTTCATACTCGACCAGGCCAAGAAAATTCCGAAATAAATAGCAAAAAAATTGAAAAAATTAAAAAACCTCTTTCCGGAATTATTTTTAGCCAAAATAGGATGAGATAGGACGAGAAAGAGAGGAAAAAATTTTAGTCCCGAATTCCGTTCATACCCAACCCCGACAAGAAAATTCCGAAAAAAATAGCAAAAAAATTCAAAAAATTAAAAAATTTCTTTCCGGCATTATTTTTAGCGAAACGGGAAGAGATAGGCCGAGAAAGCGAGAAAAAAATTTTTGTCCTGAATTCCGTTCATACTTAACCCGGGCAAGAAAATTCTGAAAAAAAATAGCAAAAAAATTCAAAAAATTAAAAAACATCTTTCCGGCATTATTTTTAGACAAATCATAGGCCGAGAAAGCGAGAAAAAAATTTAGTCTCGAATTCCGTTTATACTTGACCCAGGCAAGAAAATTCCGAAAAAAATAGCAAAAAAATTAAAAAAAAAAACCTCTTTACGGCAATATTTTTAGCCAAAACTGGAGGAGATAGGCCGGGAAAGCGAGAAAAGAATTTTAGTCTCGAATTCTGTTCATACTCGACCAAGGCTAGAAAATTACGAAAAAAATAGCAAAAAAATTGAAAAAATTAAAAAACTTGTTTCCGGCATTATTTATAGCCAAAATGGGATGAGATAGGCCAAGAAAGAGAAAAAAAAAAAATTTAGTCACGAATTCCGTTCAAACTGGGCCCGGGGAAGAAAATTGAGAAAAAAAATAGCAAAAAAAATTCAAAAAATTAAAAAACCTCTATCTGGTATTATCTTTAGCCAAAACGGGATGAGATAAGTCGAGAAAGAGAGGAAAAAATTTTAGTCCCGAATTCTGTTTATACTCTCTACCCGGGCAAGAAAAAACCGAAAAGAATAGCAAAAAAATTCAAAAAATTAAAAAACCTCTTTCTGGCATTATTTTTAGCCAAATCGGGATGAGATAGGCCGAGAAAGCGAGAAAAAAATTTAGTCTCGACTTTCGTTCATACTCGAACTGGGCAAGAAAATTACGAAAAAAATAGCAGAAAAATTGAAAAAATTAAAAAACCTTTTTCTGCTATTATTTTTGGCCAAAATGGGAGGAGATTGGCCGAGAAAGCGAGAAAAAAAATTTTGCCCCGAATTCCGTTCATACTCGAACCGGGCAAGAAAATACCGATAAAAATTGCAAAAAATTAAAAACCCACTTTCTAGAAATATTTTCAGACAAAACGGGATGAGATAGGCTGACAAAGAGAGAAAAAAATTTTAGTCCCGAATTCTATTCCTAAACAACCCGAGCTAGAAAATTCCAAAAAAAAAAGCAAAAAAATTCACAAAATTAGAAAAATTAATTCCGGCATTATTTATATCCAAAACGGGTTGAGAGAGGCCGAGAAAGAGAGAAAAAAAATTTTAGTCCCGAATTCCATTGCTACTCAACCCAGGAAAAAAATTTCGAAAAAAATAGCAAAAAAATTGAAAAAATTAAAAAACTTGTTTCAGCGTTATTTATAGCCAAAACTGGATGAGATAGGCTAGGAAAGAGAGAAAAAAATTTAGTCACGAATTCCATTCATACTGGGCCCGGGGAAGAAAATTGAGAAAAAAAATGGCAAAAAAATTCAAAAAATTAAAAAACCTACTTCCGTTATTATTTTCATACAAAACGGGATGAGATAGGCCGAGAAAGAGAAAAAAAAAAATTTTAGTCCCGAATTCTGTTCCTACCTAACCCAAGCTAGAAAATTCCAAAAAAAAAATAGCAAAAAAATTCAAAAAATTAAAAAAGTTAATTCCAGCATTATTTCTATCGAAAATAGGTTGTGAGTGGCCGAGAAGGAGAGAAAAAAATTTTTGTCCCGAATTCCGTTTATACTCGACCAGGGCAAGAAAATTCCGAAATAAATAGCAAAAAAATTGAAAAAATTAAAAAACCACTTTCCGGAATTATTTTTAGCCAAAACAGGATGAGATAGGATGAGAAAGAGAGGAAAAAATTTTGGTCCCGAATTCCGTTCATATCCAACCCAGACAAGAAAATTCTGAAAAAAATAGCAAAAAAATTCAAAAAATTAAAAAACCTCTTTCCGGCTTTATTTTAGAGAAACGGGAAGAGATAGGCCGAGAACGCGAGAAAAAAATTTTAGTCCCGAATTCCGTTCATACTCAACCCGGGCAAGAAAATTCGGGAAAAAATAGCAAAAAAATTCAAAAAATTAAAAAACCTCTTTCCGGCATTATTTTTAGACAAATCATAGGCCGAGAAATCTAGAAAAAAATTTAGTCCCGAATTCCGTTTATACTTGACCCGGGAAAGAAAATTCCGAAACAAATAGCAAAAAAATTAAAAAAAAAAAAAAAAACCTCTTCTCGGCATTATTTTTAGCCAAAACGGGAAGAGATAGGCCGGGAAAGCGAGAAAAAAATTTTAGTCGCGAATTCTGTTCATACTCAACCCGGGTAAGAAAATTCCGAAAAGAATAGCAAAAAAATTCAAAAAATTAAAGAACCTCTTTCTGGCATTATTTTTAGCCAAAATGGGAAGAGATAAGCTGAAAAAGCGAGAAAAAAATTTCAGTCCCGAATTCCGTTCATACTTGACCCAGGCAAGAAAATTCCGAAAAAAATAGTAAAAAAATTAAAAACCTCATTCCAGTATTATTTTTAGCCAATACGGGATGAGATAGGCCTAGAAAGCGTGAAAAAAAATTTAGTACCAAATTCCGTTCATACTCGACTCGGGCTAAAAAATTCCGACAAAAATAGCAAAAAAATTAAAAAATTAAAAAACCTCTTTTTGGCATTATTTTTAGCGAAAACGGGGGAAGAGATAGGCCGAGAAAGCGAGAAAAAAGTTTTAGTTCCGAATTTCGTTCATACTCAACCCGGGCAAGAAAATTCTGAAAAAAATAGTAAAAAATTTCCAAAAATTAAAAAACCTTTTTCTGGCATTATTTTTAGACAAATCGGGATGAGATAGGCCGAGAAAGTGAGAAAAAAATTTAGTCTCGAATTTCGTTCATACTCGAACCGGGCAAGAAAATTGAGAAAAAAAAATAGCAAAAAAATTCAAAAAATTTAAAAACCTCTTTCTGGTATTATTTCTAGCCAAAACGGGATGAGATAGGTCGAGAAAGAGAGGAAAAAATTTTAGTCCCGAATTCTTTTCATACTCAACTCGGGCAAGAAAATTCCGAAAAGAATAGCAAAAAAATTTAAACAATTAAAAAACCTCTTTCCGGAATTATTTTTAGACAAAATGGGAAGAGATAGGCCAAGAAAGCGAGAAAAAATTTTAGTTCCGAATTCCGTTCATACTCAACCCGGGCAAGAAAATTCTGAAAAAAATAGCAAAAAATTTCAAAAAATTAAAAAACCTTTTTCCGGCATTATTTTTAGAAAAATCGGGATGAGATAGGCCGAGAAAGCGAGAAAAAAATTTAGTCTCGAATATCGTTCATACTCGAACCGGGCAAGAAAATTGAGAAAAAAAATAGCAAAAAAATTCAAAAAATTAAAAAACCTCTTTCTGGTATTATTTCTAGCCAAAACGGGATGAGATAGGCCGAGAAAGAGGGGAAAAAATTTTAGCCCCGAATTCTGTTCATACTCAACCCGGGTAAGAAAATTCCGAAAAGAATAGTAAAAAAATTCAAAAAATTAGAGAACCTCTTTCCGGCATTATTTTTAGCCAAAATGGGAAGAGCTAAGTCGAAAAAGCGAGAAAAAAATTTGAGTCCCGAATTCCGTTCATACTCGACCCAGGCAAGAAAATTCCGAAAAAAATAGTAAAAAAATTAAAAACCTCATTCCAGTATTATTTTTAGCCAAAACGGGATGAGATAGGCCTAGAAAGCGTGAAAAAAAATTTTGTACCGAATTCCGTTCATACTCTACTAGGGCTAGAAAATTCCAAAAAAAATAGCAAAAAAATTAAAAAATTAAAAAACCTCTTTTCGGCGTTATTTTTAGCCAAAACGGGAAGAGATAGGCCGAGAAAGCGAGAAAAAAATTTTAGTTCCGAATTCCGTTCATACTCAACCCGGGCAAGAAAATTCTGAAAAAAATAGCAAAAAATGAAAAAAATGAAAAAACCTTTTTCCGGTATTATTTTTAGACAAATTGGGATGAGATAGGCTGAGAAAGTGAGAAAAAAATTTAGTCTCGAATTTCATTCATACTCGAACCGGGCAAGAAAATTGAGAAAAAAAATAGCAAAAAAATTAAAAAAATTAAAAAACCTCTTTCTGGTATTATTTCTAGCCAAAACGGGATGAGATAGACCGAGAAAGAGAGGAAAAAATTTTAGTCCCGAATTTTGTTCATACTCAACCCGGCAAGAAAATTTTGAAAAGAAAAGCAAAAAAATTCAAAAAAATTAAAAAACCTCTTTCCAGAATTATTTTTAGCCAAAATGGGAAGAGATAGGCCAAGAAAGCGAGAAAAAATTTTAGTTCCGAATTCCGTTCATACTCAACCCGGCAAGAAAATTTTGAAAAAAATAGCAAAAAATTTCAAAAAACTAAAAAACCTTTTTCCGGCATTATTTTTAGACAAATCGGGATGGGATAGGCCGAGAAAGCGAGAAAAAAATTTAGTCTCGAATTTCGTTCATACTCGAACCGGGCAAGAAAATTCTGAAAAAAATAGCAAAAAAATTGAAAATATAAAAAAACCTTTTTCTGCTATTATTTCTAGCCAAAACGGGAGTAGATTGGCCGAGAAAGCGAGAAAAAAAATTTAGCCCCGAATTCCGTTCATACTCGACCCAGGAAAGAAAATTCCGAAAAAAATAGCAAAAAATTCAAAAAATTAAAAAACCGATTTCCTGCTTTATTTTTAGCGAAAACGGGATGAGATAGGCCGAGAAAGCGAATAAAAAATTTAGTCTCGAATTTCGTTCATACTTGAACCGGGCAAGAAAAATTCCGAAAAAAATTGCAAAAAAATTCAAAAAATTAAAAACCCACTTTCTAGAAATATTTTTAGCCAAACGGGATGAGATAGGCCGACAAAGAGAGAAAAAATTTTAGTCCCGAATTCTGTTTCTAAACAACCTGAGCTAGACAATTCCAAAAAAAAAAAGCAAAAAAATTCACAAAATTAGAAAATTAATTCCGGCATTATTTATATCCAAAACGGGTTGAGAGAGGCCGAGAAAGAGTGAAAAAAAATTTAGTCCCGAATTCCATTGCTACTCGACCTGGGAAGAAAATTTCGAAAAAAATTGCAAAAAAATTGAAAAAATTAAAAAACTTGTTTCCGGCATTATTTATAGCCAAAACGGGATGAGATAGGCCAGGAAAGAGAAAAAAAAATTTAGTCACGAATTCCATTCATACTGGGCCCGAGGAAGAAAATTGAGAAAAAAATAGCAAAAAATTAAAAAACCTATTTCTGTTATTATTTTCAGACAAAACGGGATGAGATAGGCCGAAAAAAGAGAAAAAAAAAAATTTTAGTCCCAAATTCTGTTCCTACCTAACCCAAGCTAGAAAATTCCAAAAAAAAATAGCAAAAAAATTTAAAAAATTAAAAAAGTTAATTCAAGCAGTATTTCTATCGAAAATGGGTAGAGAGTGGCCGAGATGGGGAGAAAAAAAATTTTGTCCCGAATTCCGTTCATACTCGACCAGGGCAAGAAAATTCCGAAATAAATAGCAAAAAAATTGAAAAAAATTAGAAAACCTCTTTCCGGAATTATTTTTAGCCAAAACAGGATGATATAGGATGAGAAAGAGAGGAAAAAATTTTAGTCCCGAATTCCGTTCATACCCAACCCCGACAAGAAAATTCCGAAAAAAAATAGCAAAAAAATTCAAAAAATTAAAAAACCTCTTTCCGGCATTATTTTTAGCGAAACGGGAAGAGATAAGCCGCGAAAGCGAGAAAAAAATTTTAGTCACGAATTCCGTTCATACTCAACCCGGGCAAGAAAATTCCGAAAAAATAGCAAAAAAATTCAAAAAATTAAAAAACCTCTTTCCGGCATTATTTTTAGACAAATCATAGGCCGAGAAAGTGAGAAAAAAATTTAGTCTCGAATTTCGTTTATACATGACCCGAGCAAGAAAATTCCGAAGAAAATTGCAAAATAATTAAAAAAAAAAAAACCTCTTTCCGGCGTTATTTTTAGCCAAAACGGGAAGAGATAGGCCGGGAAGAGCGAGAAAAGAATTTGAGTCCCGAATTCCGTTCATACTTGACCAAGGCTAGAAAATTACGAAAAAAAATAGCAAAAAAATTGAAAAAATTAAAAAACGTGTTTCCAGCATTATTTATAGCCAAAGTGGGATGAGGTAGGCCAAGAAAGAGAGAAAAAAATTTAGTCACGAATTCCGTTCATACTGGGCCCGAAGAAGAAAATTGAGAAAAAAAATAGGAAAAAAATTCAAAAAATTAAAAACCTCTTTCTGGTATTATTTTTAGCCAAAACAGGATGAGATAGGCCAAGAAAGAGAGGAAAAAATTTTAGTCTCAAATTCTGTTCATACTCAACCCGAGCAAGAAAATTCCGAAAAGAATAGCAAAAAAATTCAAAAAATTAAAAAACCTCTTTCCAGCATTATTTTTAGCCAAATCGGGATGAGATAGGCCGAGGAAAGCGAGAAAAAAATTTAGTCTCGAATTTCGTTCATACTCGAAACCGGGCAAGAAATTACGAAAAAAATAGCAAAAAAATTGAAAAAATTAAAAAATCTCTTTTCGGTATTATTTTTAGCCAAAACGGGATGAGATAGGCTGAGATGAGATTGGGAGAGAAAGAGAGAAAAAAATTTTATTCCTGAATTCCGTTCATACTCTACCCGCGCAATAAAATTCCGAAAAAAATAGAAAAAAAAATAAAAAAATTAAAAAACGTCTATCCGGCATTATTTTTAGCCAAAACGGGATGAGATAAGCGAGGAAAGAGAGAAAAAAATTTTACTCCCGAATTCCGTTTATACTCGGCCCGAGAAGAAAATTTAAAAAAAAATAGCAAAAGAATTCAAAAAAATTAAAAAATCTCTTTCTGGCATTACTTTGGGCCAAAACGAGATGAGGTAGGCCGAGAAAGGGAGAAAAAAATTTTAGTCCCGAATTCTGTTACAACCCAACTCGAGCTAGAAAATTATAAAAAAAAAATAGAAAAAAAATTCAAAAAACTAAAAAACTTAATTCCGGCATTATTTCTATCCAAAACGCCGAGAAATGGAGAAAAAAATTTTAGTCCCGTATTCCGTTCATACTTGACCCGGGCAAGAAAATTCCGTAAAAAATAGCAAAAAAATTCAAAAAATTCAAAAACCTCTTTCTGGCATTATTTTTAGCCAAAACGGGATGATATAGGCCGCGAATGAGGAAAAAATAGTTTTAGTCCCGAATTCTGTTCCTACCCAAGCCGAACTAGAAAATTCCAAAAAAATAGCAAAAAAATCAAAAAAAAAAAATTAAAAAACTGAATTCCGGCATTATTTCTAACCAAAACGTGTTGAGAGAGTCCAAAAAAGAGAAAAAAAAATTTTAGTCCCGAATTCTGTTCCTACCCAACCCGGGCTAGAAAATTCCAAAAAAATTCAAAGCATTAAAAAAGTTAATTCCAGCATTATTTCTAGCGAGAAAATTGTGAAAAAAATACCAAAAAACTCAAAAAACTAAAAAAACCTCTTTCCAGCATTATTTTTAGCAAAAACAGGATGAGATAGGCCAAGAAAAAGAGAAAATAATTTTAGTCCCGAATTCCGTTCATAGTCGACCAGAGCAAGAAAATTCTGGAAAAAATAGCAATAAAATTCAAAAAAATTAAAAAACCTCTTTCCAGCATTATTTTTACCCAAAATGGGATGAGATAAGCCGAGAAAGAGAGAAAAAAATTTTGGTCCCGAATTCTGTTCCTCCTAGCCGGGCAAGAAAATTCTTTAAAAAATAGCAAAAAAATTCAAAAAATTAAAAAACCACTTTTCGGCATTATTCTTAGTGAAAACGGGATGAGACAGTCCAAGAAAGTGTGAAAAAAATTTAAGTCCCGAATTCCGTTCATCCTCGACCCGGGCAAGAAAATTCTGAAAAAAATAGCAAAAATTTTCAAAAAATTAAAAAACCTCTTTCCGGCATTATTTTTAGACAAATTGGGATGAGATAGGCCGAGAAATCGAGAAAAAAATTTAGTCCCGAATTCCGTTCATACTTGACCCGGGCAAGAAAATTCCGAAAAAAATAGCAAAAAAATTAGAATATTAAAAAACCTCTTTCCGGCATTATTTTTAGCCAAAACAGGAAGAGATAGGCCGAGAAAGCGAGAAAAGAATTTTAGTCCCGAATTCCATTCATCCTCGACCCGGGCAAGAAAATTCCGAAAAAAATAGCAAAAAAATTAAAATATTAAGAAACCACTTTCCAGCATTAATTTTAGCCAAAACGGGAAGATAAAGGCCGAGAAAGCGAGAAAAAAAATTTAGTCCCGAACTCCGTTCATACTCGGCCCGGGCAAGAAAATTCCGAAAAAAAATAGTAAAAAAGTTAAAAAATTAAAAAACCCCATTCCGGCGTTATTTTTACCCAAAAAGAGATAGGCCGAGAAAGCAAGAAAAAAATTTTAGTCCCGAATTCTGCGCATACTCAACCCAGGCAAGAAAATTCTAAAAAAAATAGCAAAAAATTTCAAAAAATTAAAAAACCTCTTTCCGGCATTATTTTTAGACAAATTGGGATGAGATAGGCCGAGAAATTGAGAAAAAAATTTAGTCCCGAATTCCGTTCATACTTGACCCGGGCAAGAAAATTACGAAAAAAATAGCAAAAAAATTAAAAAATTAAAAAACCCCTTTCTGGCACAATTTTTAGCCAAAACGGGATGCCGAGAAAGCGAGAAAAAAATTTTAGTCCCGACTTCCGTTCATACTTGACCAGGGCAAGAAAATTAAAAAAAAAAATAGCAAAAAAATTAAAAAAAAAACCTCTTTCCGGCATTATTTTTAGCCAAAAGGGTATGAGAAAGTCCGACAAAGAGAGAAAAAGATTTTAGTCCCGAATTCTGTTCCTAAACATCCCGAGCTAGAAAACTCCAAAAAAAAAAGCAAAAAAATTCAAGAAATTAGAAAAATTAATTCCGGCATTATTTATATCCAAAACGGGTTGAGTGAGGCCGAGAAAGAGAGAAAAAAATTTTAGTCCGAATTCCATTCCTACTGGACCCGCAAAAAATAGCAAAAAATTGAAAAAATTAAAAAACTTGTTTCCGGTATTATTTATAGACAAAACGGGATGAGATAGGCCAGGAAAGAGAGAAAAAAATTTAGTCACGAATTCGGTTCATACTGGGCCCGGGGAAGAAAATGAGAAAAAAATAGCAAAAAAATTCAAAAAATTAAAAAATCACTTTCTGGTATTATTTCTAGCCAAAACGGGATGAGATAGGCCGAGAAAGAGAAGAAAAAATTTTAGTCCCGAATTCTGTTCATACTCAACCCAGGTAAGAAAATTCCCAAAACAATATCAAAAAAATTCAAAAAATTAGAAAACCTCTTTCTGGCATTATTTTTAGCCAAAACGGGAAGAGATAGGCCGAGAAAGCGAGAAAAAAATTTAGTCCCGAATTCCGTTTACACTTGACCTGGGCAAGAAAATTCCGAAAATAATAGCAAAAAAATTAAAAAACCTCTTTCCGGCACTATTTTTATCCAAAACGGGATGCCGAGAAAGCGAGAAAAAGATTTTAGTCCCGACTTCCGTTCATACTTGACCAGGGCAAGAAAATTAAAAAAAAATAGCAAAAAAATTAAAAAATTAAAAAACCTCTTTCCGACATTATCTTTAGACAAAACGGTATGAGATAAGCTGACCAAGAGAAAAAAATTTTAGTCCCAAATTCTGTTCCTAAACAACCCGAGCTAGAAAATTAAAAAAAAAATGCAAAAAAATTCAACAAATTAGAAAAATTAATTCCGGCATTATTTATATCCAAAATGGGTTGAGTGAGGCTGAGAAAGAGAGAAAAAAAATTTAGTCCCGAATTCCATTCCTAGTCGACCCGGGAAGAAAATTATGAAAAAAATAGAAAAAAATTGAAAAAATTAAAAAACTTGTTTCCGGCATTATTTATAGCCAAAACGGGATGAGATAGGCCAAGAAAGAGAGAAAAAAATTTAGTCACGAATTCCGTTCATACTGAGCCCAGGGAAGAAAATTGAGAAAAAAAAAAAAGAAAAAAAATTCAAAAAATTAAAAAACCTATTTCCAGCATTATTTTTAAACAAAACGGGATGAGATAGGCCGAGAAAGAGAAAAAAAAAAAATTTTAGTCCCGAATTCTGTTCCTACACAACCCAAGCTATAAATTCCAAAAAAAAAATAGCAAAGAAATTCAAAAAATTAAAAAGTTAATTCCAGCATTATTTCTATCGAAAATGAGTTGAGAGTGGCCGAGAAAGAGAGAAAAAAAATTTGTCTCAAATTCGGTTCATACTCGACTAGGGCAAGAAAATTCCGAAAAATATAGCAAAAAAATTGAAAAAATTAAAAAACCTCTTTCTGGTATTATTTTTAGCCAAAACGGGAGGAGATAGGCCGAGAAAGCGAGAAAAAAATTTTAGCCCCGAATTCCATTCATACTCGACCCAGGCAAGAAAATTTCGAAAAAAAAAGCAAAAAAATTCAAAAAATTAAAAAACCTCTTTTCTGCACTATTTTTAGCCAAAACGGGATGAGTTAGGCCGAGAAAGCGAGAAAAAAATTTAGTCTCGAATTTCGTTCATACTCGAACTGGGCAAGAAAATTCCGAAAAAAATTGCAAAAAAATTCAAAAAATTAAAAACCCCCTTTCTGGAATTATTTTTAGCCAAAACGGGATGAGATAGGCCGACAAAGAGAGAAAAAAATTTTAGCCCTGAATTCTGTTTCTAAACAACCCGAGCTAGAAAATTCCAAAAAAAAAAAAAAGCAAAAAAATTCAAAAAATTAGTAAAATTAATTCCGGCATTATTTATATCCAAAACGGGTCGAGTGAGGCCGAGAAAAAGAGAAAAAAAATTTAGTCCCGAATTCCGCTCATACAGGGCTCGGGGAAGAAAATTGAGAAAAAAACTAGCAAAAAAATTCAAAAAATTAAAAAACCTATTTCTGGCATTATTTTAAGACAAAACAGGATGAGATAGGCCGAGAAAGAGAAAAAATTTTAGTCCCGAATTTTGTTCCTACCCAACCCAAACTAGAAAATTCCAAAAAATAATAGCAAAAAAATTCAAAAAATTAAAAAAGTTAATTCCAGCATTATTTCTGTCAAAAATGGGTTGATAGTGGCGGAGAAGAAGAGAAAAAAATTTTTGTCCCGAATTCCGTTCATACTCGACCAGGGCAAGAAAATTCCGAAAAAAATAGCAAAAAAATTGAAAAAATTAAAAAACCTCTTTCTGGTATTATTTTTAGCCAAAACAAGATGAGATAGGCCGAGAAAGAGAGGAAAAAATTTTAGTCCCGAATTCCGTTCACACTCAACCCGGGCAAGAAAATTCCAAAAAAAATAGCAAAAAAATTCAAAAAATTAAAAAAACTCTTTCCAGCATTAATTTTAGCAAAACGGGAAGAGATAGGCCGAGAAAGCGAGAAAAAAATTTAGTCCCGTATTCCGTTCATACTCAACCCGGGCAAGAAAATTCTGAAAAAAATATCCAATAAATCCAAAAAATTAAAAAAACCTCTTTCCGGCATTATTTCTAGACAAATCAAAGGACGAGAAAGCGAGAAAAAGATTTAGTCCCGAATTCCATTCATACTTGACTCGGGCAAGAAAATTCCGAAAAAAATAGCAAAAAAATTAAAATATTAAAAAACCTCTTTCCGGCATTATTTTTGGCCAAAACGGGGAAGAGATAGGCCGAGAAAGCGAGAAAAGAACTTTAGTCCCGAATTCCGTTCATAATCGACCCAGGACAGAAAATTTCGAAAAAAATAGCAAAAAAACTAAAATATTAAAAACCTCTTTCCGGCATTATTTTTAGCCAAAACGGGAAGAGATAGGCCAAGAAAGCGAGAAAAAAAAATTTAGTCCCGAATTCCGTTCATACTCGACCCGGGCAAGAAAATTACGGAAAAAATAGTAAAAAAATTAAAAAATTAAAAAACCTCATTCCTACATTATTTTTAGCAAAACGGGAAGAGATAGGCCGAGACAGCGAGAAAAGAAATTTAGTCCTGAATTCCGTTCATACTCAACCCAGGCAAGAAAATTCTGAAAAAAATAGCAAAAAAATTCAAAAAATTAAAAACCAGTTTCCGGCATTATTTTTAGGCAAATCATTGGCCGAGAAAGCGAGAAAAAAATTTAGTTCCGAATTCCGTTCATGCTTGACCCGGGCAAGAAAATTTCGAAAAAAATAGCAAAAAAAATAAAATATTAAAAAACCTCTTTTCGGCATTATTTTTAGTCAAAACGGGAAGAGATAGGCCGAGAAAGCGAGAAAAGAATTTTAGTCCCGAATTCCGTTCATAATCGACCCGGGCAAGAAAATTTCGAAAAAAATAGCAAAAAAAATTAAAATATTAAAAACCTCTTTCCGGCATTATTTTTAGCCAAAACGGGATGAGATAGGCTGAGAAAGCGCGTAAAAAATTTTAGTCCCGAATTCCGTTCATACTCGACCAAGGCGAGAAAATTTCGAAAAAAATAGTAAAAAAAAAGAAAAACCTTTTTCCGGCATTATTTTTAGCCAAAATGGGAAGAGATTGGCTGAGAAAGCGAGAAAAAAATTTTAGTCCCGAATTCCGTTCATACTCGACCTGGGCAAAAACTTCCAAAAAAAATAGCAAAAAAATTGAAAAAAATTAAAAAAAACATGTTTCCGACATTATTTATAGCCAAAAACGGGATGAGATAAGCCGAGAAAGAGAGAAAATAATTTAGTCCCGAATTCCGTTCATACTCGACCCGGGCAAGAAAATACCAAAAAAATAGCAAAAAAATTAAAAAAACCTCTTTCCGGCATTATTTTTAGCCAAAACGGGATGAGATAAGCCGAGAAAGCGAGAAAAAAAATTTAGTCCCGAATTCTGTTCATACTTGACCAGGGCTAGAAAATTCCGAAAAAAATAGCAAAAAAATTAAAAAACCTTTTTCCGGAAATATTTTAAGCCAAAACGGGATGAGATAGGCCGACAAATAGAGAAAAAAATTTTAGTCCCGAATTTTGTTCCTAAACAACCTGAGTTAGAAAATTCCGAAAAAAAAAAAAAAAAAAAAAAAAAATTCAAAAAATTAGAAAAATTAATTCCGACATTATCTATATCCAAAACGGGTTGAGAGAGGCCGAGAAAGAGTGAAAAAAATTTTAGTCCCGAATTGCATTGCTACTCGACCTGGGAAGAAAATTCCGAAAAAAAAAAGCAAAAAAATTGAAAAAACTAAAAAACTTGTTTCCGGCATTATTTATAGCCAAAATGAGATGAGATAGACCAAGAAAGAGAAGAAAAATTTTAGTCACGAATTCCGTTCATACTCGGCTCGGGGAAGAAAATTGAGAAAAAAATAGCAAAAAAATTCAAAAAATTAAAAAACCTATTTCCGGCATTATTTTTAGACAAAACGGGGTGAGATAGGCCGAGAAAGAGAAAAAAAAAAATTTTAGTCCCGAATTCTGTTTCTACCCAACCCCAGCACGAAAATTCCAAAAAAAAAAAGCAAAAAAAGTCAAAAAATTAAAAAAGTTAATTCCAGCATTATTTCTATCGAAAATGGATTGAGAGTGGCCGAGAAGGAGAGAAAAAAAATTTTGTCCCGAATTCCGTTCATACTCAACCCGGGAAATAAAATTTTGAAAAAAATAGTAAAAAAATTCAAAAAATTAAAAAACCTCTTTTCGGCATTATTTTTAGGCAAATCATAGGCCGAGAAAGCGAAAAAAAAATTTTGTCCTGAATTCCGTTCATACTTGACCCGGGCAAGAAAATTCCGAAAAAAATAGCAAAAAAATTAAAATATTAAAAACCCTCTTTCCGGCATTATTTTTAGCCAAAACGAGAAGAGATAGGCCGAGAAAGCAAGAAAAGAATTTTAGTCCCGAATTTCGTTCGTACTCGACCCGGGAAGAAAATTCTGAAAAAAATAGCAAAAAAATTAAAAAATTAAAAAACCCATTTCCGGCAATATTTTTAGACAAAACGGTATGAGATAGGCCAACAAAGAGAGGAAAAAATTTTAGTCCCAAATTCTGTTCCTAAACAACCCGAGCTAGAGAATTCAAAAAAAAAAAGCAAAAAAATTCGAAAAATTAATTCCGGCATTATTTATATCCAAAACAGGTTGAGTGAGGCCGAGAAAGAGAAAAAAAAAATTAGTCTCGAATTCCATTCCTAGTCGACCCGGGAAGAAAATTACGAAAAAAATATCAAAAAAATTGAAAAAATTTAAAAACCTCCTTCTGGTATTATTTCTAGCCAAAACAGAATGAGATAGGCCGAGAAAGAGAGGAAAAAATTTAAGTCCCGAATTCTGTCCATACTTGACCCGGGCAAGAAAATCCGAAAAAAATAGGAAAAATATTCAAAAAATTAAAAAACCTATTTCCTGCATAATTTTTAGCCAAAACGGGAAGAGATAGGCTGAGAAAGCAAGAAAAAAATTTTAGTCCCGAATTCCATTCAGACTCAACCCGGGCTAGAAAATTCTAAAAAAAATAGCAAAAAATTTCAAAAAATTAAAAACCTCTTTCCGGTATTATTTTTAGACAAATCGGGATGAGATAGGCCAAGAAAGCGAGAAAAAAATTTAGTCCCGAATTCCGTTTATACTTGACCCTGGCAAAAAAATTCCAAAAAAAATAACAAAAAAATTAAAAAACCCCTTTCCGGCACTATTTTTAGCCAAAAGGGGATGCCGAGAAAGCGAGAAAAAAATTTTAGTCCAGACTTCCATTCATACTTGACCAGGGCAAGAAAAATAAAAAAAAAATAGCAAAAAAATTTAAAAAACCTCTTTCCGGCATTATTTTTAGCCAAAACGGTATAAGATAGGCCGACAAAGAGAGAAAAAAATTTTAGTCCTGAATTTGGTTCATACTCAACCTGGGCAAGAAAATTCCGAAAAAAAAAAAGCAAAAAAGTACAAAAATTAAAATACCTTTTTCCGGCATTATTTTTAGCCAAAACGGGAAGAGATAGGCCGAGAAAGCAAGAAAAAAATTTTAGTTCCGAATTCCGTTCATATTGGGCCCGGAGAAGAAAATTGAGAAAAAAAATAGCAAAAAAATTCAAAAAATTAAAAAACCTCTTTCTGGTATTATTTCTAGCTAAAACGGGATGAGATAGGCCGAGAAAGAGAGGAAAAAATTTTAGTCACGAATTTTGTTCATACTCAACTGGGCAAGAAAATTCCGAAAGAAATAGCAAAAAAATTCAAAAAAATTAAAAAACCTCTTTCCGGCATTATTTTTAGCCAAAACGGGAAGAGATAGGCTGAGAAAGGAAGAAAAAAATTTTAATTCCGAATTCCATTCATACTCAACCTGGGCAAGAAAATTCTAAAAAAAATTGCGAAAAATTTCAAAAAATTGAAAACCTCTTTCCGGCATTATTTTTAGACAAATCGGGAGAGATAGGCCGAGAAAACGAGAAAAAAATTTAGTCCCGAATTCCGTTCATACTTGACCGTGGCAAGAAAATTCCGAAAAAAATAGCAAAAAAATTAGAAAACCCCTTTCCGGCACTATTTTTAGCCAAAAGGGGATGCCGAGAAAGCGAGAAAAAAATTTTAGTCCCGACTTCCGTTCATACTTGACCAGGGCAAGATAAATTAAAAAAAAAAAAAAAGCAAAAAAATTAAAAAAACCTCTTTCCGGCATTATTTTTAACCAAAACGGTATGAGATAGGCCGACAAAGAGAGAAAAAAATTTTAGTCCCGAATTCTGTTCCTAAACATCCCGTGCTAGAAAATTTCAAAAAAAAAGCAAAAAAATTCAAAAATTAGAAAAATTAATTTCGGCATTATTTATATCCAAATCGGGTTGAGATAGGCCGACAAAGAGAGAAAAAAATTTTAGTCCCGAATTTTGTTCATACTCAACCTGAGCAAGAAAATTACAAAAAAAAAAAGCAAAAAAAGTCAAAATATTAAAAAAGTTAATTCCAGCATTATTTCTATCAAAAATGGGTTGAGAGTGGCCGAGAAGGAGGGAAAAAAAATTTGTCCCGAATTCCGTTCATACTGAACCCGGGAAATAAAATTTTGAAAAAAATAGTAAAAAAATTCAAAAAATTAAAAAACCTCTTTCCGGCAATATTTTTAGGCAAATCATAGGCCGAGAAAGCGAGAAAAAATTTTTGTCCCGAATTCCGTTCATACTTGACCCGGGCAAGAAAATTCCGAAAAAAATAGCAAAAAAATCAAATATTAAAAACCTCTATCCGGCATTATTTTTAGCCAAAACGAGGCTGAGAAAGCGAGAAAAGAATTTTAGTCCCGAATTCCGTTCATACTCGACCCGGGAAGAAAATTCCGAAAAAATAGCAAAAAAATTAAAAAATTAAAAAACCCCTTTCCGGCAATATTTTTAGACAAAATGGTATGAGATAGGCCAACAAAGAGAGGAAAAAATTTTAGTCCCAAATTCTGTTCCTAAACAACCCGAGCTAGAAAATTCAAAAAAAAAAAGCAAAAAAATTCAGAAAATTAGAAAAATTAATTCCGGCATTATTTAAATCCAAAACGGGTTGAGTGAGGCCGAGAAAGAGAAAAAAAAAATTTTAGGTCCCGAATTCCATTCCTAGTCGACCCGGGAAGAAAATTCCGAAAAAAATAGCAAAAAAATTGAAAAAATTAAAAAACCTCCTTCTGGTATTATTTCTAGCCAAAACAGAATGAGATAAGCCGAGAAAGAGAGGAAAAAATTTTAGTGCCGAATTCTGTCCATACTTGACCTGGGCAAGAAAATTCCGAAAAAAATAGGAAAAATATTTAAAAAATTATAAAACCTCTTTCCGGCATTATTTTTAGCCAAAACGAGAAGAGATAGGCTGAGAAAGTAAGAAAAGAAATTTTAGTCCCGAATTCCGTTCATACTCAACCCGGGCTAGAAAATTCTAAAAAAATAGCAAAAATTTTCAAAAAATTAAAAACCTCTTTCCGGCATTATTTTTAGAAAAATCGGGATGAGATAGGCCAAGAAAGCGAGAAAAAAATTAGTACCGAATTCCGTTTAAACTTGACCCCGGCAAAAAAATTCCGAAAAAAACAACAAAAAAAATTAAAAAACCCCTTTCCGGCACTATTTTAGCCAAAAGGGGATGCCGAGAAAGCGAGAAAAAAATTTTAGTCCAAACTTCCGTTCATACTTGACCAGGGGAAGAAAAATAAAAAAAAAAATGGCAAAAAAATTTAAAAAACCTCTTTCCGGCATTATTTTTAGCCAAAACGGTATGAGATAGGCCGACAAAGAGAGAAAAAAATTTTAGCCCCGATTTTGTTCTTACTCAACCTGGGCTAGAGAATTCCGAAAAAAAAAAGCAAAAAAAGTCAAAAAATTAAGAAACCTCTTTCCGGCATTATTTTTAGCCAAAACGAGAAGAGATAGGCCAAGAAATCAAGAAAAAAATTTTAGTCCCGAATTCCGTTCATACTGGGCCCGGAGAAGAAAATTGAGAAAAAAAAATAGCAAAAAAATTCAAAAAATTAAAAAACCTCTTTCTGGTATTATTTCTAGCCAAAACGGGATGAGATAGGCCGAGAAAGAGAGGAAAAAATTTTAGTCCCGAATTTTGTTCATACTCAACCTGGGGCAAGAAAATTCCAAAAAAAATAGCAAAAAAATTCAAAAAAATTAAAAAACCTCTTTCGGCATTATTTTTTAGCCAAAACGGGAAGAGATAGGCTGAGAAAGGAAGAAAAAAATTTTATTCCGAATTCCGTTCATACTCAATCCGGGCAAGAAAATTCTAAAAAAATAGCGAAAAAATTTCAAAAAATCAAAAACCTCTTTCCGGCATTATTTTTAGACAAATCGGATGAGATAGGCCGAGAAAGCAAGAAAAATATTTAGTCCCGAATTCCGTTCATACTTGACCGTGGCAAGAAAAATCCGAAAAAAAATAGCAAAAAAATTTAAAAACCCCTTTCCGGCACTATTTTTGGCCAAAAGGGGATGCCGAGAAAGCGAGAAAAAAAGTTTAGTCCCGACTTCCGCTCATACTTGACCAGGGCAAGAAAAATAAAAAAAAAATTAAAAAAACCTCTTTCCGGCATTATTTTTAGCCAAAACGGTATGAGATAGGGCGACAAAGAGAGAAAAAATTTTAGTCCCGATTTCCATTCCTACTCAACCCGGTAAGACAATTCCTAAAAAATTAGCAAAATAATTAAAAAAACTAAAAAACTTGTTTTCGACATTATTTATAGCCCAAACGGGATGAGATAGGCCAAGAAAGAGAGAAAAAAATTTAGTCACGAATTCCGTTCATACTGGGCCCGGGGGAAGAAAATTGAGAAAAAAAATAGCAAAAAAATTCAAAAAATTAAAAAACCTCTTTCTGGTATTATTTTTAGCCAAAACGGGATGAGATAGGCCGAGAAAGAGAGGAAAAAATTTTAGTCCCGAATTTTGTTCATACTCAACCTGGGCAAGAAAAGTCTGAAAAAAATAGCAAAAAAAGTCAAAAAAATTAAAAAACCTCTTTCCGGCAGTATTTTTAGCCAAAATGGGAGGTGATAGCCCGAGAAAGCGAGAAAAAAATTTTAGCCCTGAATTCCGTCCATACTCGACCCAGGCAAGAAAATTCCGAAAAAAATAGCATAAAAATTCAAAAAATTAAAAAACCTCTTCCTGCATTATTTTTCCCAAAACAGGATGAGATAGGCCGATAAAGCGAGAAAAAAATTTAGTCAATTATTTTGGTTCATACTCGAACCGGCAAGAAAATTCCGAAAAAAATGGCAAAAAAATTCAAAAATTTAAAAACCCTCTTTCTGCATTATTTTTAGCCAAAACGGGATGAGATAGGCCGACAAAGAGAAAAAAAAATTTAGTCCCGACTTCCGTTCATACATGACTAGGGCAAGAAAAATAAAAAAAAATAGCAAAAAAATTAAAAAAACCTCTTTCCGGCATTATTTTTAGCCAAAATGGGGAGGAGATAGCCCGAGAAAGCGAGAAAAAAATTTTAGCCCTGAATTCCGTCCATACTCGACCCAGGCAAGAAAATTCGAAAAAAATAGCAAAAAATTTCAAAAAATTAAAAAACCTCTTTCTTGCATTAGTTTTCGCCAAAACAGGATGAGATAGGCCGAGAAAGCGAGAAAAAAATTTAGTCTCGAATTTCGTTCATACTCTAACCAGGCAAGAAAATTCCGAAAAACAATGGCAAAAAAATTCAAAAATTTAAAAACCCTCTTTCTGGAATTATTTTTAGCTAAAACGGGATGAGATAGGCCGACAAAGAGAGGAAAAAAATTTAGGTCCCGACTTCCGTTCATACTTGACCAGGGCAAGAAAAATTAAAAAAAATAGCAAAAAAATTAAAAAAAAAACCTCTTTCCGGCATTATTTTTAGCCAAAACGGGAAGAGATAGGCTGAGAAAGCAAGAAAAAAATTTTAGGTCCGAATTCCGTTCATACTCAACCCGGGCTAGAAAATTCTAAAAAAATAGCAAAAAATTTCAAAAAATTAAAAACCTCTTTCCGGCATTATTTTAGACAAATCGGGATGAGATAGGCCAAGAAAGCGAGAAAAAAATTTAGTTCCGAATTTTGTTCATACCCAAACTGGGCAAGAAAATTCCGAAAGAAATAGCAAAAAAATTCAAAAATTAAAAAACCTCTTTCCGGCATTATTTTTAGTCAAAACGGGAAGAGATAGGCTGAGAAAGGAAGAAAAAAATTTTAATTCCGAATTCCGTTCATACTCAACCCGGGGAAGAAAATTCTAAAAAAAATAGCGAAAAATTTCAAAAAATTAAAAAACCTCTTTCCGGCATTGGTTTATATCCAAATCGGGTTGAGATAGGCCGACAAAGAGTGAAAAAAATTTTAGTCCCGAATTTGTTCATACTCAACCTGGGCAAGAAAATTCCGAAAAAAAAAAAAGCCAAAAAAGGTCAAAAAATTAAAAAACCTCTTTCCGGCATTATTTTTAGCCAAAACGGGAAGAGATAGGCCGAGAAAGGAAGAAAAAAATTTTAGTCCCGAATGCCGTTTCATACTGGGCCTGGAGAAGAAAATTGAGAAAAAAAATAGCAAAAAAATTCAAAAACCTCTTTCTGGTATTATTTCTAGCCAAAACGGGATGAGATAGGCCGAGAAAGAGAGGAAAAAATTTTAGTCCCGAATTTGTTCATACTAACCTGGGCAAGAAAATTCCAAAAAAAATAGCAAAAAAATTCAAAAAACCTCTTTCCGGCATTATTTTTAGTCAAAACGGGAAGAGATAGGCAGAGAAAGGAAGAAAAAATTTTAATTCCGAATTCCATTCATACTCAACCCGGGGCAAGAAAATTCTAAAAAAAATAGCGAAAAATTTCAAAAAATTAGAAACCTCTTTCCGGCATGATTTTTAGACAAATCGGGATGAGATAGGCCGAGAAAGCGAGAAAAAAATTTAGTCCGAATTCCCTTCATACTTGACCGTGGCAAGAAAATTCCGAAAAAAAATTGCAAAAAAATTAAAAAACCCCTTTCCGGCACTATTTTTAGCCAAAAGGGGATGCCGAGAGAAGCGAGAAAAAATTTTAGTCCCGACCTCCGTTCATACTTGACCAGCGCAAGAAAAAAAAATAGCAAAAAAATGAAAAAAACCTCTTTCCGGCATTATTTTTAGCCAAAACGGTATGAGATAGGCCGACAAAGAGAGAAAAAAATTTTAGGTCCCGATTCTGTTCCTAAACATCCCGTGCTAGAAAAATTCCAAAAAAAAGCAAAAAAATTCAAAAAATTAGAAAAATTAATTTCCGCATTATTTATATCCAAATCGGGTTGAGATAGGCCGACAAAGAGAGAAAAAAATTTTAGTCCCGAATTTTGTTCATACTCAACCTGGGCAAGAAAATTCCGAAAGAAAAAGCAAAAAAAGTCAAAAAATTAAAAAACCTCTTTCCAGCATTATTTTTAGCCAAAACGGGAAGAGATAGGCCGAGAAGGGAAGAAAAAAATTTTAGTCCCGAATTCCGTTCATACTGGGCCCGGAGAAGAAAATTGAAAAAAAAAATAGCAAAAAAATTCAAAAAATTATAAAAACCTCTTTCTGGTATTATTTCTAGCCAAAACGGGATGAGATAGGCCGAGAAAGAAAGGAAAAAATTTTAGTCCCGAATTTGTTCATACTCAACCTGGGCAAGAAAATTCCAAAAAAAATAGCAAAAAACTTCAAAAAATTAAAAAACCTCTTTCTGGCATTATTTTTAGCCAAAACGGGAAGAGATAGGCAGAGAAAGGAAGAAAAAAAATTTTAATTCTGAATTTCATTCATACTCAACCCGGGCAAGAAAATTCTAAAAAAAATAGCGAAAATTTCAAAAAATTAGAAACCTCTTTCCGGAATTATTTTTAGACAAATCGGGATGAGATAGGCCGAGAAAGCGAGAAAAAAATTAGTCCCGAATTCCATTCATACTTGACCGTGGCAAGAAAATTCTGAAAAAAATAGCAAAAAAATTGAAAAACCCCTTTCCGGCACTATTTTTAGCCAAAAGGGGGATGCCGAGAAAGCGAGAAAAAATTTTAGTCCCGACCTCCGTTCATACTTGACCAGTGCAAGACAAAAAAAATAGCAAAAAAATTAAAAAAACCTCTTTCCGGCATTATTTTAGCCAAAACGGTATGAGATAGGCCGACAAAGAGAGAAAAAATTTCAGTCCCGAATGTCTGTTCCTAAACATCCCGTGCTAGAAAATTCCAAAAAAAAAGCAAAAAATTCAAAAAATTAGAAAAATTATTTCCGCATTATTTATATCCAAATCGGGTTGAGATAGGCCGACAAAGAGAGAAAAAAAATTTTAGACCCGAATTTTGTTCATACTCAACCTAGGCAAGAAAATTCCGAAAGATAAAGCAAAAAAAGTCAAAAAATTAAAAAACCTCTTCCGGCATTATTTTTAGCCCAAAACGGGAAGAGATAGGCCGAGAAAGCAAGAAAAAATTTTAGTCCCGAATTTCGTTCATACTGGGCCCGGAGAAGAAAATTGAGAAAAAAAATAGCAAAAAAATTCAAAAAATTAAAAAACCTCTTTCTGGTATTATTTCTAACCAAAACGGGATGAGATAGGCCTAGAAAGAAAGGAAAAAATTTTAGTCCCGAATTTGTTCATACTCAACCTGGGCAAGAAAATTCTAAAAAAAATAGCGAAAAATTTCAAAAAATCAAAAACCTCTTTCCGGCATTATTTTTAGACAAATCGGGATGAGATAAGCCGAGAAAGCAAGAAAAAAATTTAGTCCCGAATTCCGTTCATACTTGACCGTGGCAAGAAAAATCCGAAAAAAAAATAGCAAAAAAATTAAAAAACCCCTTTCCGGCACTATTTTTAGCCAAAAGGGGATGCCGAGAAAGCGAAAAAAAAGTTTAGTCCCGACTTCCGTTCATACTTGACCAGGGCAAGAAAAATAAAAAAAATTAAAAAAACCTCTTTCCGGCATTATTTTTAGCCAAAACGGTATGAGATAGGGCGACAAAGAGAGAAAAAAATTTTAGTCCCGAATTCTGTTCCTAAACATCCCGTGCTAGAAAATTCTAAAAAAAAAGCAAAAAAGTTCAAAAAATTAGAAAAATTAATTCCGGCATTATTTATATCCAAATCGGGTAGAGTGAGGCCGAAAAAGAGAGAAAAAATTTTAGTCCCGATTCCATTCCTACTCAACCCGGGAAGACAATTCCTAAAAATTAGCCAAAATAATTGAAAAAAACTAAAAAACTTGTTTTCGGCATTATTTATAGCCAAAACGGGATGAGATAGGCCAAGAAAGAGAGAAAAAAATTTAGTCACGAATTCCGTTCATACTGGGCCCGGGGAAGAAAATGAGAAAAAAAATAGCAAAAAAATTCAAAAAATTAAAAAACCTCTTTTGGTATATTTCTAGCCAAAACGGGATGAGATAGACCGAGAAAGAGAGGAAAAAATGTTAGTCCCGAATTTTGTTCATACTCAACCTGGACAAGAAAATTCCGAAAAAAATAGCAAAAAAAGTCAAAAAATTAAAAAAACCTCTTTCCGGCATTATTTTTAGCCAAAATGGGAGGAGATAGCCCGAGAAAGCTAGAAAAAAATTTTAGCCCTGAATTCCGTCCATACTCGACCCAGGCAAGAAAATTCCGAAAAAAATAGCAAAAAAATTCAAAATATTAAAAAACCTCTTTCCTGCATTATTTTTCTCTAAAACAGGATGAGATAGGCCGAGAAAGCGAGAAAAAAAATTTAGTCAATTATTTTGTTCATACTCGAACCGGGCAAGAAAATTCCAAAAAAATGGCAAAAAAATTCAAAAATTTAAAAACCCTCTTTCTGGAATATTTTTAGCCAAAACAGGATGAGATAGGCCGACAAAGAGAGAAAAAAATTTAGTCCCGACTTCCGTTCATACAGGACCAGGGTAAGAAAAATAAAAAAAAAATAGCAAAAAAATTAAAAAAACCTCTTTCCGGCATTATTTTTAGCCAAAATGGGAGGAGATAGCCCGAGAAAGCGAGAAAAAAATTTTAGCCCTGAATTCCGTCCATACTCGACCCAGGCAAGAAAATCCGAAAAAAAATAGCAAACAAATTCAAAAAATTAAAAAGCCTCTTCCTGCATTATTTTTCGCCAAAACAGGATGAGATAGGCCGAGGAAAGCGAGAAAAAAATTTAATCTCGCATTTCATTCAATCTCGAATTTCGTTCATACTCGAACCGGGCAAGAAAATTCCGAAAAAAATGGCAAAAAAATTCAAAAATTTAAAAACCCTCTTTCTGGAATATTTTTAGCCAAAACGGGATGAGATAGGCCGACAAAGAGAGAAAAAAATTTAGTCCCGACTTCCGTTCATACTTGACCAGGGCAAGAAAAATAAAAAAAATAGCAAAAAAATTAAAAAAACCTCTTTCCGGCAATATTTTTAGCCAAAACGGGAAGAGATAGGCTGAGAAAGCAAGAAAAAAATTGTAGGTCCGAATTCCGTTCAATACTCAACCCGGGCTAGAAAATCTAAAAAAAATAGCAAAAAATTTCAAAAAATTAAAACCTCTTTCCGGCGTTATTTTTAGACAAATCGGGATGAGATAGGCCAGAAAGCGAGAAAAAAATTAGTCCCAAATTCGTTTATACTTGACCCTGGCAAAAAAATTCCAAAAAAAATAACAAAAAAATTAAAAAAACCCCTTTCTGGCACTATTTTTAGCCACAAGGGGATGCCGAGAAAGCGAGAAAAAGATTTTAGTCCAGACTTCCGTTCATACTTGACCAGGGCAAGAAAAAAAAAATAGCGAAAAAATTTAAAAAACCTCTTTCCGGCATTACTTTTAGCCAAAACGGTATGAGATAGGCCGACAAAGAGAGAAAACAATTTTAGTCCTGAATTTTGTTCATACTCAACCTAGGCAAGAAAATTCCGAAAAAAAAAAAAGCAAAAAAAGTAAAAAAAAGTAAAATACCTCTTTCCGTCATTATTTTTAGCCAAAACGGGAAGAGATAGGCCGAGAAAGCAAGAAAAAAATTTTAGTCCCGAATTTCGTTCATACTAGGCTCGGAGAAGAAAATTGAGAAAAAAAATAGCAAAAAAAATTCAAAAAATTAAAAAACCTCTTTCTGGTATTATTTCTAGCCAAAACGGGACGAGATAGGCCGAGAAAGAGAGGAAAAAATTTTAGTCCCGAATTTTGTTCATACTCAACCTGGGCAAGAAAATTCCGAAAGAAATAGCAAAAAAATTCAAAAAATTAAAAAACCTCTTTCCGGCATTATTTTTGGCCAAAACGGGAAGAGATAGGTGAGAAAGGAAGAAAAAAATTTTAATTCTAAATTCCGTTCATACTCAACCCGGGCAAGAAAATTCTAAAAAAATAGCGAAAAATTTCAAAAAATTAAAAACCTCTTTCCGGCATTATTTTTATACAAATCGGGATGAGATAGGCCGAGAAAGCGAGAAAAAAATTTAGTCCCGAATTCCGTTCATACTTGACCGTGGCAAGAAAATTCCGAAAAAAATAGCAAAAAAAATTAGAAAACCCCTTTCCAGCACTATTTTTAGCCAAAAGGGGATGCCGAGAAAGCGAGAAAAAAATTTTAGTCCCAACTTTCGTTCATACTTGACCAGGGCAAGAAAAATAAAAAAAAATAGCAAAAAAATTAAAAAAACCTCTTTCCGGCATTATTTTTAGCCAAAACGGTATGAGATAGGCCGACAAAGAGAGAAAAAAATTTTAGTCCCGACTTCTGTTCCTAAACATCCCGTGCCAGAAAATTCCAAAAAAAAAGCAAAAAATTAGAAAAATTAATTTCGGCATTATTTATATCCAATCGGGTTGAGATAGGCCGACAAAGAGAGAAAAAAATTTAGTCCCGAATTTTGTTCATACTCAACCTGGGCAAGAAAATTCCGAAAAAAAAAAGCAACAAAGTCAAAAAATTAAAAATGTTAATTCCGGCTTTATTTCTATCAAAAATGGGTTGAGAGTGGCCGAGAAGGAGGGAAAAAAATTTTTGCCCCGAATTCCGTTCTTACTCAACCCGGGAAATAAAATTTTGAAAAAAATAGTAAAAAAATTCAAAAAATTAAAAAACCTCTTTCCGGCATTATTTTTAGGCAAATCATAGGCCGAGAAGCCAAAAAAAAATTTTTGTCCCGAATTCCGTTCATACTTGACCCGGGCAAGAAAATTCCGAAAAACAAAAGTAAAAAAATTAAAATATTAAAAAACCACTTTCCGGCATTATTTTTAGCCAAAACGAGAAGAGATAGGCCGAGAAAGCTAGAAAAGAATTTAGTCCCAAATTCCGTTCATACTCGACCCTGGAAGAAAATTCCGGAAAAAAATAGCAAAAAAATTAAAAAACCCCTTTCCGGCATATTTTTAGACAAAACGGTATGAGATTGGTCAACAAAGTGAGGAAAAAATTTTAGTCCCAAATTCTGTTCCTAAACAACCCGAGCTAGAAAATTCAAAAAAAAAAAAAAGCAAAAAAATTCAAAAAATTAGAAAAATTAATTCCGGCATTAGTTATATCCAAAACGGGGTTGAGTGAGGCCGAGAAAGAGAAAAAAAAATTTTAGTCCCGAATTCCATTCCTAGGCGACCTGGGAAGAAAATTCCGAAAAAAAATAGCAAAAAAAATTGAAAAAATTAAAAAACCTCCTTCTGGTATTATTTCTAGCCAAAACAGAATGAGATAGGCCGAGAAAGAGAGGAAAAAATTTTAGTCCCGAATTCTGTCCATACTTGACCCGGGCAAGAAAATTCCGAAAAAAATAGGAAAAATATTAAAAAAATTAAAAAACCTCTTTCCGGCATTATTTTTAGCCAAAACGGGAAGAGATAGGCTGAGAAAGCAAGAAAAAAATTTTAGTCCCGAATTCCATTCATACTCAACCCGGGCTAGAAAATTCTAAAAAAAATAGCAAAAAATTAACAACCTCTTTCCGGCATTATTTTTAGACAAATCGGGATAAGATAGGCCAAGAAAGCGAGAAAAAAATTTAGTACCGAATTCCGTTTATACTTGACCCCGGCAAAAAAATTCCGAAAAAAATAACAAAAAAATTAAAAAACCCCTTTCCGGCACTATTTTTAGTCAAAAGGGGATGCCGGGAAAGCGAGAAAAAAATTTTGTCCAGACTTCCGTTCATACTTGACCAGGGCAAGAAAAATAAAAAAAAATAGCAAAAAAATTTAAAAAACCTCTTTCCGACATTATTTTTAGCCAAAACGGTATGAGATAGGCCGACAAAGAGAGAAAAAAATTTTAGTCCCGAATTTTGCTCATACTTAACCTGGCAAGAAAATTCCGAAAAAAAAAGCCAAAAAAGTCAAAAAATTAAGATACCTCTTTCCGGCATTATTTTAAGCCAAAACGAGAAGAGATAGGCCGAGAAAGCAAGAAAAAAATTTTAGTCCCGAATTCCGTTCATACTGGGCCCGGAGAAGAATATTGAGAAAAAAAATAGCAAAAAAAT